>JAIUJO010000224.1:195406-707128 GCA_023846275.1 Vanilla planifolia | reverse complement strand
ACTCTAATCTACTCTACTCTAGTTTAGCCTAGCCTAACATTGTCTACCCTAGCATAACTTAGTTCTACTCTACTTTACTCTTTGATGCTATGCTCTGCTCTACTCTTCTTTGCTCTACTCTACTATGCTCCTTCTTCCTACTCTGCTCTACTCTATTGTTCTCTACTTTACTCTGCACTTCTCTACTCTACTCTTCTCAACTCTACTCTACTCTAGCCTATCCTAGCCTTGCTAAACTAAGCTCTACTCTACTCTATTGTACTCTACTCTACTCTAGCCTAGTTGAGCCTAACTTATGTTAGCCAAGCCTAACCTAATCTAGCTCTACTCTATTCCACTCTACTCTATTCTTCTATACTCTACTCTACTCTACTCTATTATATTCTACTCTACTCTTCTTTACTCTAACGTAAGCCAGCCTAACTTAACCTAACTATACTCTACTCTAACTCTAATCTACTCTACTCTATTCTATTCTACTCTACTCTAACTTAGCCTCACCTAGCCTAGCCTAGCCTTTCCTAGCTTAGATTAGCCTAACCTAGCTCTGCTCTACTCTACTTTTCCATACTCAGCTCTACTCTTATCGACTTTGTTTTTATCTGCTCTCCTCTACTTTGCTCTCTCTGCTCTACTATACTCTACTCTAGTGTATCCTTTTCTAGTCTAACCTAACCTAGCTCTACTCCACTCTACTTTACTTTACTTTAGCCTAACATAGCTTAACCTAGCCTAACCTAGCTCAACTCTTTCTACTCTACTATACTCTACTATAATCCACTCTAATCCACTCTACTCTACCCTACTATAACTTAGCCTGACCCAACCTAGCTATACTCTACTCTACTTTACTATACTCTATCCTAGCCTAGCCTAACCTAACCTAGCTTTACTTTGCTCACCTTTGCTCAGCTCTACTCTACTATACTCAGTTCTACTCTACTCTAGCCTAGCCTAGCCTAACTTAACCTTACCTAGCTAAACTCTACTCTACTCTAATTATACTCTACTCTAGCATAGCCTGACCTAGCCTTGCCAAGCATGGCCTAACCTAGCCTAGGCTAACCTAGCTCTACTCTACTCTACCTTACTTTACTATCTTATACTCTACTCTAATCCACACTACTCTACTCTAATGTACTTTACTTTACTTTTCTCTAGCCTAGCCTTACCAAGTACTACTCTACTCTACTCCACTTTACTTTACTCTATTCCTCTAAAAACTACCCAACTTATTAATACTCTATTTTAGCCTTTACTCTACGCTACTATACTTTAATCCACATTAATCTACTCTACTCTACTCTAACCAAGCCCAGCTAAGCTTAACTTAGCTCTACTCTACTCTACTTTGCTTTTCTTTGCTTTGTTATGCTCTATTCTTCTCTACTCTACTCTACTCTGCTTTGTCCTAGACTACTGTGCTTTGGTCTACTCAGCTTTGCTCTGCTCTACTCTACTATACTCTACTTTGTTGTGCCCTACTCTGCACTTCTCCACTCTCCTCTCTCTCTTCACCTCATTTCTCCTCTACTTTTTCCTCTCCTCTCCTCTCCTTAACTCTACTCTACTCTACTCTAATCTACTATACTCTACTCTACTCTACTCTATCTTAATCTACTTTACTCTACTCTACTCTAGCCTAGCCTAATGTACCTCTACTTTACTCTACTTTACTCTACTCTACACTACTCAACTCTATAATACTTTACTCTAATCTACTCTTTTGCTCTACTTTAACCTAGTATAGCTTAGCCTCCCTAGCCTAGCATAGCTTATACCTAGCCTAACCTAGCTCTACTCTACTCTACTCTACTATCTAACACTACTCTACTCCATCTTAGCCTAGCCTAGCTTAGCATAGCCAAACTTAACCTAGCTTAGCTCTACTTTACTCTACTCTACTCTACTCTACTTTACTTTTTACTTCTCTTCTATTCTGCTCTAATATATAATACTCTGCTCTTCTACTCTCCTCTGCTATCTTCTACTTTACTCTATTATACTCTACTCCACTCCACTCTACTCTACTATACTTTAATCTACTCTTTTTTGTTATACTATACTCTACTTTACTATAATCTACTCTAGCCTAGGCTCGCCTAACCAAGCTTTACTCTACTCTATACTACTCTAACTCTACACTACTCTACTCTAGCTAAGTTTAACCCAACCTAGCTTTGCTCTTCTCTGCTCTACTCTGCTTTTCTCTACTCTACTTTACTCTTATCTACTCTACTCAGCTCTACTCTGCTCTACTCTACTCTACTATGCTCTACTCTACTCTATCCATCTTTATTATACTCTACTCTACTCTAGTCTAGCCTAGCCTAGCATAACCTAACCTAACTCTATTCTACTTTTCTCTACTCTACACTACTCTACTCTAGTTAGCCTAACTTAGCCCAACCTAATAAAGCTTAGCCCAACTTAGCTCAGCTCTACTCCACTCTATTATACTCTGATCTGCTCTGTTATATTTTGCACTACATTTCTCTGGTCTACTTGTGCTCTACTATACTTTAGCAAAGCTTAGCCTAGCCTAACCTTATCGACCCTAGGTCTACTCTACTCTACTCTACTCTAACTACCCTAACTTAGCTTAGCTTTGCTTAATCTAGCCTAACCTAGGTCTACTTTACTCTATAATACTCAACTCTACACTACTATACTGTAATCTACCCTACTCTGCTTTACTCTATTCTACTCTACTCTAACCTTGCTTAACGTTGCATAGCTTATCCTAACCTAGCTCTACTCTGCTCTGCTTTGCTCTGTCCAACTCCACTCTACTTTATTCTACTCTATTTTGCTCAGCTCTATTCTATTCATCTCTACTTTTCTCTCCTCAACTCTACTCTACTTTGCTCAACTCTCCTCTACTCTAGCCAAGCCTACCCATGCCTAGCCAAACCTAACCAAGCTCTACTCTACTCTACACTAATTTAATTTAGCCTAGCTAGCCTCCCAAGCTTAGCCTTGCCTAGCTTAACTATGCTCTACTCTACTCTACCCTCCTCAAATATATTCCACTCTACTTTACTCTACTCTACCTCTAACCTAGCCTTGACCTCGCTCAACTCTACTCAACTCTAGCCTAGTTTAGCCATGGCTAGCCTAGCCTAGCTAGCCAAACCTAAATCTTCTAAGCTCTGCTTTATACTTTTTTACTCTACTCTACTTTGTTATGCTCTACTCTACTCTGCTCTGCTCAACTCTACTCTACTCTGCTCTGTTGTACTCTTGCCAAGTCTAGCCTAAACTATCTCTACTCTACTCTACTCCTCCCACCTCTACTCTACTCTACCCTAGGCTAACCTACACTATCTTAGCCTACTGTAGCTTAACCTAGCTCTACTCTACTCTACTCTACTATCCTCTAATCTATCTTAGCCTTGCCTAGCATAACCTCGCTTGACTCTACTCTACTCTACTCTACTCTAGCATAGCCTAGCCTAACCTAGGCTAGCATAGCATAGCTTAGCCTAACCAAGCTTAACAACACCCTAAGCTACTCTACTCTACTTTATTGTACCACTAGCATAACCTAGCCTTGCATAGCCTATCCTAGCTCTAATCTACTATACTTTACTATAATCTACTCTTCTCTAGCATAGGGCTAGCCAAGCCTATGCTAGCTCCACTTTGCTTTAATCTCCTTCACTCCACACTACTCTACTCTCCCTTACTCTATCTTAACCTAGCCCAAATTAACTCTACTCTACTCTAATCTAGCTTAGCCTAACCTAACCTCGCTCTACTCTTCTATGCTCTTCTCTACTCTGCTATGCTCTTCTTTTCTCTACTCTGCTTTACTTTGTTATGCTCTTCTCTACTCTACTTTTCCCTATTCTCTCTACTCTTACCTTGCCAAGCGTAACCTAGCTCTACTCTAACTTACTCTACTATGCTCTACCCTACTCAACTCTGCTATACTCTTCCTTACTCTATAATACTCTATTCTACTGTACTCTACTCACTCTAATCTATCTACTCTACTATAGTCTAGCCTTGCCTAGCCTAGCCTAACCTAACAGTGCTCTTAGCCTGCTCTACGCTACTCTACACTACTCGATTGTAGCCTTGCCTAACATAGCCTAGCCTAGCATAGCCTAACCTAGCCTAACCTAACCAAGCTCTGCTCTATTCTACTCTGTTCTACTTTATTATGCTGTACATTGCTCTTTTTTACTCTGCTCTAGTCTATTATACTCTAGTTTACTCTACTCTATTAAACCTTAGCCAATCCTAGCCTAATATGTCCTAACCTAACATAGCTCTACTCCATTCTACTCTTGTCTAGACTAACATAGCTTAGCCTAACCTAACCCTTCTTTACTCAACTCTACTCTACTCTACTCCACTCTTCTCTAACCTAGCCTAACATAGCCTAGCTTAGCCTAAGCTAGCTCTACTCCACTTTGCTTTTCTCTACTCAGCTCATATTAGCTCTGTTCTTCTCTGCTCTACTCTACTATGCTCTACTCTATTGTTCTCATAATCTACTCTTGTCTGCTCTACTCTACTCTACTCCACTCTAGCCTAGCCTAGCCTAGCGTAGCATAATCGAACCAACCTCTACTCTAATCTACTTTACTCTTTCCTAGCTAAGCCTAATATAGTTCTACTCTACTCCACTTTACTCACTCTATTCTACTCTACTCTACTCTTTCTTACTCTACTCTACTCTACTCAACTCTAACTTAGCTTAGCCTACCCATCATTTGCCTAGCTTAGCTTAACCTAGCTCTACACTTCTTTATTCTATTCTACTCTATCTAACTTTTCCTATCTTAGCTCAACTTATCCTAGCTCTACTCAATTTTACTTCGTTCCATTCTACTCTACTCTAGCCAAACCAACCCTAACCTAACCTAGCTCCACTCTACTCTTCTCTGCTTTACTAAATTCTTCTCTAATTTACTCTACTTTAATTTTCTTTACTCTACTCTACTTTACTCTGCTATAATATACTCTATCCTAGACTAGCCAAACCTTACTCTACTCTACTCTACTCTACTATACTCTACTCTACTCTAGACTACTTTAGCCCAGCCTAACGTAGCTTATCCTGGCTCTACTCTACTATACTATACTCTACTCTTCTCTACTCTACATAGCCTAGCATAGCCTAGCCTAAACTTGGTCTACCCTACTCTACTCTACTCTACTGTAGCCTAGCCGAGCATAGCCTTGCTTTGCTTTTCCTAACCTAGCTTTATTTTACTCTACTCTACTAAACTAAAATCTACTCTACTCTACCCTACTCTATTCTACTCTACTCTACTATACTCTACTCTACTCTACTCTACTCAACTCAACTCTGCTCTAATCTAGCCTGGCCTTGCCTAGCCTACCCTAGCTCAGTCTAACCTAGCTCTACTCTACTCTATTCTACTCTACTCTACTATACTCTATTCTACTCTATTATACTCTGCTTTGCCCCACTTTGCTCTGTTGTGCTCTTCTCTAATCTACCCTACTCTACTTAGTTTTGCTCTACTCTACTCTAATCTTTTCTAGCCTAGCATAGCCTAGCCTAATCGAGCTCTACTCTACTCTACCATACTCTAGTCTACTCTACTCTACACGAGCTTAGCCTTGCCTAGCCTAACCAAGCTTAACTCTACTTTACTTTACTATACTATACTCTACTCTAACCTAGCATAAGCTAGCCTTGCCTAACCTAGCTCTACACTACTCTACTTTAGCATAGCCTAGCCTAACTCTACTCTGCTCTACTATGCTCTACTCTGTAATGCTCTACTCTGTAATGCTCTACTCTACTCTACTCTTTTTTCTAAGCTTTACAATGTTCTACTCTGCTCTGCTCTGCTCTACTTTACTTTACTCTAGTCTGCTCTAACCCCTTAGCCAAGCTTAACATAGCTCTGCTCTACTCTACTGTACTCCTCTTATCTTAACTCAGCTTAGATCTACCCTGCTTTACTATGCTCTGCTCTATTCTACTCTACTCCACTCTGCTCTGGCCTACTCTATGTCACCCAACTCTACTTTACTCTACTCTGCTCTGTTCTACTCTACTCTACTCTACTTCTTGTAATCTACACAAGCCTAGTTTAGCCTGGCCTAGTCGAGCATAACCTAACCTAGCTCTACTCAACTCTACTCTACTCTACCCTACTCTACTCTATTATACTCTAGCCTAGCCTATCTTATCTTAGCCTAAACTCACTATAACCTACTTTACTCAAATCTACTCTACTCTACTCAGCTCTACTTTAACTTAGCCTAGCCTAGCTTATCATAACCAAGCTTTACTCTACTCTACTCAACTCTAGCCTAGCCAAGCTTTGCCTGACCTAGCTCTACCCTACTCTGCTATGCTCTATTATGCTCTACTCTACTCTACTCTAATAAACTCCATTGTACTCTAGCCTAGCCTAGCCTAACTTAGCTCTACTATTCTCTACTCTACTCTATTCTACTCTACTCTAGTCTACTTTAGATTACTCTACTATGCTCTACTCTATTCTATTCTACTCTGCTCTACTCTACTCTAATCGACTCTACTATACTCCTCTCTACTCTAACCTTGTTTAAATAAGCACATCCAAGCCTAACCTAACAAGCTCTGCTCTATACTGCTCTACTCTACTCTACTCTACTCTATTCTGCTCTACTTTGTTCTTATCTGTTATGTTCTACTCTACTTTGCTCTATTCTAGCCTTATCTAACCTAACTTAACCTAGCCTAGCCTAGCCTAACCTTGCTCTACTCAATTCTACTCTACTAGTCAAGCTTAGCCAAACCAAGAAACACTCTACTCGACTCTACTCTACTCTAATCTACTCTACTATTTCTTAGCTTAGCTAGCCTAACCTAGCTCTACTCTACTATGCTTTGCTCTGATAAGCTCTTCTCTATTATATTATGATATGCTAAACTCAAATCTTCTTTGCTCTGCTCTACTCTATCCTACTCAACTTTATTCTTCTCTAGTCTACTCTAGGCTAGTTAGCTTCAGTTAGCCTTGCTTAACCTAGATCTACTCCACTCTACTCTACTCTGCTTTATTATACTCCACTCTTGCTTATCCAAGCCTTGTCTTGCTTAACTTAGCCTAACATAGCATAACCTATCTATACTCTTCTCTTCTCTGTTCTACTTTGATCTGCTCTACTTTGCTCTACTATGCTCTACTCTACTCTACTCTACTCTACTCTACACTGCTAAGCTCTACTTTACTCAACTCTACTCTATTGTACTCTAGCCTCACCTAACCTTGCTCTTGTCTACTCTACTCTACTCTACTATACTATACTCCACTTTACTTAACTTTACTCTACTCAAGCCTTGCCTAACCTAACCAAGCCTAGAGTAGCCTAAACTAGCTCTACCCTACTCAACTCTACTCTACTATACTCCTTTACACTACTCTAACCTTACCTTGCCTAACTTAACCTAACCTAGCTCTACTCTACTTTACTCTAGCCTAGCTTAGCCTAGCCTAACCTTGGTCTACTCTAATCAACCCTACTCTTTTCTTCTCTACTTTGCTCTGCTTTACTCATCTCTTCTCTACTCTACTTTATTGAACTCTCCTCTATTTTGCTCTGCTCTACTTTACTCTGCTCTACTCATCTCTACTTTACTCTATTATACACTAATATACTCTAGCTTAGCCAAGCTTAACCTTGCTCTACTCTACTCTACTACACTCTAGCCTAACCTAGCTTTGTTCTACTCTACTCTACTTAACCTAGCCTAGCCTAACCTAGCTCTACCCTACCCTAATCTACTCTACTCTACACTACTTTACTCTACTCTACTCTGCTCTGTTCTTCTCTACTTTGTTATGCTCTGCTTTGTTCTACTATACTCTACTCTGCTCTACTCTAGCCTTTCCTAGCCTCCCCTAACTTAGCTTAGTCTAGCCTAACCTAGCATTACTCTGCTCTACTCTACTCTATTATACTACTCTAGCTTAGCCCAACCTTGCCTAGCCTAACCTAACCTAGCACAGCTCTACTTTACATTACTCTACTCTACTCTAGTCTGCTCTAACTTAGCTTAGCCAAACCTAACCTAGCATTACTCTTCTCTGTTTAGGTTTACTCTACTCTGCTATGCACTACTCTATTATACGCTTCTTTTCTCTACTCTACTCTATTCTGCTCTACTCTACTATATTCTTCTCTAGTCTATTCTAGACTTGTTCTGCTTCACCTATCCCTGCCTTCACCAAGCCTTACCAAGCTTAACTTTTCCTAGCATAGCATAACCTAGCTATACTATTCTCTTCTCTACTCTACTTTGATGTGCTATACTCTTCTCTATTATGCTCTACTCTATTCTACTTAGCTTTACTCAGTTCTATTCTACTATACTCTACTTTATTGTATTATAACCTAGCTTAGCCTAACCGTCCTCTACTCTGCTCTACTCTACTACACTCTATTATACTCCACTCTACTTAATTCTACTCTACTCAAGCCATGCTTAACTAGCCAAACCTAGCTAAGCCTAGCCTAGCCTAAACCTACTCTACTCTTCTCCACTCTACTCTACTCTACTCTAATCTACTCTACTCTACTCTACTCTACACTACTCTAAGCTAGCATAATCTAACCTAACCTAACTTAGCTCTACTAAACTTTACTCTAGCCTAGCTTCACCAAACCTTACCTTGCTCTGCTCCACTCTACTCTACTCTGTTCAACTCTACTTTGCTATGCTTTACTCATCTCTTTTCTACTCTACTCTACCCTGCTCTTCTCTACTTTACTCTACTCTACTCTGCTCTACTCTGCTCTACTTTACTATTCTCTACTCTACTCTACTCTACTCTATAATACTCTAGCTTAGCCAAGCCTAACCTTGCTATACTCTACTCTACTCTACTAAACTCTAGCCTAGCCTGACCTAACCTAGCTCTACTCTACTCTCTTCTTCTATACTTTCTTCTATTTTACTCATCTTTTTTTACTCTATTCTACTCTGCTCTCCTCTGTCTACTCTACTCTACTCTACTCTACTATTCTCTACTCTACTCTACTCTGCTCTATAATACTTTAGCTTAGCCAAGCCTAATCGAGCTATACTCTACTCTACTCTACTCAACTCTAGCCTAGCCTAGCCTAACCTAGCTCTACTCTACTTAACCTAGACTAGCCTAGCCTAACCTAGCTCTACCTTATCCTACTCAACCCTACTCTACTCTACTCTATACTACTCTCCTCTACTTTACTCTACTCAGTTCTATTCTTTTTTCTTGCTCTATTCTCTTCTACTCTACTCTACTCTGGTCTGCTCTAGCCTTGCCAAGCTTACCCTAACTTAGCTAAACACTACTATACTCTACTCTACTACTCTAGCTAAGGCTAGCCTAGCCAAGCCTAGTCTAGCCTAACCTAGTATAGCTCTACCTTACCCTACTATACTCTACTCTACTTAGCTCTAGCATAGCTTTGTCTAGCCTAACCCCACTCTGCTCTGCTATGCTTATCTATACTCTACTATGCTCTACTCTACTCTAATCTACTCTTCTTTTCTCTACTCTACTCTATTATATTCTTCTCTAGTCTACTCTAACCTAGTTTAGCTTCACATAGCCTTGCCTAACCTAGATCTACTCCTCTCTACTCTACTTTACTCTTGCTTAGCAAAGCCTAGCCTAGCTTAACTTAGCCTACATAGCATAACCTAGCTCTACTCTTCCCTTCTTTACTCTACTCTACTCTGTTATGGTCTACTCTACTCTACTCTACTCCACTCTACTCTTCTTTGCTCTACTATACTCTACAATACTCCCACCTAGCCTAACCTTGCTCTACTCTACTATAGTATACTCTGCTCTACTATACTCCACTCTTCTTAACTCTACTCTACTCAATCAAAGCCTAGCCTAGCCTAAATTAGCTCTACTATACTCTACTCTACTCTATATTACTCTAACCTAAGCAAGCCCACCCTAACCTAGCTCTACTCTACTTTACTTAAGCCTAACTTAGCCTAGCCTAACCTTGCTCTGCTCTACACTACTCTACTCTACTTTGTTTTTCTCTGCTTTGCTTTGCTTTTCTTATCTCTTCTCTACAATAATCTACTCTCTTCTCCTCTTTTGTACTCTACTTGACTCTACTCTACTCTGCTCTACTCTTCTCTACTCTACTCTACTCTACTCTGTTATGCTCTAGCTTAGCCAAGCCAAACCTAGCTTTACTCTACTCAACTAAACTCTAGCCTAGCCTAGCCTAAGTTACCTCTACTTTACTCTACTCCACTTAACCTAACCTAGCCTAACCTAACCTAGCTCAACCCCAGCCTACTCTACTCTATTCAACTCAAGCATAGCCTAACATAGCCTATCCTAACGTAGCTCTACACTACTTTACTTTACTATACTCTACTCTGCTTTTCTCTTCTATACTCTTGTTTATTCTACTCTTCTTTGCTCTGTTATACTCTACTCTACTTTCCTCTCCCCTCTTATCCTCTCCTCTAATCTACTCTACTCTATTCTACTCAACTCAGCTTTGCTCTAGTCTCCTTTACTCTATTATACTCTACTCTAAACTTTTCTTCTCTACTCTACTATACTCTATTCTACTCTATCCAGCTTAGATGACCCTAACCTACTCTATCCTTGCCTAACCTAACTCTACTCTACTTAACTCTTATCTACTCTACTCTAATCTATTATACTCTACTCTACTATACTCTAACCTAGCCAAGCCAAGCCTAACCTACCTCTACCTTAAACTACACTACTCCACTTTACTCTAGCCTAGCCTAGCCTTGCATAGCCTAAACTAGGCCTGCTCAACTCTACTCCACTCTACTCTACTCTACTCTACTCTACTCTACTCTATTATACTCATCTTCTATGCTCTACTCTACTCCACTCTAGCCTAACATATCTAGCCTAAGCAAACTCTACTATACTCTACTCAACTCTACCCTACTCTGTTGTACTCTACAGTTCTTGACTCTACTATAGCTTAGCCTACCTTAACCTAGCATAGCTTAGCTTAGTCTAACCAAACCTAGCACTACACTACTTTACTCTTCTATACCCCACAATACTTTATTCTTCTACTTTTTCTACTCTAAAAAAGACTAGCCTAACCAAGCCAAGCCTAGCTCTACTCAAATCTACTCTACTCTACTTTTCCTGAGCTTAGCTTAGCCTATCTTAACCAAGCGCTACCTTAATCAGCTCTACTCTACTCTTCTCTACTCTCCTTTGCTCTGCTCTACTTTGCTTGGCTCTACTTTGCTCTGCTCTACTCAACTCTACTTTTCTTTGCTCTACTCTACTCTACTCTGCTCTACTCTGCTCTGCTTTCCCCTAATCTACTCTATTCTACTCTACTCTATTTTAGCCTAGCCTAACCCTACCTAGCTTAACTTAACTGAGCTCTACTCTTTTCTACTCCACTCTATTCTACTCTACTCTACTCTACCCAACTCTGGCTAGCCTTGCCTTGCCCAACCTAGCCTAACCTAACTATATTCTACTCTACTCTACCTTGCTCAATTTAATTCGACCCTACTCTACACAACTCTACTCTATGCTACTCTACTTTAGTTTACTCTACTCATCTATACGACACTCTTCTCTACTCTATCCTATTCTATGCTACTCTACTCTAAACAACTCTACCCTAATCTAACTTATCCTATGCTAACCTAGCTTAGCCAAACCAAGCACTACTCTACACTACATTATTCTACTTTGCCCTTCTCTGCTCTGTTCTGCTTTAATTTACTCTTCTATAATCTACTCTTCTCTACTCTGTTTGACTCTATTTTACTCTGTTATTCTCTACTCTACTGTAATTTACTCTACTACTCCCTACTCTACTCTAACTTAGCCTAATATAGCCTAGCCTAGCCTAGCTTATACTAGCTTAGCCTAACTAAGCTCTACTTTATATTGCTCTGCTCTACTCTACTTTGCTCTACTCTTCTTCTCTAATATGCTCTATTCTTGTCAGCTTTTCTCTGCTCTACTCTGCTCTACTCTACTTTACTCTAGCTTATTATACTCTGCTCAACTCTACTCTACCCTGCTCTACTTAACTCTAACCTTACCTAACCTAGCCTCGCTTAGCCCAACCTAGCTTTACTCTACTCTACTTTCCTATTCCAGGCTCTACTCTGCTATACTCTACTATTCTCTATTTTACTCTTCTCTGCTTTATTATTTTATACTTGGCTATGCTCTACTCCGCTCTACATTACTCTAGTCTATCTGATCCTAGCTTAGCCTAGCTTAGCCAGGCCAAGCTCTACTCCACTCTACTTTACTCTACTCTACTCTACTCTACACAAGCCTAGTTTTGCTTTGTCTACCCTAGCTTAGCCTAGTTTTTCCTAGCATAGCCTAGCCTATGCTTAGCCTAGGCTAGCTTGGCCTTGCCTAGCCTAGCCTATTCTTAGCCTAGGGTAGCCTGGCCTTACCTAGCATAGCCTAACCTTCCTCTGCTTAACTCTACTCGACACTACTCTGCTCTACTTTTCTTAGCTCTACACTACTCTTCTCTATTATACTCTATTGTACTCTAGCCTAGCTTAGCCTAATTTAACCAAGGTCTACTCTACTCTACTCTATTAAAGCCTAACCAAGCCAATCCTGGCCTACCTTGGCTCTGTTCTACTCTATTCTTCTCTACTCTACTCCAATCTAGTCTATTCTGCTCTCCTCTAATCTACTCTACTTTTCTCTACAATACACTACACTAATATATTCTTCTCTTCTGTACTCTACTTGACTCTAGCTTAGCTTAACCTAGCCTAACCTAACTCTGCTCTACTCTACTCTACTCTATTCTACTCTTCTCTACTCTAGCTAAGCCTAGCCTAGCATAGCTTAGCCCAACCTAACCTAGAACTAATCTGCTCAACTTTACTTTACTCTATTCTACTCCAACCTAGTTTACCTTAGCATAGTTTAGCCTAGCCTAACCTTGCTCTACTCTACTCTACTCTATACTATTCTACTCCACTCTGCCTAGCTTAGCCTAACCTAACTATACTTTACTTTACTCTACTCCACTTTAATGAGCTCTATTCTTTTCTACTCTGCTCTAACCTAAGCTAACTCTACTATCCTTTGCTGCACTCTAGCCTAACTAGCCTAACTTAGCTTAACCTAGCTTTGCCCTATTTTGGTCTACTCTATTCTACTCTACTCTACTCTTCTTTACAATACTCTACTCTATTTTGCTTACCCCTACTCTACTCTGGCCTAGCTTAGCCTAATATAGCTTTACTCTACTCTATTCTACTCTACTCCATTCTAATCTACTCTACTATAATGTAGCCCCTCCTAACCTGCCCTATCCTAAACTCTACTCTACTTGACTATACTCTACTCTAACATAGCCTAACCTAGACTAACCAAGTGTTACTCTACTCTACAACACTCTACTTTAGCCTAACCTTGCCTAGCCTAGCCTAGCCAATCCTAGCTTAGCCTAGCCTAACCTAACCTATCTCTACTCTAACTCAACTCCACTATGATATGCTCTACTCTACTCTTCTCTGCTCTCCTCTATGCTACTATGCTTTATACACTTGTTTAGTAGCCTAACCTAACTCTACTCTAGTCTACTCTACTCTAATCTACTCTAGGATATCCTAAGTTAGCCTAGCCAACCATAGCCTAGCCTAGCCTAACATAGCTTTACTCTACTCTACTTTATGCTACTCTATTGTAATCTACTCTACTCCCTACTTTATTTTACTCTACTCTTCTCTATCCTAGCCTAACTTAGCCTCACCTAACTAGCTCTTCTCTATCTACTATAGCTGAGCCTAGCCTAGCCTAACTTTGCCTAACCTAAATCTAATCTTCTCTACTCTACTTTGCTCTACTTTACCCTACTTTGCTCTACCCTACTCTCTTCTGCTCTACATTGCTCTACTGCACTTTACTCTACTTTGCTCTGCTCTACTATACCCTACTCTACTCTACTATACTCTAGCCTTGTTTAGCTTAGCCTAACCTAGCTTTATTTAACTCCACTCTACTCTATTCTACTCTACTCTACTCTAGATTAACCTAGCCAAGACTAGCTTAATTGAGCTCTACTTAACTCTACTCTTCTTTACTTTACTTTATATACCCTACTATATTCTATTCCACTCTACTCTCACTTAGCCTAGCCTAGCCTAACCGAGCCAATCTTAACCTAGCTCTACTCTGCTCTACTCTTCTCCACTAGCTCTACTCTACTCAACACGGCTCTGGTATACTCTTATTTGCTTTACTCTATTCTACTATACTCTACTGTACAATGCTCTACTCTAGCCTAACCAAACCTAAGTTAGAACCTATCTACTTATCTCAACTCAGCTCTACTCTACTCTGTAAAGTTCTAATATGCTCAGCTCTGCTCTACTCTACTATGCTTTGCTCTGTTCTCCCTTACTGTACTTTAGCTTAGCCTAGCCTAACCTAGCTCTACTCCATTCTACTCTACTCTACTCTAATCTTCTCTACCCTAGCCTAGCCTAGCCTCGCCTTATTTACCCTAGCCTAGCCTAACCTAGCTCTACTCTACTCTACTCAATTCTACTCTACTCTACTCTACTCTAACCTAGCCAAACCCAACAAAGCTCTACTTTACTCTACTTTAGTCTAGTTTACTCTACTCTACTCTACGATACTCTGCTCTGCTCTTCTTTACTCTACTCATTTTTTTCTAATCTGCTCTACTCTACACTACTCTGCTCTTCTTTGCTCTACTCTACTTTGCTCTTCTCTTTGCTACTCTACTTCGTTCTACTGTACACAACTTTACTCTAATCTAACCTAGTCTAGCCTAGCCTAACCTGACTCTACTCTTCTCTACACTAATCTACTCTACTCAACTCTATTCTACTCTACACTAGTCCACTCTAGCCTTGCTCAGCTTAGCCTAGCCTGACCTAACCTTATTTTTCTCTCGTCTACTCTACTATTCTTTGCATTTCTCTATTCTGCTCTACTATGCTCTATTATGCTCTACTCAAATCTTCTCTACTTTACTCCACTCTAATTTACTCTAACATAGCATAGATTAATCTAGCCTATCCTAGCCTAGCTTAGATTAGCCTAGCACTTCTCTAATCTACTTTAGAATACTCTACTATAATCTATTATACTCTACTTTACTCTGACCTTGCCTTGCCTTTTGTAGCCTAACCTAGCTCCACTCCACTCTACTCTACTCTAGTATACTCTAGCCTAGCTTAACCTAACCAAGCTTTACTTTGCTCTACTCTATTTTTCTTTTCTTTGCTCTACTCAGCTCAGCCCTATTCTAATCTACTCTACTCTACTCTACTCAAGCCTAGCATAACCTAATTTAGCTCTACTCTACTCTGTCTTGCTCAACTCTACTCTACATTACTCTAGGCTAGCCTAGCCTAACCTGGCTCTTCTTTACTCTACTCTTCTCTACTCTGCTCTTCTCTACTCTACTCTACTCTACTCTACACAATTCTACTTTACTCTACTATACTCTTCTCTACTCTACTTTACTTTAATCTACTCTGCTCTACTATACTCTATCCTAGCCTAACTAACCTAACTCTACTCTACTCTACTCTAACCCAATCAAGTCTACTCTAGCCTAGCTTAGCCAAGCCTAGCCTAAGCCTAGCCTAACCCAACCTAACCTAACTCAACATAAACCTAATCTACTCTACTCTACTCTACTCCACTCTACTCTATCTTAATTTACTTTAGCTTAGCCTTATCAAGCTCTACTCTATTCTACTCTACTCTACTCTATTTGAATCTAGCCTAGCCTAACATAACCTGACTTAACTCTACTCTAGTCTACTATACATTTCTTTGCTCTACGCTTTTACTCAACTCTTCTCTACTTTCCTTTACTACTCTGTTCTGCTCTGCTCCGCTCTACTCTCCTCTACTCTACTCTAGTCTACTCTACTCTACTCTACTCTACTTTACTCTACATTACTCTACTCTACTCTGCTTTATTATACTCTACTCTACTCTACTCTAGGCTAGTTTATCCTTGCCTAGCCTAACCTAGCTTTACTCTACTCAACTCTACTCTTGCCAAGCCTAGCCTAACCTAGATCTACTCTATTATACTATACTGTACTCTACTCTACCCTACACTACTCTCGTCTAACCTAGCTTAACTTAATGTAACAAAGCCCTACTCTACTTTACTATAGCTTAACTTGACCTAACCTAGCTTTACTCTACTATGCCGCTGTTATGCTCTGCTCTACTCTATTCTACTATGCACACACATAGACACATACACAAATATCGACACACAAGCACACATCCATGCACGAACATGCACATATGCAACCACTAATACCCACAGATATGCATGCCCAAAAACACACACAAGTCAAATGCCTAGCCACATACACACGCACATGCTCGCACATGTGCCAGCACAAAGACATGCACAGTCACACATACATACACACACATGGACACATGCACACAACCAAATGTCAGATCAAACACATTCAGAGTTATGCATTTATGCACTCACACACAAATAGGTACATGCAAACATATGCAGACAAACATGCACCCACATGCTCATAAGCACACAAACTCACAATTGCACACTTAGAAGTATATATAAACATATGTGTGTGCACACACACAAGCCTAAATATGTGCACGCATGCATAAGAAAACACACACAAACACATGCACATGCACACAAATGTATAAAAATGCATGCACACACTCATGCACACCCACATTCAAACACATAAACACACACTCACAAAAAAAACAAGTGCATACATATGCACAAACACACACACACACTCACTCTCACATATGTGTGTAGACACGTGCACTTGTGCACATAGAAATGCACACATACACAAATGTACACACACTCTCACACACACAATCCCCTACACACATTGGGGGCACACACACACACATATAAACAAAGGTGCAAACATTTACACATGCACACACATGTGCACACACTCTTAGATGCACTCCTATAGGCATGAATGCTTATATACGTGCAAACACAAGCTCTAATGCATAGATGTCCACACATAATATCAAGCACACCCATGCACAAATATGCACTGACACTCACATACACACACATATGCACACACACATAGACACACACACACACATGTGCACACATGCACATACATATGCACATATGTACATGCAAACACTCACATGCACATGTACACTCACATGCACATGTACACCCACAATTGCATATGCACTATCACAAAAATATGCACACACATGTACCCACACACATGCATATAGACACACATGCACATGCACACAGATATGCAAACACAATTTACATACACACTCACATGCATATAATCCTACACGCACATGTGTGCACACACGAACACACACTAGCATGTAGCTACACACACATTTGTGATTGCATGCACACACACACACATTCACTCATGCACAGCCACACACACTTGCACACATACAAATACCTAATCACACAACTATACACACAAACACATACACACAAGCACACTCACACAGACACACATAGGGAAACATGAAAATCCATAAACACACACATACACATACATACATATGCATGCACACACATGCACACACACACACACACATACACAAAAGCATGCACATGCACACAGACACACACACACAAACTCATGTCTACAAACATGCATGCACACATGAACACATTGACACATGGATGCACTCACACTTAGAAAAACAAATGCACCCACAAATGCACACATGCAGCCATATGCACAAATGCATGCATGTGCACTATTACATTTATAGATGCACAATTGCACACACATTCACACGTAAACATGCACACACATTCACACATAAACATGCACACATAAGCACACAGTCATGCAAAAACATGCACGCACGAACACATTTTCACATGCACATGCACACATCCACAGGCCTAGGCAAACAAACACACATGCATCAATACACGAACACACATGTGTAATCATGCATGCACACACGTGTACCGAAGCACATGCATAGGCATGCATCTACAAATGCACACCCTCACATGCATACATGTGAACAAACACAAACAAAATGCATGTACATCAGCACACACATACATGCTTGTGCACACATGTACTCTCACATGCACAAACCTCTACCCTCTACACATTCTTAGATGGAAAAGCAAAGGCACACACGCTTGCATATGCACATGTACACACATGCATGCACATACTTACCCAAGTATGCACACACGCACCCAAGTATGCAAACACACACAAGCATGAACCTACCAACACGTGCACACATTCTTACAGTCATGCAAACACAAAAGCACACATACATGCACACAAACACATGCATACAAATAAATATGCTTACAAACATACATGAACACACAAATATGCAAACACACACACACACATACACATATAGACACACACAGGTACACACACACACACATGGACAAACACATGTTTGCACACACAAATGCATGCAAGCAAGCATGCAAACACACACACACATTTGCATGCAAGCATGCAAACACACACACACATTTGCATGCATGCATGCAAACACACATACACACATGCATGCTTACAAACACATGCACAGATATGATTTCACATATCCCGACAAATGCACACACATACGTGCATACCCATGCGCACATGCACATGCACACACATGTTGATGCACATGAACAACCTCACATGCACATAAGTGTAGAAACACATATATAACTGCACCTACAGGAGAATTCACACGCATGCACATGCAAACATGTGCACTCATACATACACAGATGCACATGACCATTCACACAATCAAATGCATAAGCAAAGATTCGCATAATAGCACACCTACATGCACATGGACACATATGCACACCCAAGTAACCACACACACACATGCATGCATGCAAGCATAGACAAATGCTTGAATACACTCTCATGTGCACACAATCACACACTCAAATAATCATACACACATAAATGCACACACGCACATGCATGCACATGCACATGCACATATACCTACACATGCACACATGTAAACACACACATGTAGACTCACACTTGCCCTCCATACACCACACACATGCATATAAAAATGTAGATATGCGCACACACTCACATGTACACATATACACGCATATACATATACATGTACACACACACACACACACTACCTACACACATGCAAATGCTTGCATAGACACAAACACATATACAAGCATGTGTCAACATAGAAATAGATGCAAACATGCTCACACACCCACCCAAACACCAACCCACACCCACACACACAACATACTCATGCAACGCATGCACACATACATGCACATGTATGCATAAATGCAAGCATACAACACACAAATGCATGCTCATGCATTCACACAATTGAACACACACTTTTATGCATGCAAGAACACACACCCACCAAAACACATGCACATCCTAACACACATATACTCACACACACATGAAAAAATAGATGCATGCAAAAATAGATGCATGCAAGAACACACACCCACCAAAACACATGCACATGCTAACACACATACACTCACACACACATGCACCTGTGTGCACTCTTGCACACACATGCACATGTGTGCACTCTCGCACACACACATCCACACATGCACATGCACACACATGCAAATGCACAAGCACATACCCACACATATGCACATGCACAAATAGAAACACACACATGCACACATGCACATACACACACATATGCACACATGTGGACAAACACACCTAAACACATGTAGACCCACAAATGCATATGCACACACACACACACAAATGCACAAACACATGCAAAGGCACACATGCACAAATGCACATGTGTAGACATGTGCACCCAAATATGTACATTAACATGCACTCTCAACTAGACACATATGTAAGCATGCATCCACATAGACGTGTACAAGCACATGCACACAAACCTTCACACACAAACAAGCACAAACTGACACATACACACACATGAACATACTACAAATATACACAAACACATGCACTCACACACCCACACACAATCATGTGCACACATATGTATGCAAACTAAGGCATAGAAGCACATTTGCACACACACCAGCACACATTAACACACACATGCACACACATATCAACCCAACACATGTCCGTATAGACACACATGCAAATACACACTTAAACACAAGCTCTAAGACACACATACATGCATGCAAACATAGGAACTTGCAATCACCCATAGTTGAACAAGCACACAAACACACTTATAAACACATATGCACCCACAAAAAACATGAACATGCACATACACACATGCACTAGCACTTACACACTCACACGTACACACACTTACATAACCATGCACACACACACACACAAGCACATTCACAAACACATACACACACAATTGGAACCATGAGAACACACACATGTATGCACATGCAAATGGACACACACAATAACACACATGTAGACAAGCTCACTCACACATATACATCTATGCATATGCACGTATACACACACATACACACTCACAAAAAGACATGATACATATGGGCAAGTGCATGAAAAATTGCATACACACACATACTCATGAATATGCATAAAAACACATGCAAGCACATGCATACACGACACACACACACACGTACTAATACATGCATATACACATGCACACATACATACACATGCATGAAAAAAGACAAACACATACGAACACACAAGCACACACATTGCATGCATGGACACCAAACCCATGCAAATGCACATGTAGAAACATGCACGCATGCCTGCACTCATATCCACACATATGCATGCACACATATACAAAAAAGTAGACACACATACACAAACACACCAACATGAACACACACTCACACATGAAACAACATAGGTGTGCACACACATAGATCTACACACATATATACCCACATGTGCACACACAAATGCATTCACACACATACATACAAAGACTCACACACCTACCCACATAGACGATTATGCAAACATATGCATACACACATGCATATGCATAAGAACACACATACACATGTCTATCTATATTTATATCAATTATAACTCAAGTCTATTTATATAAATAAATAATTATTAATATCAATAATTACTACAATTATTATTATTATATCAAAAACTTGCATTCAAATAGACACACATGCACCCACATACACACATAAACGCAATCACAAACAAACGCACAGACACACACAAATGCTTGCACGAATGCATGCTTTCACAGACAGAACCATATGCTCACACACATAAGCACGTATACAAACATGTACACACACATGCAAATACTCGGACACCCAAACACACACATGCATGGATGCACGTAGGAATATATGTGCATTCATGTACACACATGCACAGATGTACACACATATGCACACATGCACAAATGGACACATAAGCAACCACACATGTGCATACGCACATGCATATAGGCACATGCACTTACACAAAAATATATACCAACACCCACAAATGTGCACACACACAAACACGTTGATATGCACATATAGACGCACACGAACACACATGCACATACACATAATCAGACACTCACATGCATACACCCACACATAATACACACAAATGCATGTGCACAAGCGCATATGCACACAATTGACACATCAACATACATGCACAGATACATACACATGCACACACATTTATACACACTAATACACAATCAGAGAAAAAGATACATATAAAAATGCCCGAGTACACACATGCATATGCAAACACAAACAAACGCATATGCACACACATTTGCATGCGTTTTCCCACAGTTATAGGCAAACATGCATAGATAGTCATGTATACACACACATGAACAACACACACATGACCACACATATGCATGTGCACACAAGCACAAAAAAACATAGACACATACACAAATACACAGGCATATATGCATGCAAACACACACACCTACATGCAAGCTTGCACACGCCTACACATATGCACACACAAACATGCATATGCATACACATGCATCCATACACATACAAGCTTGCAAACATGCACACGTGCATGCATGCTAGCACACACACACACATGCATGCATGCATGCATACACATACACACATGCAAAAACACATTTAGATGCACATGCATCTGTATGCACTTACACAAATATGCACACACATAAGCATACACATAATAAAAAAAATAGAAGCATGAATATAAGTGCACACGCATGCACATATGTGAACATGCATGCACATGCACACACACAAACACATGCAAAAACTCACAAACATAGATGCACATGCACGTATACACACTCAAACACATTCTCATGCACACAAGTGCATGCACATACACACATATGCACATGCACACACATGCAATTATATATACACAATCACACAAAAGAATGCACGCTCGTGCAAGTAGACACGTTTACTTACAAATGAATGCACACAAACATGTGTACCCTCATCTTCACGATCACACCCATTGACCAACACACATACACACACAGAAGTACTCACACATGGACTCGCACATGCATACACTCTCATGCATGCACACAAACCTATATGCTCAAATTTGCATACAAGTGAACACAAACAACATGCTCATGAACTACCACACACATGCATACATACGTACACATGCACAAACTCCCACACACATTAAAGCCCATGCACACACATACATAATCCCACACACACATAACAAAACATAGATGCACGCACACATGTGTATATGAACAAACACAAACACAAACACAAATGAACACACACACAAATGCACACACACACATGCGTGCATGTGCACACACACTTCCATACATAAATGCACTACGAACAGAAACATGCATGCAAACATATGTTTATGCACACAGTCACACACCCACAAACATATACACATACACATGATCACACATGCATAGATGTATGCGTACATTGACACACACATGCAGACATGAACACACGCACATGCACATATATACACACGCATATGCTGACAGCATACACTCCTATAAGAGAACACATAAAAATGGTCACACACATACATGCACAATCATACAAGCACATATGCACACATGGACACACACACACACGTACACATGACCATTCACACACATGCACACACACATACACAGAAATATGCATATGCACATGCATACACACACAAAATACAAACAAACACAAATGTATGCTTACACACACACATGCAAAAATTCATACAAACACGTACGTATACACACACATACATAGAAATGCAAACTCGTCCAAAGGCCCATATACATGAAAACATGTAAATACAGACACACACACACTCGCACATTTTCACATGTACTCACGAAAACACACACATGCACTCTAAATACACACATGTGTCAACATATACACACATCCACAAATACACAAATACACAAAAACACAAATGCACAAATACACTCACCCGCACGCATATGTGCTTGCATACTCACATACACACATTAATTCGCACACCTTCCCATATGCACACACATGCATGGATCCACGTGTACACACATAAACCCACACACATATGCACACCTTACAAACACTTTCACATGTATGCAAACATCACACTCATATAAACACGAGACATACAAACACTCTTACACATGTACAAGTACACAAACATATGCACACACACACACAAATGTATACACATGCATACAAGCACATTTGCACACATGTAGACACAAACTTATGAACAAACTCATAAGCATATTCACACATGTATATGCACATCCACATACACACATGGATGTGTGAACACAAGAAAACACTTACATAGGCACACACAAACACATGAACATAGACCCATGCATATATGTGCATATACACAAACACACAACATATGCATTCACACACAAACATCCAAAAAAAACACAAATACAATCACAAACATACATGTAAATTTACGCACACTCACATAAGCTATGCACATGCACATACATAAAATCAAGCACATACACCTCCCATGCACATACACACACACAAATACACACATATACAACATGCATAGACACACACACATACATAAACACACAGACATATATGCATGCATTTACACAAACACACATGCACACACACTCATGCATACACATATGCATGCATGCATGCACAAACACACATAGGAACAAGCACAAGATCAAAGGAACTCACATATACAGACCTATAATATTGTTGAGGTCATAGATGAATACAAGAGAAAGAAAACTACATTTCAAATATTAAATTATATTAAATTTTTATTTTGTTATATTTCAAGAACTGTTAATTTAGTTTTAAATGAAAATGATAAAAACGTTGTCAAGTTAATTTTAATCAATAATTAGTAAAATAGAAATTATAAATCATAGCTCATAACTATTTTATTTATATTAGATAACATCTTATTAAAATCAATTATTATTTGTTAATAAGATGAATACTATGTAGATGTTAGTGTAGCATGAGGTCTTCTAAAAAGGAATCCCAACCCAATACCAAACTCCCTTATAATACTTAATCTTTTAGTTTTAATGAAATCTTGCTCTTGAATGCTTGTGTGGTGACTTGCATAAAAAAAGCAGAAAACTTGTTATAGCATGATTATTATTTTAAAATAAAATAAATTCATCAAGAAAGTTTTTAAATGATCATGCATGCACACTTTCAAAAACAATTTAGTTTTTTTTATAAATTTCATAATATATTCATATATTAAAATTTTAGTTATATTAAATTATTACAAAACTATGTATATATATTTTTATTCCAATTAAAGTAAATATTTATACATAAGAATTATTTTCATAATATTATAGTAATTTAAAATAAAAAATAAATAATTTTTCGAAGTAAAAAAGAAAATACATATTTATTATTTAAAATATTTATTAAAGTGTGTAATGCAAGTTCATTTTAAATTAATACTATTTGATGTACTAAAAGAAAAATAGTAGAGATAGAGATTAGTATAAGTGAATTTAGAGGAAGTATTAAATTAATAAAAAGCATATATTTTAAACATACTTATGTACCAACATACTACAAAACGTAAAATTTAAGTTGCATTTAATAATATTTAAAACTAGATAATCAATAGGTTAAACTTAATAAATCTTATAATTTAAGTTATTAAGATATAAATTCTATTTAACTACTGCTCTTACTTCTTTGTCTTTATCTTGATAGCTCTAACTTTCTCTTCTTTTCTTTTCACATTCTCTTATTTATCTATATTTCTCTATCTTTTAGTCTTCTCATCACGTTTTCTCTACTTTATCTTTATTTTCTTTTTTTGATCCTTTTTCATTATTATATATCCTCTCTAACTCGTTTACCTTCTCTCTCTTCCTTCACTCTTTTTGTCTTTCTTTTTAATCAATCATCTCCATGGCTTTCTCTCATTTTTAATATAATTATTATCAATAATATTTCATATTCAAAATATAAATTTAAGTAGATTAAGTTCTTTAATATATTATTGTTTTATAAAATAATTTTTATGCACAACATTTATGCATTATTATTCATATATATATAATGATTTAACATAATTATATTAATATATGTCATGTTAAGAAACATTAAGTTATATAAAAAATTATTTTATTTTATAATATACAGTGTTATTTCTATTATTATATGAAAATTATAACAATTTAGTAAAGTGTAACTTAATAAGAAATAACTAAAATAAAAATTTTAAAATAACATTAATGTATATTTTATTTATAATTATTATTTTAAAAAATTAACTATTTTTATTAGAAAATTAATAATGTGAAACAATATGTGCAACATGAGAACTTTCCATGTTGCCATCCAACCCAATACAACTCTCACCAATACATGCAACATGAAGACAAAAAAAGGAATGATTATCATAGGGAGAAAAAAATGAGAGAATGTTAGATCTATTAATATAAAAAGGAAGAAGTGTGAGAAAAAGCAAATAAGAATTAAATCTCAAGAGTTTAACTAATAATACTTGTTAATATTAATATATTAAATTTGTTTGAAATTAAATAATACTAAAGTATATCAAAAAATTTAACATTTTATTTTATAGTATATTACACAAATTTAATGCACATATTGACTACGAAATTAATATTATTTTTATTATATGTATTTTGAAAAGTTAATTAAACAATAAATAAAAAAATTACATTATTCAAAGATATTATAATGAGATTATATAATATAAATAATAATTAATGTTCATAAAATAATTTTATCTAGTTTATGTTATATAATTTATTATTATATTGAAAAACTAATACACATATATGTATATTCAATTATAAATATATGTTAAATATAGTTTATTATAGATGATATTCTTTATGTTTCCCAAAATTAAATTATGTTAGTTATTATTTTATTATACGATTCATTGTGTCGTATTTAATATTATACAAAAATGATAACTGTGTTATAAAGCTGATATAAATAAATAGTAGCTAAAATAGACATAATAAAATATCATTTATAATTATATTATTTATAAAAATTAACTTATTACAAAAATGGACATCCATTTTCTAGAAAAACCAATGCTTTGAAAAAACTGTCCTATCGGTGATTCTTAAGTTGTCATCAATCCCAATAATACTCTCACCATAGCATGCTTAACTTTTGCATTCTAATGATATTACAAGGTGTATCACTATTATGGCCAGACATGCATAGCAAACAAAAACATCATGCTTGCCTTGTCACTATAATGAAAATAATGAATAGTCCTAGAAATTTTATAAATTATCATGATTACATACTTTGAAAAATAATTATACTTTTATTATACATGTTATAATATATTTTAATATTAACACATTAATTATATTGACTTAATATGTTATTATTAATGTATTATTTCTATTAAAGTAAATATTCCTTCATAAAAATTATTTCCACAAATTATAATACTAATAAATAAAAGAAATTAAATTATTTATCAATTATAAATAATATATATAGATATATTTTTTTAAATAATATATATATATATTATTTAAAGTATACATTAGATTGGTAACTTGAGTGATTTCTTGATTGATACAAATTTGCTAAGTTAAAAAAGAGATAATAGAGATTAACATAAATATATTGGAAGACATAGAGAATCATGAATATATAAGAGAGACAGAAAGGCAAAAAATAACAAAAAGAGAAAAAAGAGGCGACTAAGTGATGGCAAAGGGAAAACATAGCAACTACAGAAAAGTCGAGATAACGAGAACAAATAACCATGTAAAATTAATTTTAAAAAATAATTAAATGATAGATAATAACATTAATGTATGATATATTCTTCTTATAACATAATTTAAAAAATTAATATAAGTAATATTCTATATTAGTTGTATGTTCTGAGTATTTTAAGTTATACAATATTTTTGGCTTTATTAAAGAACTTTTCTACTATTATAAATATATTAATTACATTTTATTGTGGTTGATGTAAGTTATATTGTCAAACATTAAATTATAACATAGTTATATTTTTATTATATCATTTGAAGTACTTTGTTTAATAGTATATGAAAAAAATAATGATGTTGTAAAGTTAAGCTTATTAAATAACAACCAAAGAGAAAATAATAAAATATCATTCACAATTATGTTACTTATTAATATTAACATGTTATTAAAATTTGCTTTGGTTAATTTTGAAAAACCAATACTATAAAAACATATGTGCAATACAACTTCTCAATATGTCATCCATCCTAATACATCTCTTTACCAAAGTCTACTTGTGTTCCATTGAGATATAATGCAATAATGACAGTGTTTTTGACTATGCATATAATTGTAGGAAAATTATATTATCTTGATTATTATAACAAAAATAGTTATCTTAATAAGACATTTTCCAAATTTCTATGAATAAATGTCCAAAGATAATTTATTTTAATTTTTTGTAATACATTCTAATATAATACTTTAATATCAAATTAATAATAAAAAATTTAAATTATCATTTTCTTTAATGCAAAAATTAAAACAAAAGTAATTCTTTTAAATGAAATATATATATATATATATATATATGTGTGTGTGTGTGTGTGTGTGTGTGTGTGTTTGTGTGTTTTAAGAGAGAGTGAGTAATGGACCTAGTAGAGTGTGATAAAGAGAAATATATTAGAGAGAGAAATGAGAGAGATGATTAAATGTTGGGAAAGAGAAATGGAGAATAAAGAGAGGGCAAACAAGGTGGAGAGAACAAATAAATAACTAAAAAAGAGAGAAATGAGAAAATAGGGAGACATAAATAAGAGAGAGGGTGAGGGGAACATTGAGAAATTAAAGAGGGAGATAACTAGCTGATGATATAGAAAAACAAAACTTTGAATGTTAGACCTATTAAGATTAAAAGAAAGAACTGAGAGAAATCACTTGAGAAAAATTATGTCTCAATAATTTAACTATCATTACTTGTTAATGTTAACATATTATATATATATATATATATATATATATAATTAAATATTTGTAGAATATTATAAATTAAATATTTTTTGGCTATTAATTTAATATCTCTTTTATAAATTTTGAATTGTTTAAAATGTTAATTGAATAAAAATTTAATAACAACATTATTTCGAGATTTTATCCTTATATAGCAATATAAATAATAAATTTAGCTAATATTTGATAATTATTAAATAATTTTACGTAGTTTTTTAAATATAATATATTATTGATATATTAAAAATATTTTACACATAGCATGTATATGCTATTAGAAATATTTATAGTTTCTACTTATTATAATTGATAAAGTTATTTTATTGATAATAAAATAATAATATAACTTTATAATATTTTATGTCATGAAGTGTTGTATTTAGTGCTACATTAAAATGATGATGATATTTCAAATTTATTAATAATAAATATAAATTAAAATTGAAATAGTAAAATATCATTTATAATTTTGTTAATTGTAAATATTTTTATTTAACTTAACATCCATTTAATGTAGAAGCTGTTGTAACAAAAACAATATGTCAACGTTGAGGAACTCTTCATGGGTCACCCATCTCAATGTTAACTCATATCGAAGCACAAGTAAATTTGAACTTTTAATGAGATTCAATGCTATAATTCAAGAGTGCTAGCATACACATGCAAGAGCTCGAGAATCATACTTGTTTATTATTTTTCCAAAATAACTTCAACTTTACAATATAGATCGTAATATATTCAAATTTGAATACTTTCATTATATTAAATTAATAATACATTATTTACAATATTGATCCTTTTAAATTTATTCTTCATACCAAAAATTATTTTAAATAAAATAGATGAATTCATAATTAATGTTTATTAAAAGAGATAAAAAAGAAATCAAAATGATCAAGTTAGGTATATTAGAAGGCAATGTCATGGATAAATAGTGGAGCGATAAAGAAGAAAATTGTACGATATAGATAATAAAGAGATGACTTTATAATGAGATATAATAAATAGAACATAATGGATATAAAGAGAATAAATAAAAATATGAAAGGGGAGAAAAATTAAAAAAAGAGAGATAGAGGAGACATTGGGTGATAAGAAATGAAGAGGTAGAGGAGAGACAAATAAGGGAATACAATAAAATAAAATTTATATCTCAATAATTTAAAATAAAATATCAAGCAATATAATCGTATTAAACCTTTATGATGTTGAACATTTAGTGTTATTAATATTTTACAAACGCCTAAAATTATCTATTGATTATTAATTTAATATTTTTTTATTCATGTGAATAATTTAAAATTTGAATTAAATATAAAGTAATATCACTATTCCAACATTGTATCTTCATGTCTAAAAATATAAATGACAAACATAAATTATATTTAATATTAATAATATATTTTAGGGAGTTTATGTTCAATAATATATTATTAATACATTAAAAATGATTTTATGCATAGATGGTATATAAATTATAAATTTATGTTAATTATACTTTATTATCATTTATAAAACTTAAGTTGCCTAACAATAAACTATATTTACTTTATTACTTTACTAGAAAATAATAAATGTTATAATTAATACTTTATGAAAATAATAATGATGTCATAGCATTCATATGATTAATAAATAAGAAAAAAATTATAAAATAACATTAAAAATAATAAAAATAAATAATGTTAACATATTGTTAGAATCATCTATCATTCATTAGAAAAAGGATGCTCTGAACAAACATGTATAACATGAGGACTTCATAAGAGGACACCCATCCAAATGCTACTTTCACCCATGTATACTTATATATTGCATTCAAATGAGGCCCAATGCTACAGTTTTTGTGTGGTTGCACATGCATACAAAACTAGAAAATCATATTTGTATGATTTTTTTTAAAACTAGTAAACTATTTGAAAAAGTTTTCTAAATTATCACACATAAAACCTTTCAAAATAGTTTTATTTTTGTTATATATTTCAATTTATTCAAATAAAAATTTGTGTGTTTTATTATTTCACTTAGAGTAAATTTTTATATGTTAGAATTATTTTCACTGAATGATAGTTATTATAAATAACAAAATGAATTTTTTTCCTTATTACAAATAATAAATGTATATTTCTTTTTTAAAAGAATATAAATTTTCATAATATGATATATTACTTAATAAATGTTAATTGATGGAACTAAAACTAATGATGTGATGATGGAGTTGAGTACACTAGAAGAGAGTGGAGTCATGGAATGATAAATGAGAGATAAAAGGGAAACTATTAATAAAGAAAGAAAAGAGAGATGATTAAATGAAGAGAGAGAAAAGGTGAAACATGATAGAAGATAAAAGTGATAGACATAATAAAGAATAAAGTGAAAGAAAAGAAGAATGATAAAATAGACGGTGTTATAGGAGAGAGTTAGTTTGGTGAAGACAAAGTGTGAGAAGGTACAGAAAAATAGGAGAAAAAAATAGTTGAGAAAAGAATGTGAGAGTTTTTCAGATAAAAGAAAGGAAGGGTGAGAAATAATTAAATAAACATTATATTTCAATTTTTTTTAACTTATAATATTTATTAATGTGCATATATAAAATTAACAAAAATTTATGATTATCAAAAAGGGAACAACTTAATGTTGATTAGCATTTTAATGAATAATAAATGTTTAAAATTTATGTTAACTACCCATTTAAAATTATTTTCAAACATTTATAATTTAAAATTTTAACAAAATAATAAAAAATATTTTTGTGATTGTATTCTTTTAAGTAGGTTATTTATATAAATATTAATTTACATTAAAAAAACTTGATGCATGCTATGTATATGCTATTATAAATATATGCTACATTTATTTTTTTATAGTTGATATAATTTATGTTATCTATAGTTAAATTACAATTATTATTTGATTATATTATTTGATGTGATATATTTAATAACTCTCTTATTCTTTCACTTTTTTCTTCACCATTATCACTCTCTTATTTATCTTCTCTTTTTCTAAATCTATCTAGCCCTCACTTTCTCTCTCTTCTATCACTCTTAATTTTCTAAAATCTCCCTCTTTCATATTGTTATTTGTCCTCTCTATCTTCTTATTTTCTCTCCCTTCTTTTTTTTCTTTCATTCAATCATCTCTTTCTTCTCTCTCAAGAAACATTTTTCACTCTATCACTCTCTTATCTGACCTTAATGCATATCCTATACTAAACTTATTTCCAATGCAAATATTTTTTATCTCAATTAATTAACATTAATTATGAAAAATCATATGTAGCACAAATTAATCTACATTTTAAAAAATAAGTTATTTTTCTAATTTATAATGATAAATAATTACATTTTTATTTATAGGAATTATTATTTAGTGAAAATAATTCTTTGAAAATAATTCTAAAGTATTAAAGATTTCACTATGAGAAGTAATTATTATAAATAATTTCTTGTTAATTTGACATAGTTAAACTACTAATATTTGAATTTTTTTACATATGTAATAACAACAAAATTACATTTGAAAGTGTATAAGGATGGTAATTTAGAAACGTTTTTGAACAATTCAATATTTTTAATGCAATAATCTATTGTACATAATGTTTCTTATCATTGTTTTTCTAATAAAGTGATATTTTATTTTCACAGTATACTAATATTGATAAGTAGCATAATATTGAATGTTATTTTGTAATTTATATTTTAGTTATCATCTAATAATACATAATTTATAACACCATTATAGATTAATGAACATTTTAAGCTTAGTACTTCATTTCATGTAAAAGAATAATAACTTATATATAATTCAATGATGGGCAACGTAACTTATATGAACTATAATAAAGAAGAATTAACAAATGTTTATAATTGTGCAAGTAGAATATGTGTAAGTAAAATTAATTATGAAATCTCTTTTGTTGTCCTCTTTAACATATATTTTCCAAAAATATTATTTATTTTATTTTTAATAACTCAAAATTAATTTAAATGCTTTATAAGGATTATTATTTTGTAGAAATAATTCATCTATATGGATGTTTCTATTAAGGGACATAATAAAAAAAATTATTATTAGCTCAAAATAAATAATGTTTTTAATATTTGAATATATTATGACATATACAATTACTATAAATGTTTTTTGAAAGCTTATGGACAAGATAATTCTTCATATTTCTTGGACACTTCATTAACTTTGGGCCAACAATTGCACAAGTATGATGTCTTATCATCTATATGCAAGCACAAACACACCAACAATTTAGCACTTGATCTCATTAGAACTCCAAAGTTAAGTACGCATCAACAAGAGTAGTAGTAGGGTGGTTGGACCTTTTAAAAATCTTTGTGGTTCACATATTTTTTTATCTCATTTTATTTTCGAATGAATGATAGTTGCTTATCATAATATGTTAATATTCACAAAAAAAATTTAATTAAAATTAATAGTTTCTTTTTAGTTATTATATATTAATATTAATTTTTTAAATTAAATGCTTGACTAAAAGAGATATTATATCTAAGGTCAACCTAATGTTTAAAAATCTGTCACATGCTAAACTAAGCAGAACTCAACATTTTTGTTTGTATTTAAAAATATTTAATACTAGATGAGTTTAACATTTTAATATTAATAAATACTAGATGCTAAATTATAATGATATATAACTTTTATTTAATAATTTACCTTTCTCGTTCTTTGACTTTATTCTCTCTCCTATTAGAACTCTCTTATTTGTCCTCACATACTCTATCACTTATCTTTGCCTCACCCTCTCTCAATTCCTTTATATTTTTTCATATCTAATTTTTTTATTTATTTCATCTATCTTTTCTATCTTCTCGCTTATACTTTTTTTCTTTCTCTCTTCATTCAATCAACTCTTTCTTCTCTCTCTGCTATTCTTTTCCTCACTAACTATCTCTTATATATACATGATTCTCTCCTTCTCAAAGATAGTCTCCATAGTAATTATCTACCTTTTAATTGTATAAATTATTCTTAGTTAATAAATATCTAACATTTCAAACTTTTTTATATATTATAAATAATCAAAATATGCTATATTATTTATAATTCAAAAAATTAGTTATATATTTGTGTACTATAGTTTAATAAGAGTAATTTTTTATGAATGTTTACTTGAAGGGAAACAATAATTTACATAATTTTGTTTTAGTTGAACATAATAAATAAGATTAATATTAAAAATACTATGACAAAAATAATAAAAGAAAGTATTTTTATCAGTATTTATGCAAGATAATTTTGAAAATATCTTATGCTATTCATTACTTTTGTGCCAACAACCACACAAGTATAATTATTTGGCATTCATATTGATGCATAGGAACACCTCCATTATAACAATAAATCACATTAGAAATCAAAAGTCAAGAGTACTTGGGTGAGAGTAGCATTGGAATGGATAGCCTCTTAATTGACATTTAATTTTATTAATATTATAATATTTTAAAATAAAATAGGTATGAATGATAGTTTATAATTTCCTTTTAAGTTATTAATTTTTAATCTAAACTTTTTAGTATCATTATAATTTTCATAAAATACGAAAATATCACTTAATATAATGTAATAAAATAGTAACATTAATATAATTTAATTGCATGTAAACCAACCAATATCACATATAATAATCTAATGCTAATATATATTTATAGTAGCAAAAAAGCATTATATATAAAAGATTTTTAATTTAATAATAATACATTATATGACATAACTACCAAAAATTATATCATGAATATGAAATGTTATTTATAAGTTTTATAAATATTATGTAATTTAAAAATAATAACAAAGAGTAATGATGCTATTTATTATTTAGTTAACCTTTTAAGTTGTATATATTAAAGGACAATGAAACTTGGAATATTTTAATATTAAAATAATTTTTAATCTTTAATATGTTTCATAAATTAGTATTAATAAATTCTAAAATTTAAATTATTGAGATTTATTTTTTATTTAATTATTATCCATGTTTTTCTCTTTATCTCAATTGCTAACACAATCTTTCACTTTCTCTTCTTTCTCAATATGATTCAAGTATTTGTCTTCCTATGTTTAACTCTATCTTCCCCTCACCCTATTTTAAATCTATTTCAATCTTATTTATCCTTTTTATCGCTTTCATATTGTTGCATACACATTCTATCAACTTTTTCTTCTCTCTCAGTTATCTCTAATTTATCTTTGTCTTATCTACCCTTGACTCCCCCTATTTGGAACATTATCTTTATGATTATTATCTTTTTTAACAAATTTAGTCCTTATACACTTTAATATATGTTTATAATGACAAACAATCTTATACTACTATAATTAATAAGAAAATTTAAACATTAATAAAAATTCTTTTTATGAAAATTAAAATTAAAGGAATTAATGCTATAAAAATTTATTTTCAAATTAATATAATTAAAATGTTAATATTGAAATTAATTAAAAAAATATAGCAAAAATATAATAATTTTAAAAGTGCATATGTAATTTTAAAAATTCCTTGAATAGTTAATTATTTTAAAAATAATAATCACATAATTATGATTTCCTAACTTTTATATTCATGTGTGACCACACTAGCAATATATGATATGATCTCTTTAGAACTACAAAGTAAAGTAAGCCTTAACTAGAGTTGTATTTGGATGCATGACATCTTTAGAAGTCCTTATGTTACACATATTTTTTTGATAATATTCATTTTGCTAATGAATGATAGTTTATTTCCATGGAAATTTAAAATTAATAAAAAATTATTTTTAATTACATTTCATAATTTCCATATTAGTTATTATTTAGTAATATTGGCATTTCAAATAATGGGTATTATTAAAAGAATATTATATTAATAGTGAACATACATTTTTAATATTTAAAATATATTAAAATCTACAAAAAAAAATTGTAACATTTTAATAATGTTTGCTTTTACCATTGTTTGACATGTCAATATTAATAAAAGCTAGATGTTAAAGTTTTATGATATATAACTTTTTTTAGTTATTTCTTTCACTTCTTTCTCTTTATCTCAAAAGCTCTCATATTCTATAATTTTTTCTCTTGCATTAAAACTCTCTTATTTATCTCTACCTCCTATTACTCTTTGTATTGCCCTCAACCCATCTCTTCTCTTTCTCTCCATTTTTTCATATCTCTTTATCTTTTACTTTCTTATTTATTCTCACTATCTCTTTTGTATCCTCTCTCTTCTTTGTTTTCTCATTCACATCAAGTAATTATCTTTTTCTTCTCTCTTTATTAATATGATCCTCATTGACTCTCTCGTACCTATCCATGACTATCGCCCTCCAAAAGTATATATTGATAACCACTGTTACTTTTTTTATTGTATCATTTAATATTAGTTAAGAAATCACTCTTGTTTCAAGTTTTGTTATATGTTGTAAATAATATATATATATATATATATATATATATATATATATATATTGTTATTTCAAATTAAAAACTAATTTAAATTTTTATTTTCAAGTACCATAATTTAGGAAAATAATTCCTATTTTTAATGTTAACTTCAAGGGAAATAATAATATACCTCATTCCTCTCTAATTGAATATAATAATACTTGTAATATTATGATATATTATGACCTATATGTTATTCACAAAAGTATGGGTCTACAAAGTTTTAATGCATGTTTGACCACACCATCATCATAGCACAGAATCTCATTAGAAATTAAAAATAAAGCATGCTTGGGTGTTTATGGTATTTCGACAGGTGATCTCTTGAGAAGTCATGTAGAAAATATTTTTATAGCATTTGTTACCCTAATGAATGACATTTAATTTTAGTGATATGGTTATATTTATAAATAACATAATTTTTAATGATATTCTATAATTCTACTTTAGAAATTATTTACTAATGTTAACAGTTTAACATTATCATAATCTACACATAGTAGAAAAAATAGTACTTCATATGACATAATAAATTTGATAAAAATTTAATTGTGAGCAAAGCAACCAGTATTAACTGCAATAAAGTAGAATTACAATACAATTATAGTAGTAATATATGTCATGAATAAGCAATTCTTAAGATACCGACTATAATATATTTTACAACTAAAAGTGCCTATAATTATATCATGAACATGAGATATTATATAAAATTTCTATATATATTGTGTCATATGAAGATGATATCTAAGATTAATGATATCAGTTATTTTTTTTCAACTTTATAATTCATAATTATTAATAAATAATATTAAATTTAAAATTACCATATATTCTAAAGATTTGTAACATTCTTAAACAATACAAAGCTTTGCATTTTTATTATATTAAAAAAAATTAAAATTATATATGTTTTGTGAGTTAATATTAATAAATTTTGGATGTTAGATTTTTTAGACGTAACATTTATCGATTTTCTTACTTTTTTTCTCTTTACCTCCATAGCTATCAGATTGTGTTAATTTTTTCACTATCATTATCATTCTCATTTTTATCTTCTTTAATCTATCTCTTTGCCTACCCTTCATCCTCTCTTTCCTCTATTTCTCTATATTTTCTCATTTCACTATCTTTCGTATTGTCATTTAGACATTTAATCTCCCTTTTTTCTTTATCCTCTCTTTTTTCTTTTTCTTTAAGAAATAATCTCTCCTATCTCTATTGATTATAATTTTACTATTTATTTTTCTTATTTATCCATGAGTTGCTCTTGTCTAAAATGATTATCTTTATCACCACTATCTTTTTTGCTCCATTTACTAATATTAATTTAAAAAATTTTGTGTTATTTACTATAATATATATTTTCAAAGATAAATATTTTTTTTATTTATTAATATAAGTGCATATAATTTTTATAATAATTTTTATGTTTGAAAATTTACTTTAAATAAATTATAATATAAATAATCTATTATTATCTCATTATAATTAAAATATTAATATTTTAATCTATTATAACATAAATAATAAAATTAACGTAATTTTTAAGGTGTATATCAAAGATAATGTTTGGACCAATTCATTACTTTTTAGACAAATAGTCACATTAGTTTAATTTTCATACTTATTCATGCATGTGTAATAGTAGCAGTATTACAGCAAAGGATCACTTTGGAATGACAAAGTTAATCAAGCTTTGGCCAAAGCAGTTCTAGGATGGGTGACCATTTGAGAATATTCTTGTTAGACATCTTATTTCATAGTATTGGTGTTTTTTAGTGAAAGAAGTTGATTTTAATAATAAATTCATATTCGTAAAAAAACTTAATTATAATAATAATTTATAATTTCCATTTTGGTTATTATTCGTTAACATTAACTTTCAAATATCGTTATCATTTTCATATAATATGAAAAACTTCATTTCATATAATAAAATAAATTAAGAAATATTATATAATTTAATGTTGAGAAACATAACTTATATACCTGCAATAGTATATAAATGTTGTCTATAAAAAGTTTTAGCACTATAATAATTTAATAAATTGGAAAAACTACCATAACTTTTATTAGTAATATAATTTTTTTTAATTTTTATTATAAATATTATGACCTATGAGGATAATTTCATAGAATAATGCCATTATTTATAATTTAAATTATATTTTAATTTTATACATTAATAAAGAAAAAATTAAATCAATAATAAAAAAACTTTAAACATTCACAATTAACATAAATAACAAAAATCTCAAAATTTTTTCATTTAAAAAAAATTATTTTATATATATGTATATACACACACATAACATTTTATGTTAATATCAAAAAATATGATTACTTAAATTTTTAAGTTATAACTTTCGTTTAATAAATTTTCTCATTTCTCTTTATCTTAAAAGCTTTCATTTTCTCACACTTTCTTCTTTCTCCTATTATATTATGTTGTTTCCCTCTCTTTCTCTCTCTTTTTTCCAACACACTATCTCTTCTATCTCCTTATTTTCTTATTTCTCTCTTTCATTTTAACTCTCTTTATCTACATTATGTTTTCTTTTTCTTCTAGTTTCTTCTCTTTCTCTTCACTCAAACAACTCTATCTTCTCTCTTTTTATAGTTTTCCCTATATTCCTCTAATATCTATCTATAACTCACTTTATCTTTCATTACACTTATCATTATCACCACTACTAATTTTTTAACACCATCAATTAATAATATATAAGAAATTTCTATTGTTACAAATGTTATTATACATTCTATATAACTAATGCACTTTATAACTTTCTCATCAGTGAATAATTTAAATTTTTTATTTATAAGAAGTGGAATTTATTGAAATAATTCTTATGTATGATTGATTATTTTTAAAGAAATAGTAATACAAATAATTTCTTATTTATTCTATATAATTAAATTATTAATTTTAGAGTATCATTAGTATGTATATAATAAAGATTTTTTAAAAAAATTTTATTCATGCTAAATTAGAAAAATTCTTGAACAAATCATTATTTTTATGTTCGCACGAATAAAATTTTGACTTTTTTTTCGCAATGTGCATGCAAAACATGCTATTACAAGGGAAGTATTAGGATGGGTGAATTGTGTAAAAATGCTTATGTTGGACAAATTATTTCATAGTTTTTTTTTCTAATGAATGGTAGTTAATCTTAATAGTTTATTAATGCTTATAAATAACATAATTATAAATAATATTTTACAATTTTCATTTCTTTTATTTCTTTTAAATATTAACTTTATAATATTGTTAACAATTTCATGTTATACTAAGTGAAACACTTCATAAAATATGATTAAATAATATATTTAATGTAAGTTATTATGAGGAAACATAACATATTTGAAGTATAATAAGGCACAATTAACACATTCTTATGCTGCTATAGTGACATGTGCATACGAAAGCTAGAAAATCATACTTGTGTGATTGTTAAATTAAATAATTAGGATGGCTATTTTTTAATTGTTAATTTAGTCATTATTTATTAATATTAACTTTATAACATCTTTTTAATTTTTATATACTAATAAGTACAGTGCTCACCTGATATAATAAATTAATAACATCAACATAATTTTACACATAACAATAAACCTTACATTACTTATAATAAAGCATAAAAGATATCATTTATAATATTATGTACTTATTGTGTATAAATATTTTTGATAAAATAACATATTATACAAAATAAACAAAGTAAAATTATGTCATTAATATGAAATATTATTGATATCTATAGTTTATATTATGTAATAAGAAGAAAATATCTTAAAATAATGGTATTACTTATTATGAAGTTTCTTTTTAAATTATAAATATTAATAAACAATATTATATTAATCATCAACATATACATTAAACTTTTGTAGTATAATAAAATCTAAAACCTTAAATTTTTCATATTATTTTAATAATTTTTAATATTGTATATGTTTAATATGTTAATATTAATAACTATTATATGTTTTTGAGATATAACTTCTATTTAATTATTTCTCTCACTTCTTTCTCATTTTCTCAATAGAACTCATATTTGGTCACTTTCACTTTCCTCTTACTGTCATTCTCTTAATTTTCTCATCCTCCATCTTAGTCATTCCCTCACTCTCTCTATTCTTTATCTTTCTCTATTTTCAAATTTCTCTCTTAGAATTATTTAATAGTCTCTCCATCTCCTCTATCTTCTCTTCATTCTTTTTTTCTCTTTTTGTTCATTCATTCATCTCTATCTTATCTCTCCCTTATTTGTTCATGACTCCCTCTCTCTTTTATGTACTTATATTAGTTAGCTTTATCTTTTTTTCCTAACTTCATCAACTAATATTAATAAAAAATAAATTGTATTTGCAAGAATAAACAATATTTTAAATAATTAATATAGTTTTTTTATAGCTAACAAATAATTTCAAAGTTTTCCTTACAGTGAAAATTTAGTCTAAATAATTCTAATATATGAATGCTCACTTCATGGGAAATAAAAATATATATAATTTAATTATTAATTCAATATATCTAAAGCATTATTATTTTGATTTATTATGACATATGCAATAAAAATAGCTTTTATAAAATTTAATGCTAGATAATCTGGAACATTTACAAAACAATTCAATATTTTAGGGTAATAATCATAGAGATACCATTGTTTTTCTTTTGCATAAATGTATGCCCACATCACGTTATCTCACTGAATTTCATTAGAAATCTAATGTTGAGTATTTTTGGGTGACAGTATCATTGGGATGCATAACCTTTAAAAAAGTCATATTGCACAAATTGTTTATGGCACTTTTTTCTAATTAATATCATTTTTTTTAATAATAGGTTAACATTTATAAGTGACGTAATTATGAATAATATTTAATAATTTCAAGGTTTCTCTACTTTTTATTGATAATAACTTTATAATACTATTATTATTATTTTATAGTAATATTAAATACAATAGCTCAAATATTTTAATAAGTTAATAACTTCAAGGAAATTAATTTGTGGCAACATAATCAATATCAACTAAAAAAATAGAGTTAATATATATATTTATAATATAACACATATATGGTATGGTATACATTAAAGTTTTTTAATTAAACAAATATATTATATGTCATAAAATAAGAAAAATTATATCATGTATATCAAAATGTTTTATATTTCTTATATATCATGTCCAATGAAGATAATATCTAAGAGTATTGACATTATTATTTAGTACACTTTTTGAATTACATATATCAATAGAATATTATTAAATTAAATGTCATCATATATTTTAAATTTTTCACTATACAAAAATAATAAAAAAACATATTGAATTTTTATTTTATTTAAATTATATTAAATATTATATATGTTTAACTTATTAATATTAGGAAGTACTATATGTTAAATTCATTAGTTATTTCTTTTATACAATTCTTTCTCACTTTCTTTTATCTAAATATCTATCACATTCTCACATTTTCTCATCTCTATCATTATTATTCTCTAAATTGAAACTTATTCTCTATCGCTACCTTCTGCTCTCCCCCTCCCCATTTTGTCAAATTTTTTTCTCTCTTTCATATTGTTATCTAGTCTCCCCATCAATTTTGTCTTCTCTCTTTTTTTTTTCTCTATATCTCTCTCCTTTATAACCATAACACTCTCTTCAAAAATACTAATCTTTCTCGCTACTATCTCATTTTTAAGCACCAATAAATAAGATTAATTAAAATATCATTTGATTTAAGCACTTATATATATATATATATATATATATATATATATATATATATATATATATATATATATATTGTTATTATCTTTAATTAACAAATATGTTAACATTCTTAGCAATTCTTTGGTGTGAATGTGTACACTAAAAAAATAATAATATTAATAGTTTCTAATTTTTTTTATTATAAATAAAATATGGTTATCCCAATATATTAAAATTAAAATATTTTTTAAAGTATATATGCTCAATAATTCGAAAAATAGCTTTATTAGTCCTTTATGTATTTGGAAAAAATCAAACACAAATGATTCTTTGACTTTTTTTTACATGTAACACAATCATTTTTACAGCTTGAACGTCATTAGAATTGCAAAATTAAGCATGCTATTGTAATTGTAGAATTGTAGTGGATGACCCTTCATGAAGTTCTCGTGTTTCATATATTTTTTCATTTTTATACATTTAATTAGAAAAGAAGTTGATTTTAATAATATGTTAATACTCAAGAACAAGATTAATTAAGAATGATTTTTTATGATCTCCATTTTATTTATTATTTACTCTTATCATCTTTATATGATATAACAAATTAATAACTATAATTTGAATTTAAATTTACATGACATAACTTTTATCAACTAGAATAAAGTATAATATAAACTTTAGATATACATATATATGCTATGTACCATTGTTTTTTAAGAAATTAATAATTTGTTATTTAAAGTTAACTAGTAAAAATTATATCATGAAGATGAAATATAACATTTACATTATAGTAACATCAAACAATAATAACTATATTTAACACATAATTTATTTTTTAAATTTTATATATTAAAAAATTAATATCATAAAAACATTCAAGAGATAGTTTAAATATTTACAACTTAAGAATATACTTTGAAACTTCAAACTTTAGTTGGATTTTATTATCATTTAATATTTTTTTATTTTTACCATGTTCACACTAATAATATTATAAATTTAATTATTATGAAAAATCAATTATTAAATTATTTCATTCACTTTTTTCTTTATCTCAACATCTCTTTCTGTCCCTCACTTGGTTCTCCCTCCCATTATCATTGTTTACTTGTCCCTCCATACTATATCTATTTTTTTCCCCCACCCTCTTCTCATTTATCTCTCTTTATTTCACTTTGTTAATTATTCTATCTTTTGTACCTTCTCTCCCTCCTCTCTCTTTTCTCTCTCTATTTATTCAATCATTTCTCCTTTCATGCTCTATTAATATTTTCCTCTTTATCTCTTTTATTTATATATGACTCTTACTAAATTTTAATATTCTGATCTCCATCACCACTATCACTTATTTAGCTCCAATAAGTAATTTTAATAAAAATACCTCTCATGTTATATTCTTTAATATTTATTTTGCATGATAGAAATATTTTTTGTTAAAATTAATGAATAATTCTTTTATCTGAAAGGCCTATTATTTAGTATAAATAAGTCTTCTATGTAAATATTTTCTTTATGATAAATTGTAATACAAATAATTTCTTATTAATTTAATAAACCTAACTTATTAATATTGGAATATACAGAAAAAAAATATAATAAAAATAAAATTATTTATTAACATATTTTTTTGATGTTGAATTAGAAAATCAATTGAATAATTATAATTTTTGAGACTACCATCACATTGGCATATGTTTCTTAACTTTGATATGCATTTAAAACAACACCAACATTAGTGCGTCGGAATCCAAGTTAAGCATGCATATTTTTCATAGAATTTGTTTTACTTATGAATAACAATTAATTTCAATATTATGTTAACTTTTATAAATGACACAATTTTGAATGTTGTTTTGCAATTTCCTCTCTCACTACATTTTGTAATTTGAACTATATGCACTTCCTCAGATTTTTGAACTATATACAGTTCCTTTGATTTAAGTAGTATTTAAAATTTTATATGTTTTGTGTATAAAAGTAAAAAAAATATTATAAATAAAATAATTTAAATATAGATTTTATTTAATTATATTTCTTGCGTGCTTCACTTTATCTTAATAGATCTCCTATTTTAGTTTTTTTTCCTTCTCCCATTGTGATTCACTTATTTGTCTTCTCTAACTTTTTCTTCCCCTCATCATCTCTATTCTATCTTTATTTATTTTCCAATTTAATTTACCCTTTTGTTTCATTTTTTATTTTTGTTGCAACCTTTGTGTCCTCTTTCTTCTTTATTTTGCTTTCTCTTTATTAAATCATTACTTCTCTCCTGATTAATACTTTTCTTTGTACTATTAAAGACTTTTTCATCTAGTATGTCCACCTCCATCACTATTACGTCTTCTTTTACCACCATCAATTAAGATTATCGATGACATAAATGATGTTGCATTCTTTAATACATATTGTTTAATAAAAAATATTTTTTTTATTTTTATAATTAATACATATTTTCATTTTTTTATAAGAACTATAACTTAGTGGAACAATTTTTATGTGTTAGCATTTGCTATAAATTTTTCGTAATCAATTCATTATTTTCAAGAGAATAGTCACATAAGTATTAGTTCTTAAATTTGGCACGCATATGCCATGACACAAATCTTATAGCACAAGATTTTTATAGAACTTAAAAGTTAAGTATGCTTGGGTGAGCATAGTATTTTTATAAGTATGCTATAAAGAATCACCTATGTTGCCCATATTTTTCATACTATTCTTTTTCTTATAAATGACAATTGATTTTAATAAGTTATTGATTTTTTCAAGTCATCAAATAAATTTAATTATATATACACTAGTAATTAATTTCTATTATTAACTTAATAACATAAATATCACTTTCATTTAATATTATATATAATACTTCATAAAAAATAAAAAAAACATCAAAATTCTTCTTCTTCTTCTTCTTCTTTTTCTTCTTCTCCTTCTTCTTCTTCCTCTTCTTCATCTTCTTCTTCATCTTCTTCTTGAACTTCTTATTCTTCTTCTTCTTCATCTTCATCATCATCATCTTCTTCTTCTTCTTCTTCTTCTTCTTCTTCTTCTTCTATTTTCCTTCTTCTTCTTCTTCATCATCTTCATCTTCTTCTTCTTATACTTCTTCCTCTTCTTCTTCTTCTTCTTCTTAGCTCCATAATGTAATATAAATTAAGAAATTTCTATTTAATGAAAGTTTAACCTTTTTTCATAATAACTAAATAATTATTATTTAGAATTAATAGATAATGTTTCTTACTTATAAGAAATATAATTATATGGAAAAAAAAATTATATTTATGAACGTTTACATTTAAGAAAATAATACTGTACACAATTTTATGTTAATTCAACATAAATAAATTATTAGTATCAGAATATAATATGACATATATAATAAACATAAAATTATTTTTCAAGTTTGATATACATGATAATTTTGAAATAATTTGAAACGGTTTATTAAGTTTTGTATCATATTCAAAAAAATATTACTTTTTGTGGTTCTTATGATGTGTGGCCACACTAGTATTACAACAATGGTTCATATTAAATGTCAAAATTAAGCATACTTGGATGAGAATTGTATGCAATGGGTGACTCTTAAGCTATCCAGATGTTGTACATAGTTTTTTATAACATTTTTTTCTCTAACGAAACTCATTTTACTTTAATACCATATTAATATTAATAAAATTTTATTTACCAATGATATTTTATAATAAACTTTTCGTAATTTTTTAATATTAACTTTATAACATAAGTATACTTTTTGCTCATTATTAATATGTGTAGTTAAAATAACATGATGAAATAATAAATTTAACTTGAAAATATATCTTATATCTAATATGTTACAATAAAATTAATATATATTTGTAGTAGTTTCTACATCTCATCTAAATTTAATGTTATCTATAATTTTAATATTTGCAATATATTAAAATACTTCTAAAACTTTGAGTTCTTTTTTATATTAATTATATTCAATGTCATCTAAAATTAACATTTGTGTCTTTCGTCTTTGTTGCATTGTCTTCCCTCACTCCCTCTCTTCTGTATCACTCATAATTTTCTTATTTCTCTTTTTCTTTCGTTATGATTTTTATTCTCTCTATCACTTCTATCTTGCCTCTTGTTTCTCTCTTTTTCTCTTTCTCTTCATTCTATTATCTCTCTTCTTCTATTATTAGTATTTGTTTCTCTTTAATTTCTACATAAGCATGACATTTCTCAATAATGATATACTTATATCCAGCTATCCATCTTTATCTCTATCAATTATAAGTAATTTAGAAATCTTTGATGATTTACACTTTAATACGTATTTTATTATTTAAAACTAATTCATAATTTTTAATTTTATTTAAATGAATTATAAATTAATGTAATTAATTTTTATAATGAATTTTTGCTTTAAGTGTATTAATGACATAGATAACTTCTTTTCAATTTAATTTAAATAAGACAATAATATTGGAATATATTATAAGAAATTGATTAAAGAAAAATAATTTTAGAAAAAAATACATAAGATAATTTTAAAATATTTTTAAATAATTCTTTATCTATGAGACAATAACAACAAGAGTACGATTTAATTGCTTTTGCATAGATCTGAAGCTACACAAAAAATGTAGCGCTGCATTTCTACAAAGTTCAAAATGTTTGTTGAAGAGTAGTATTGTAATGTGTGAACTCTTGAGCAGTCCATGTGTTGAACATTTGTTTCTTAACATTTATTCCTTAAAAAATGTAATAATTATGTCTCCCTCTCTTTTTCCTATACTCTCTTTCTCTTGCTGCGTCTTCACTATTATTTTCCTCTATCATCTCCCTATTCTTTTGGCACTCTTCTTCTAGTGTAATCACTCCCTTCTCTCCCAATATCTTTCATTCCATTCTCAATCTCACTCATCCATGTTCTTATGATCATTTTATTTTCTTTGTCTTCCTCCTTTATCACTTTGTGATATTGTAACCTCAAATATCTTTTAAATTTTTTTAAACATAATACATTTTAGTCGAATGCTTTAGTTCTTAATGTTAATATAATGAATTTTTTTTTGTTAATTTATTACAATTATTACAAGCATGTGCATATAACACATGTTATATTATGTTAATACTACTTCATATATAATCTACTAAGCAAAAAAATCATCAAAAAAATTAAAAATATTATTTATTAACAAATTAGTAAATATATCTTTTTATTTATTATAATACTTTTAACTTTTAATATGAATTTCAATTTTACTGAAAAAAATGCATAACATTGACAAATGTTCTTTATAATAATTAATGTGTAATAATTTGTTTTATATTTCTTATTTTATAACAAAAAAATTTGTTAATTTTTTCATGTAAAACAAAATATAACTAAAATTATTATTTTACATTACTATATATTTTAAAAAGTAAATATACAAATTTCATAAAGCAATTTTTTTCTTTCTATCGTCTTTATTTTCTCTCTATCACTATTTTCATATCTAATTTCCCATACGACACACATTCATATAACATGTCACAAATAGTCTTATTATTTAAATTATATATTAGTAGTATAATTCTTAAAATCTACCATCTACATATATTGTGGTACATCATATTAAAGTATGTATCATTTATTTTGTGTTTGTGAAAAAAACAACAAAAAAATTATTTATTTTTATTTATTATGATAAATAAATGTTCAGTTTTAAAAAATAAATTCCAAATTTATATTCTTTTAATTCCACTAACCTACAAAATAGTGTAATTAAAGAAAAAATTACAAAACAATTATAATAAAACATTTTTTTATATTTGTTTTGATTTTTCTAATAAAAGTGTGTTTGTTTTTATATTACACTGATATTTTTAATAAATAACATAATTATATACTTTATTTCATAATTTTCATTTTGACTTATTACAAATGATTATCATTTTCTTTCAAGCCCTCATTCTAGTCTCAATATCTATCTTCTTTTCCCACTATTTTCTTGTCCCATTCTCATCTATCACTTTTTGTTGCTTTTATGTAAAATTTAATTAAAAATATTTTATATATAATTCCTTTTAATATAATATTTTTTAGTTATTTTATTACTTATTTAATAAATATTTAAGTTGATGTGCTCAAATTCATAGAAAATCATGACTATAAGAGGTATTATAATATTTTAATATTAATGATCACAAAATATATTATTGATTTAAATTATAATTAAAATTAATTATACTACCATTTAGTAACTTTATTTGCCTTATTTTACAACTCATAATGAAAATTGAAATTTTTTCATATAAAATATAATATCAAAAATATAATTATTTTTTAATATTATATATTATTTCTAAAAAGAATAATATACATAGCTTAAAATGTAAATATTTGCTCATCTTTTTATCATTTCACTCTTCTCTATGTTTCATTATTTTATTTCTATCTTGAAAGTTATATTATATTTACTAACATAATAGTAAAAGTCATATCTATAATGTTTATTCTTACATATCATTGTAGGAGCCCTAAAGCATAATTATATGTTTGTGATACATTTAATGTTAATTCTTTTCTATTTATTAACTATGGAAGAAATAATATTTTTTTAATATTTTAACAATGTCTTACATTTTTCTTTTTGCTATTTTTACGATACATAGTGATGAAATTAAAATAAGGAATATAAATACTCAAATAAGTTTTGAAATTGCATAAAAATTCTAATAAATAAAATTTCTAAAACCATTCATTATGTTCAAGAATTAGTCATAGAAGTAGATCTTTATAATTCTTATATTTGTTCTACCACAATTGCATTATAGTAGTGTATGTAATTAGGACCGAAAAGATAACAATGAATTGCTAAAGGCAATGTAAATTTGGGAAACTTTATAACATTTCATGTGGTACATAATTTCTCATGTTAAACATTTTTCTAATAAATGTTAGTTAGTTTTAATAATGTGTCAACATTAATTGGTATATAATCTTTTATGCAACAAAGTTATCAATAAAATTAAAATATTATTTCTTTATAAATTATCAAATATATGTTTTTATTTACTATAATATTTTAAACTTTTATTATAAATACCAATTTCACTTGAACAAAGCTATAACTATGACAAACATTATTTATAATAATTGATGGGCAATAACTTATTTTATATTTCATATTTTACAATAAAAAAATATTTTTAATTTCATATAAAAAAATATCACAAATATTATAATTATGAAATACTATGTATCTTAAAAATCTAATATATAAAGTTTAAAAAGCAAACATTGTTTACATTCTATCCTCTTTGTTTTCTTGCTCTATCTCTATTTTCATATCTAGTTTCTCATGTTGCAAACATTAATATAATATTCTAAGCATCACATTACTATTTAAGTGATGTATTAATAATATATTTTTAAAAGCTAATGATATAAATATATATATATATATATAACGTTATAACATGTTAAATTACGTATAACACATTCTATGTTTGTAATATAATTAATAATAATTTTATTTATTTAAAATAAAATAAAAAATTAATTTCATGATCACAACAATTAGGAATTTATATGCTTTCGTTTTTTGATGTACAAAATAAGGTAATTAGCACTAACATTATAAAAATATAATTTCTTATTAATTTAAGACAAATAATTTCTTAACATTAAAATATATTTTAATTAAAATTTGAGATCATACTAACTAACTAAAAAATATAAAGTTTATAATTAGCACTTATTATAGACTATCTATACAAAAAAATAGTCACAACCAAAGCATTATTTTTTTCAATGAATTTAAATGATATTTAGCATTATAACTATTTAAAATATTAAAATTTATTACTCTAACAATATTTCTTAGTTTATTTATTTTAATTATTTGTATCACTACTTTATCTCTTAGTTAATGTCTTCTACTCACCATCTCTCTCCTCTATCCCTCTCCTTTCTCTCATTTTATTCTCTTTCAATTTATTTACTTATTCTCTCTATATTCTTTAGTCTTTGCTCTTTTCTCTCTTTTTTTTTCTATATCTCTCTACTTTTTTCTTTAAATCTCTCCCTTTTGCCCAGTGAAAGTTTCAATTACGAAAGTTTAATTTTAATGCTTTGAAAATAAAAGAAGTAATAACATAAAAGATGTTATTTAAATTGGTAGAGCTCATTCAAATGAGAACAATGATGTTTTTTAATCTCCATTAGGCCTTTTTGGAACTACTACTAAATACAAACTTAAATAAGTAATAATAATAATAATGTGTTATTTTAAACAATTGGGAATATATATAATAAATCTAAAATAATACTAATTAAAGCAGTATAGTATTACTAAATAAAAATAATGTGAGTGTCATAGTAATATAACCAATAAAATGTAAAGCTTCTAAATAAAGGATATAAATTGTATTATGAAATTGTGTTACAAGATAATAAACAGATTAAGCAGAACTTTTGGTATCACATGATTAGGTAAAAATAAAAATATCACGTAAATCTTGCCAAGACTTTAGGAAAAAAATATTTAGTAATATAAAAAATGAATATTTAAATAAAAAGAACTCATAAAAATGAGTTTGTCAATGTTTGTTTAATTTTCACTATTTTTTGTTTAAAGTTATTCTAAAATACTAAAATGATTTAAATTTAATAGTAATAAATTCTTATTTCAATATTATGTTCATACAAATTATTAATTAAATTATGTAAATTGAAGTAATTTGACTAATGAAATAAAATTTATCTAAAGGAATACTAAACAAAAAAATATAATAAAATAGTAACATAACTCAATAAAAGAAAGAAATTTAATAAGATTGGATAAATTCTATAGAAAAGTTCCAATCCAAGAAGCTTAGAAGATTGAGTGAAACATCTTCCATCATTTAAATATGTTCAAATCAAAATTTTCCTAAATAATTTTAAAATACGAACAAAACTTTGAAAAATCAAAAATTAATATTTAATTTGATAGAGCTCATTAAAAAATTTTTATAGAGTTTACCCCATCTCTATAATACATCTTATGGAACAACTATGAATTATAAAAAATGATATTCTTAAACAATGAAAATTTTTTATTTAATTTTTTATAAAATATATTTTAAAACTTAGATAACATAAATTAAAGTAATGTAATATAACTAAATTAAAGTGAAAAAATGTTACAAGAGAGGAGATTTAGTATTACATAGTAATATATCCAAATACAACCAAAACATTTGAAAATATAAGATAAATTATATTGAAAGGTTGTATTCCAACACACAAATAAGATTGACTGTAATACAATCATTAAATGAAGTGCAAAAAAATTAAAACTTTTGTTAAAATCTTATTTCGCATTAAATGTAGCAAATTATTCGGAATTATTATTTTTCATAACAATAATATTTTTAATTATGAAATATTTCTACTATTTATTATATTTATTTTATAAAAAATATTAAATATGTAATTTAATAAAAATAAATAAATTAAATAATAATAAAATGGTTTAATAATAATAATAATAATAATATTTTTTATTATGTAATAATTTTTAGTTTTAATAATTAGTAATACAAACTATTTTACCATTCATATAAAAAAAACTATTACTCATTTCAAATATTAATTAATAATTTAATTTTGAAAAATAATAGCCAATATTTCTTTAATAAAATAAAACGTTTTGATAATATATTTTATCATTAAACAATATGAATACGTTGTTCTTCTTCTTCTTTTTGTAATTCCAACCCATAATTGTTTTTTATTTTTTTGTCTTGAACAAATTCTTTGCCTTTTTTTCTTCTATTCATCAAATTCTTTATCAAACTCTTATTATTTCTTGCTTTCTAGTACTTATGATTGATCCATATTCTTTGTTTATTTCTATTACTCAAAACATTTTTTAAGGAAAAAAATTTAAATCAACAAGTTCATGCCCTTTTATCGATTTCTAAGTCTCTTATAGTATGTGCTATACCATGTCTCTTTATATCTTTTTATATTTCTCTCTACATAATTTTTGTCCTCCGTAATGTTAAACTACTTTATTATTTTTGACTTCCCTTTTGTATATGGTTGTTCACTTACTCTTACAATGCAATCTCTTCCTCTCACTCTTCTAAACATTCTCCTAATTCGCTTAAGTTTACCTACTCTACTATATCTAACTTTATTGTGTAGTACTATTTTCGTACTGATAATCTCTTAATTACATTCAGCCCTTTCTTATTATCTCTTACACAGCATCTCCCTCTATCTTTACTTTTGATCATTTCTATATTTTTATCAAGATTTCTCCCACTTTTTATGACTGCCTTCGTTCTATGTCCCCATCTCTTATAGTTGACTTTTGTAATTACTTTGATTCCTACTTTGTGTAACTCACTATTATAGTTTCTATATCTATATATTTCCCTTCTCCATTACAATCGTATATTCTGACACTACCTTTTCATTTTTTGATATTTCCCTCTTCCATCTTATGTATCTCTCAGCTTCCTCTATTTACCTTCTCTCTCCTCATTCCTACTCTATCTCACTCTAATGTTATCTTTCCATTATCCCATTGTGATTCTTAGGTGTACTTTTTGTATTTCTTAACTTTTTTGCCTCTCCATGCCTTCTTTACATTTATGAAACCCTCCCTAGTTTTTTCCCATCTCTAACTTAGTCCCCATCTATCTCTTCTCTTCATCTCATCGTCCTTTCATTTCTCTATATAAGACTATCACTCATAGTCTCTTCCTTCTATCTTTGTCTTTGATACACTCTTAGTTTCTTTGTGTCACACTAACTCTCCTCCAACTAAATTCGTTACCTTCTTACTCTCTCTTCCATCATTGCTACCTTATCTAGAAGTCTTCTTTCCCTTTCTATTGATGCTTTCTGTCTTACTCTTTCTTTTTCCACACTTTTTTGAGGAGTATATCTTTCACCATTTATTATCTCTCTCAATATCTTTCTCTCAATTCTATCTTTCTTTTATTTCTCTTTTTCTCTGCCATTTTTTTTATTAATGGTAATCTTCTCTGTCATTATCATTCCCTTGTTTTTCTTCCAACTTTTTTGACTATTACATAATTGTGTTGTCCCTTTATTACTCCATAAATCTCTCATTTTTATCTTCTTTCTCTTACCCTTCTTTGTTTTTCCCTTTCTCTTTTACTCTACCACATCTTTACAAACCCTTTTGTAGTTACTTTCTCAATGCTTGTCATCCATTAGTAATAAGAAAAAAATCTATTATAAATTATTTCAAATATCATATAATCATTATCTTTAACTTCATAAATATTTTTATTACTAAGAAAAAAATTGAACCTCAAAAAAAATTAACTATTATGTGAAATAAATTGGTTTTTGACATGGACTTATTTTAAAAATTAACAATAAAAATATTTATTATGTAAATATTTCATAAATACTAAAATTTATTATTACAATTTTTTATCATATTTGTTTATATTTTTTAATATATATATATATATATATATATTGTTTTTAAAATAATAGTAATAATAAATATTACTTGAAATTATAAATTTTTATAAGAAAGGTAAAACACTAATTATTTTTAAAAAAATAAAATATTAATATAACTATTAAATTATTTTTTATGCACAAAATAAATTAAAACTTTATGGAAATAATAATAATTATTGTTGTCATTCGTAATAATTATGAATAAAATTTTGAATTAATAAAAAATATTTAAATATATTAACATTTGTTTGTAATTATTATTATTCTAATTCTTATTATTCTATTTTTTCTTTTTTCTTTTCATTTCGTTTTATTTTTTTTTCAATGTTTTTATTTATTCTATAAATTAATTATCTTATTCTCTTTTGTTTGTAATTATTATTATTCTAATTCTTATTATTCTATTTTTTTCTTTTTCCTTTTCATTTCATATAATTTTTTTTCAATGTTTTTATTTATTCTATAAATTAATTGTCTTATTCTCTTCATGTTTACTTCTTGTACTTGTTTTTCTTTCTTAGCTCTCATTTTTCTCACCATTCTTTTCTTCTTCTAATTCTTTGTAGTATCTTCTTCTTTTATTACATAATGCTCCCTTAATAGAAAGTTTAGACATCAACTTCATGAATTTAATTTCATTATTAAGTCAAGATTATAAAAAATTAAAGAATAATAAATTCTTACCAATTGTTCTCAGCAAGTTCTTATTAAGATGTTTTTTGTGATAACTTGTATTTAAAAGCTTTTAATGATACTAATTAAGAATAGAAAAGTAATTAATTTCAATGACTACTCAAAGCTTACAAAATATTGTGTTATAATATTTTTGAAAACTCTACTTAATATGTATAAAAAATTATGTGATAAGAAATAATAAAATAAATTGGTAATATCTTCATAAAGGATATCTATTAATACATTTTAATGTTTGAAAAGTAATTAATAATATGTTTTAATAACACAAAATTATGATTTAATGCAGATGAAGGTTTTGATAATTATTTATTTTAATTAAAATAAGTAATAATATTTTTTTATTTTAATTATATGGAGTTACATGTCCTAATAAATTTAAAACTTAAATATCACAATTATAGATAAAAGGTTACCTCAAGAAGAAAACAATTATTGACATATTCTTATTTGTTAATTTTTCTTCGTACAATAGTTTTAAATAAACAAAGAACTTAACGATAATATTAAGTCATCATAGAAACTATTATCAATTGATCATATAACATGACTATAACTATAAATGGGTAAAGAGTATTTCTACTACATTTAAATAACATCATGAATAATCCTTAATAATTATAATAAACATTATGATTAACAACAATATTTATTAGTACACTATTAAAAATAATTAATAAAATTATTTTTTTGTTAATAATACAAGATATAATGATTATTAAAGAACTAAAACAAATAGTCAATCTTTAATTTTCACAAAACCACTCATTGTTAATAATACAAAAAAATGCATTATGTATAATTAATTAATAGAAAACAAAAACGACTAGGAATAGTTTTGTAGTTAATAATTAAATAAGATTTTATTGTATGACCTTTATTAAAAATGAATAGAAATAAACATTAGGATCGTAAAGGGATATCAATGTTTATTACTAATGAATTATAATGAAGTGATGATAAAAACAGATGAAAAACAATAAGATGAATAAGAATATAAATTATTTATAGTAGTTTTATTATTTTAATCATGTTAAGACTAATCACGCAATTTCACATGTAATAACATTATATAGCACCAACATCCATTAACAACTAAGAATAACAATGATAAAATTATGAAATTTTATCTAGCAATATTAACAATTACTAAAATTTTAAATAGTGATTACTAATTATAATAATAATAATAATAAAATATAATTATTATTAGAATAATAATACAAAAATAATTATAATTTTGATAATTAGGAATAACGACTATTATAAATATTAATAAAATTTCAGTAATAATTGAAATGTTAGATTTACCATTAATTACATAAAAAAATTTATTTAATAATATATTTTCCTATTAACAAGTTTAATAAGAATAATTATTAACAATAATAAATGAAATTATTTTTCGAAAGAGTTGATTATTGTAGATACAAATAATAATATCGAGATTTAATTTTACATGATTTGTTTTATTTTTATTTTTTTATTTTTTTATAATTACTAAATTCAAATATCTATTATTAATTAGTAGTATTCATTTACTCATAATATTCAATTTTGAAAATTAAAAGAAAAGGAGAAGTAAAATACTAATAGAAATTTTGAGAATACTATTACAATAAAATTAGATTATTTTATTGTATTATGATAAATAAAAAACTGTTATTTTAAATTTTTGTATTAATGATAAGATTTATCATCAATCAGATGATTATTATATTATATGTAATTAATTTTATTCACCTTAAATTTGTTTGGAAAGTTATCCAAAATACTATCATTAATTTGTGACATTAATGATTATTATTTATTCTTATATGAAGTTTATTTTATTTTTGATATTATAGTAATATTTTGATATTTAAATAGTGAACAGAGGAATTTTTTTAAGTCCAATAATAGTAATAAAAATTATTAATATTAAAATATTATTAACTAAAATTTGTTATTGTAATAGTTTACTGCAATAGGAAACTTATTGAAATAGTTAGTTAAAAATTATTAAAACAAAAAATATATACAAATCTTATTATTAATTATACTAACAAATATTTAATTTTTAGTTAATAATTAATTGCAAATTAATAAACCTATTATCAAATAGTACAAATAATTAATTAAATTTTTTTAAAATAATTAACTATAATCCTTTAAATGAAATTGGAAGTAAAAGAATAGTGCTTGTAAGAGCTATAATGATAGTTATTAATAGTTAATAAAACTTATTACAATTTATTGATAATTGCTATTTAATCATGAAGATGAGAGCTAATATTTCATTAATTTGTATGATTTCTTTTTTTTAATTAAACTTGTAAGTCACTTTTGTTCATCATAAATTAAATTTTTTGAATCATTCACTCATTTAAAACTTGTAGTCATTCTACATGCATCAACATATCATGACAACATCAAATGCATTTGTTAAAACTAAGTAAAAATCATTCCTCTTATATCTCTTAAGCATATACATATGTCTGTAAATGGATAGAAATCATTAAGTTGACACCAAGATTTATAATTCTTCTTTAATAGAACTAATTTACATTTAATATGAATTAAAAAATTAAACAAACATAGATAATAATAAATTATTATTCTAATATGAATTATATAATTTTTAATGATGAAATAAGATCAAATGAATTAATGTAATACAACCAATTCAAAAGACGTAAATGTCCATGAGAGAAGATTCAGATTCACTTATTAATATAACATTACTCAAGCAAATAATTTGAAGAAATGTGTTAGTTTTATGAAAAGTTCTGATAAAACATACCAAATTCATAGAAAATAAATTGCTTCACCAAATAGAAATAATTATTTAATTAGATAGAGATCATCATATTGATCTAGTGACATATTCTGCATGTAAATTTGCACTTGTTTTGAATTATTGTAGATACTAAATGTAAGTAAGAATAACTAATAATAAATTATTGTTTTAATATTATATAAATAAGTATTAAATATGCATTGAGTTAAATTGAAATAATATAACATAACCAAATTAAATCATTTTAATGATCAAAAGAGTACATATTTAAGGATATATATTAATATAACAAAATCAATGTAAAACATACCAAAAAAGAGATCAATTGTCACATCACCAATTTTTTAATATAATTAGACAAAAAAATCTTGTTAAACATACCAAAAGTATTTAGAAATATAAAACTTAACATTTAACTGAATAATTTTTGATAACATGACTCCAACAACCTTTTTTTTTGTGTTGATTGAACCTTATTTTGAATTTAACCAAATTAAAAATTTTAAAAAAAATTAAATAATAAAAAAATATAATTTTATGAAGTAAATATATATATATATATATATATTGAAAGAAAAATGAGATAAATTGATTAAAAATGAGTTAAAAATAATAATGGCCCATGAACTGTAAAAAGAAATACGAATAAATATTTAAAAACATGAAATTAGAATATAAAGATCAGTTAATATGTGTTTGTCTCTTCTTGATGTGTTAATATGTGTTTGTTAATTTAATAATTTATGATGTTAGTATTTAGTAACCATATATTAATATTGAAATTAGAAAACAAGAAATAACATAAGATATCAAAATAATCTATTGTAATGGTTATAAAAGAAGAGATTAGTAGTCACCTAATAATATGACTTAATCAAAGAAAAAAACTAGAAAAATGAGAACAATGTTTTAAGTTGGATTTCAAGTTATTAAGTAGATAACATTCTTGATCATCAATTAAACCACAAACAAAAGGTCTCTAATGAAATTAATATTAGAATATTAAGATGAGTCCAAGAATATTTCAACATAATTGTACCATGATCATCATTATTATAAATTACAAATATAAATGAGCATAAGTTAAAAAAAATTAATATGAATAAATATATAATAAAGTTAAAATTACAAAATTTAAAGAAATATAACATAATAAAAATTAAATTATTTTAAATTTTTATAGGAGAAGAATTATTTTCATAAAGCAACATAACAAATTCAAAGCAAAAAATTGGAAAAATTGCATAAATCATATACTAAAATTAATTTCCAATATACACAAGAAATTAATTATAATATTTTTATAGACAAATTTGGTAAGAAATAAAAACCACAAAAAATGTATCAAAACATTCTAAATAAAATTTTGAAAAAATAAAATAAATAATTAAATTGGTAGAGTTCCTTTAAGTTATTTCAAATTACAAAAGCAAATTAGGATAAACAATAATAAATTATTAATTTAGTAATAAGAAAAGATATAGTTAAACTAAAATAAGATAAATTGAAGCAATGTAACATAACCAAATCAAAGTAATATTAAGGTTACATTAGGGGGGATTAGATTTTCATAATAATGCAACTAAATCAAAGTAAAAATGTTTAAAAATGAGAAAAAGTATTAGGAAAAGTCACATTCTGTGGTCCGAAGAAGATTTTGTTAGACATTTTTTATCATCAAGTCCTTTACAAATAAAAATATCTAGTAAAGCATGATAAAACCATAAAAATTAAATTTTAAAAATACATAAACAAATTTTAAAATTCATGGACATTTTTCAGGTTAAGTCAGATGACATTTGTTTAATCTGAAGTGATGTAATTTAACCAAACAAAGATGATGTAAAGGATACATAAAAGAAGAATTTGCATTACATAGTAATACAACAAAATGAAAGTAAAGTATTTTAACAAATTAGATAAACTACCTTAGAAAGGAGTATTTTAATATCATAATAAATTCAAGCACTACCTCCTACATCAAAAAAGTAAGTATGAATTGAAATGTCTCCTCAAGCTTGAAAAAATATTTGTAAATAAAATATTAAACATTTTATAAGTAGATACTTAATTGGATAGAACTTATTAAAATGAATCACTTAATATTTGTTACATTTAAATAAGATCTCACTTAAAATATCTATGAATTTAAAAATTAAAAAGAATAAATAATAATAATTTATTACTATAATAGTAAATAAATATGTAATAAGACTAAAATAAGAAGAATTGAAGCAATGTAATATCACCATCAAAAAAAAGTGATGGTAGTGTGATAGAATAAATTAAGTTTCATAGTAAGATAACATAATTAATGTGAAACATTTTTAGAAAGGAGATAATACTTATTGTAAAGTTGCACTTCAAACACTTCGAAGTCTAAGTATAACAATATCCATAATCACATCACATTCAAAAAAAATTACTCAAAAAATATGCCAATACAATAAAAATAATATTCATAAAAGTATTTCAAAAAATGCTAAATCCAATATAGATCATCAAGATGAATTATTTAAAGTTTGTTTCATCTCAATTAAACATTTTTTGGATATTTTATGAATTACCAAAATAAATAAAAAAAATAATCAAAAAAAAGTTTATTCTAACAATAAGTAAATATTTATTAAAGGTTTAATGAGATAAAGTAAATTGATATAATATTAAAAAAATTAATGTGGTTTAAAGATCACATAAGGCTCTGTTTAGGATTTCATAGTAATAAAACAAAACAAAAAAATTTATAGAAAAATATATGTTACATAAGAAACTTGCATTCCAAGATAGAAAAAGATAAATGATAATAATAATTTGTTACTATAATTGTAAATAAATATCTAATAAAACTAAAATAAGATAACTTGAGGCAATGTAATATCACCATCAATAAAATGTGGTGGTTTTGTGATAGAAGGTTTTAAGTTTCATAGTAGCATAACAAAATCACTGTGAAAGATTTTTAGAAATGAGATAAATTTTATTGGAAAGTTGCAATTCAAACACTTAGAAGTCTATGTATAACATTATCAATAATCATGTCTCATCCAAATTAAATTACTCAAAAACTATGCCAAAACACTTAAAAATTAAAATTCAAAAAAGTATTGAAAAAAATGCTAAATCAGACATAAATCATCAAGATGAATTATTTAAAGTTTGTTTTGTGTCCATTAAATCTTGTTTGGAACTTTTATGAATCACAAAAATAAATAAGAAAAATAATAAAAAAGTTTATTTTAATAATAAGTAAATATTGATTAAAGTTTTATTGAGATTAATCCAATTAATATAATATAAGAAAATTAAAGTGGTTTAAAGATGACATAAGGCTACGTTTAGGGTTTCTTAGTAACAAAATTTAATAAAAGAAATTTAAGAAAATGAGATATGTTACATAAGAAACTTCCATTCTAAGTTAAAAAAATAACTAATAATAATTTATACCATAATAGTAAATAGATATATAATAAAATTAAAATAAGATAAATGGAAGCAATGTAATATCACCATCCATAAAATGTTATTGTTCTGTGATAAAAGAATTTAAGTTTCACTGTAGCATAACAAAATCAATGTGAAACATTTTTAAAAACGAGATAAATTTTATTTGATAGTTACATTTCAAACACTTAGGAGTCTAAGTATAACATTATCAATAATCACGTCACGTGCAAATTGAAATTACTCAAAAACTATCCAAAAACACTAAAAAATTAAATTCATAAAAGTATTGGAAAAATGCTAAACCAGATACAAATCATTAAGATGAATTATTTAATGTTTGTTTCATCTCAATTAAATCTTGTTCAAAATTTTTATGAATTACCAAAATAAATAAGGAAAATAATAAAAAAAAGTTAATATGAATAATAACTAAATATTTCTTAAAATTTTGATAAGATAAATTAAATTAACATAATATAACAAAATTAGAGTTGTTTAAAGATCACATAGGGCAACATTTAGTGTTTCGTAGTAAAAAACATAATAAAAAAATTTAAAGAAATGAGATATGTTACATAAGAAACTTGCATTCCAAGATAAAAAAGAATAAATAATAAATTATCATTACTATAACAGTAAAAAAATATATAATAAAATTAAAATAAAAAAATTGAATTAATATAATGTCACCATCAATAAAATGTGATTATTGTGTGATAGAAGAATTTAAGCTTCATTGTAGCATAACAAAATCAATGTGAAACTTTTTAGGAAGGAGATAAATTTTATCAGAAAGTTGCATTTCAAACACTTAGGAGTCTAAGTATAACATTATCAATAATTATGTCATCTACAAATTAAAATTACGCAAATAATATTCCAAAACACTAAAAAATAAAATACATAAAAGTATTGAATAAAATGCTAAATAAAATACAGCTCATCAAGATGAATTATTTAAAGTTTGTTTGATCTCAATTAATTTTTTTTGGAATTTTTATGAATTACCAAAATAAATCATAATAAATAATAAAAAAAGTTTATTTTAACAATAAGTAAATATTTATTAAAGTTTTAATGAGATAAATTAAATAAAAATAATATAACAAAATTAAAGTTGTTTAAAGATCACATAAGGATATGTTTAGGGTTTCATAGCAACAAAACTTAATAAAAAAATTAAAGAAATGAGATATGTTACATAAGAAACTTTCATTTAAAGACAAAAAAGTTATTAGGTGTAACATGCGCAATTACCCAATGTGATGCAAATCAATGTCTCACAAAGCATAGAAAATTCTTAATAAAATAAAATATTTACAAGTAAGAAAATAGATTTCTAATTAGATAGAGCTTACTAGGTTGAGTCCAGCAAATTTTGTTTCTTAATAATCATCCCTCATTCATAATTACTATCAATTACAAAAATAAAAAGAAATTAAAAATAGCAAATTTTTATTCAAAAATCTAGTAAATATATATCAACGGTTAAATAAGATAAATTAAGGAATCTAATTCATTTAAATAAATGTAATGTAAAGGTCATATTAGAGAAGATTTAAAGTTACGTAGTAATATATAAAAATAATTTAGAAAAGCTTTAACAAATAAAAGAAATTATATAAAAAAATTCTCTCACAAGATACTATAATAATATTATGTAACATTCTTGAATCTCAAATCAAGAATCTATCAAAATGTCTCATAAAGTCTTGTTTTGAATTACAATGCATTAGCAAAATGAATAAGCTCAAGTAATAATGAAATATAATTTTAATTTAAAAAAATAAGTAGTTTTGTTAAATTGTAAAGATCTTAAAAATTATAATTTCACCAAATAAAAGTAATTTTAATGGTCACATAAGGGAAAATTTAGAATTACATATTAATACAAATAAATCAAATGGTAGTATTTGAAGAAATAAAACAAATTGTACTAAAAAGTTGCATTATAAGATACTACAAAGATTGGGTATAACATGATCATCAACTAACGTACAAGTAAAGAAGTTTCAAAAATGTGCTAAAATCTTAAAAGATAAATGTTTAATTATATAAAAACGAATTGTTAAATGGTTTAACTTCATAGAAAGGAGTTCAACAACATTTCTTTCATCTACATCATGCCATATTTTAATTACGATAATTTAAAATTAATTAAATATAAAAAAAAAACAAGCATTATTTTTTTGTAAATAAATATAACATAAGAAATGAGATAACTTTAACTAATCTAATATAACGAAATCAAAAAGATGCAAAGGCAACATAATTGTAGAATTAGAGTTATGAAGTAATTTAACAAAATGAAAGCAAAACATTTTGTAAATGAGACAAATTGAATGTGAAAGTTTCGCTCAAAGGTACTAAATAGATTGCGTTAACATCATCGATCACCAAATAAGTTAAGAATCAAAATGTCTCGTAAAGTAAACCAAAACATTAAGAATTGAGATAGTTAAAAATATAAAAATGAATACATATTGGATAGTGTTGAGGAGACAAATCAAACGATGTTTATATTGTCTCTTTTGAACCTCATTTGGAACTACAGTGAATTACAATAGTGAATAACTATAACTAGTGATATATTTTATTTTAATGTTAATGAAATATATAATATAGCTAAAAATTTGTAGATTGATGCAATGAATATATCCAAACAAAAATGATATGAAGGACATATGAGAGGAAATCTATGGTTTCATAAAAAAATAACTAAATTAAAACGACATGTTTAGAAAGGTGGGGCAAATTTTGTTGGAAAATTTTATTCAAAAGTTCTAAGCAACTGAAATGTAATTTGTATAACCAAAAAATCAAGTGTGAATCAATATTCCTAGTATAGAATATAAAATCTAAAAAATAAATATTTAACTATAGTTGATGAAATGTTTATTTAAATAGCTCCAATGGAGATGAGTCCAATGTTACTTGTTCAGTTCACTAGGAATTACTATGAATAACAACAATTGATTAGAATAAATAATGATAAATTAAAAAATTATAAGACACAAAAGTCATAATGTTGTAAAGTTCACATGAATGAGAATTATTGTTTCATAGTATTTAAAAAATCAAAGTAAAACTTTTGAACAAATAAGATAAATTTTATTAGAAAGGTTTATTAAAAGATTTTAGGTTGATCATGTGTAATATCGTTCATCGCAAAAAAAGTTTTGAATCAAAGTATTTTACCACATAAGAAAATATCCTACAAAATAAAATATTTCAAAATATATAAATCAATATTCAATTAGATAAGGCTCATTAAGTTGAGTGTAATGTTTTTTTTATTTTTTAAGTTTGAATCTTATTTTGAGTTATTTCATATTATAAAAGTAAAAAAGAAAACAAATATTATTTTACTATTAATAAAATATATGTTAAAGTTTAAATTATATAAATTTAAAAATAATAATATAACTAAATAAAAGTGATGTAAAACTCATAAGATACAAGATTTAAAACAACATAGTAATATAACCAAAATAAAGAGGAGATTTGAAGAAATGAGAAGTTACATAGAAAAAATTTTAAGAAAATGAATTGAGAAGATTTAGTACAATATATTTTGTCATTAAATCAAGCAAGAATAAAAATAGCTCATAAAACATGTCAAAACTCATGAAAATAAGATATTTGACAATACAGAAGTAATATTTAATTGAATAAAGCTTATTGAATGAGTAAATTAGATAAAATAAAAAAATTTGTTATTTTAATATTAAGTAGATATATAATAATTCCAAATTGAGTTAAATAAAAATAATGTAGTATAACAAATTTAAAATAAATAATATAAATATATTAAATAAATAATACAAGAAAGTTTCATTCGAAGATCCTAAAGTGGATCGTATAACATCGTTGATCAACTAAGGTAATACCATTGAAAAAAATTCAAAAATAATAAACATTAAATTAGAAAGAGCTTTATGATGCAAGTCAAAAAACATTTTTGCTTCATCTTGATTAGACTTTGTTCAAAGTTGCTATGAAGAACCATGTAAAAAAGAAAGAATAATTATGTACTTTTATTTTAATGTTAAGTAAATACATGCCTATTTGAGATAAAAAAGGGAAGTTAATGTAATATATTACAACAAAATAAAAGAACTATAAAGGTCACATGATGGGAGATCCAGAGTTACATAATAATCTCAAGCAATTTAAGCTTCAAATTTTAAAAAATGAGATAAATTGTTTTTAAAATTATCATTCCAATATAAAAAGTAGATCAAGTGTAAAATTCTCAATGACCAAATGAGTAATGAAAAATATTTTCTCACAAAATCCACCAAAGCTATCAAAAATAAAAATATTTGCAAATACAAAAATAAATATTAACTAGAAAGAAAAATTTATGTTTAGTCCAACAAAATTTGTTTCATCTTGATTTTGCCTCGTTTCGCAATATTTCAAATTACCCAAGTTAATAAGCATAAATAACAATAAATTAGATTTTAATAATAAGTATATATATTCTAAAACTTAAATGTGATAACTTGAAGAATTGTAATATAACAAAACTATAGTGATGTAAACGTCAAAAGGGAGAAGAGTTATAATCTTGAAGTAATAAAACAAAATGAAAGCAAAAATTTTGAAAATGAGATAATTATATGAGAAAGTTGCATTTGAAGACACTAATGAGATTTAGAGTAACATTATTGATCACCAAATTTGTTATGAGTCTCAGTGTCTCCTAAAAATGTCAAAATAAAATGAAATAAAAGTTTTCTAAAATATAAAAATAAATATTTAACTTGATTGAGCATGTCAAGATGATTCCTTGAACATTTGTTTAGTCTTGATTATAACTTATTTGGAATTATTTGGAATTTCTATAACAAAAAAATGTTAAAAATAACTAATTATTATTTTAATATTAAGTATATATTAAAGCTAAAATAGGTTAATTTGAAATAATATAATATATCTAAATAAAAGCACTATAAGGCTCATAAGAGTGTAGAATTTTATTACATAGCAGTATATCAAAATAAAGGTAAAACAATTGAAGAAATTAGAGAAATTGTATACAAAAATTGTGTTCCCAGAGACTTATGACATCAAGCAAAACATCCCGATTAAAACATTAGGTATGAGTGAGTAAAAATATATCATAAACTTTGGAATACCTCTAGAGAAAAAAAATTTCCAAAATATTAAAATAAACATTACACTTAGTAGGACTTATTCAAACAAATCTAAAAATCATTATTTTACCTCCACTGAACCTTGTTGAAAATCACTATAAATTACGAAAATAATAAGGAATAATAAAAATAAATTATTATTTTAATATTAAGTAAATAGATAATAAACTTGAAATGAGATAAATTAAACACTTGGTGTTCAAAGACAATAATACATGTAAAATTTTGAAGATGAATATTTACTAGGGTGGAGCTCATTCAAATCAGTGCATTGACTTAGTCTTATCTAAATTTGATAGTGTTTAGAATTATTGTGATTCACCAAAGTAAAAGATAGTTAATACTAAATTATTAATTAATTAGTAAGTATTATTTTTTAAATCTAAAATATGATAAATTTTAATGATGTACTATTACTAAACAAAAGTAATGTAATTGTCGAGGGAGAGTAGATTTAGATTTTTGAAACAAGTTAACCAAATGAAAAAAATTTGAAAAAATGACAAGGGAAAGGTGTTCTTAGAAACATAGTTAGCTTTGCAATTTGGTACTAATCAAGTTGTCTCTTACATCATATTAATGCATTACTAAATAAAATATTTTAAAAAAATATAGAAGTAAAACTTAGTTAAATAGAGCTCATTGAGACAAATCCAATGGACTTTCTTTTGCCTCGTTCAAAACTCTTTTGTAAATAGAGCAGATTGCTAAAGTGATTAAGAAGAAGAAATAATAAATTATTTTTTATATCAAATAAAAATTTATGAAAAAATAAAATAGATAAATTGAAAAAATAAAATGTAATCATGTCAAATAAATTTGAAGGTCACATGAGAGATAATTGAGGCAATGAGGTAAATTGTGAGAAAGTTGTATTTAAAGAAATTGAAGTAATCATGTCTGACATCCTTCCTCATCAAATTAGTTGTTAACAAAAATAACTTATAATGCATGTGAGTGCATTAATAAAATATTTAATAAAATATAAAAACAAATTTTTAATTTGACACAGCATAGCAAGTTATGTCCATTGAAATTTGTTTCAACTAAATCAAACCACATTTTTTATACAAATTTAATATATATTAAAACTAAAATGAGATAAAGAATTTGTTTCAACTAAATCAAACCACATTTTTTATGCAAATTTAATATATATTAAAACTAAAATGAGGTAAATTAAAACAAAAAAAATATTTCCAATTCAAAGCAAAGTAATGGTCAAATAATAGGAAATTTTGAAATATATGGTATTATAGATAAATAAAAGAGAAATATTTGAAGGAATGTGACAAATTATTAATGAAAAATGTATTACAAGGTAGTTAAGGGATTTACTACTATATCCTCAATCATAAAAATTTATGCAAATCAAATACTTAGAAAGTGTACTATCATGTATCTCATGGTATTATAAATAAAACAAAATAATGTTTTTAAATTTTTTGGATCTCATCATGATGATTGCATCCACATTTTTTCTCAATCATTTCTAATTTTTAATTTCTATCAATTACCAAAGAAAATAATGATAAATACCAATGAATTATTATTGTGTTATTAAGTAAATATATGTTAAAGTTTAAATAAGATATGTTGTATTAATGTAAGAAAATTAAACTAAAGTGATTTAATCGTCACACAAGAAAAAAATAAATGAGACAAATTTTATAATATGACAAATTTCCAAGAAATTAAGATGTTCTGTGATAACATTATTGCCCATTAATTCAAGTAAAAAACCCTTTCCAGTTAAACATTCTAAAATCATGAAAAATGGAATATTTTAAAAGATAATTTTTAGCTTGATAGCTCATCAAGTTAAGTATAATGATGTTTACTTCATCTCAATCAAACCTCTATAAATAATGTAAACAAACATCAATAATAAAAAATTACTACTTTAATTAAATTCAATATATGTTAAAGATGAAATTAGATGGATCTAAAAGATGAAAAATACAAAATAAAAGTGATTTGAATGTCACATGAGAGACGAATGGTACCTTTATAGTAATATAACCAAATTCAATTAAAAAAATTAATGAAATGGGAAACATTATAATGGAAAGTCACACTACAACATACTAAATAAAATGGATGGAACATCCTTGTCAATTAAATAAGGTATGAGGTATAAAGTCTTATGAAACTTTCCAAAATCTTAGAAAATAAATATTTTTTGAAATAAAAAAGGATATTGCATTGGATAAAGCTTGCCAAAAAGAGTCAAATGAGACTTATTTCATCTCAATGAGATCTCAATTTTTATAAATTAGTATTTCCAAATTAAATAAATATAACGAATAATAAATTATTGTTTAAAAATTATGAAAAAATATATTATTGTTGAAATTAGATAATCTTAATAAATATAAAATAACAAATTAAAGCAATATAAAGGTAACCCAAGACAAGATTTTTGAGTTAAATATTAATAAAAAATAAAGAAAACTTGACTGAGCATGTTTAGAAAGGTTTAGTGATATTTCTTTCCTCTTTATCAAATCTCATCTATTTTTATAACAACATTACGAAAAACAAACCAAGCAAAATAATAAATTATTTTCTTATTTAAATAATTATGAATTAAATAAAAATGATGTAATTTAACTAATGTAATGTGGAGATACATTTTAATATAACCAAAACAAAAAACATTGGATAAAGTTAAATAATTTTAGAAGCAAACTGTATTCTAAGATAATAAGGGCATCGAGGGCAACATACTCGATCATCAAATAAGTTACAAATCAAAATATGCTTGCAAAAAATTTAAAGAATATGGTATTTAAAAAAAATTAATTACATTGTGCTTGTTAAGACATGATTAATGACATTTTTTTTGTTTCAATTGGTCATTATTTAGTATTTCTTTTAAAACTATAATTTAAATAAGCCAAAATAAAAATTCATTATTACTTTAATATTAAGTAAATACATAATAATAATAATATTACATAAATTAATGAAATAAAAAAATCTAATTGAAAATGATGTAAAAGTTAAATGAGATGATTATTAAATTGTCAGTGTGAAGTAATAAATTAAATGAGAAAAATTTAGGGAAATAGATGAAATTATTAGATAAATTACATTCCATGTTATTATGGATATTTTGTGTAAAATCAAAGATTCTCCTAACATTTACAAATAAGAAAGTTTCATAAAATATGCATTAACCCTAAAAAATATAATATTTAAAAAATGAAAAAAAAATTAAATAGATAGACTTCATAGAGATGATGCTACCGACATTTGTTCATCCAAATCAAAACATGTTTAGAATTACTACAAATTACAAAAAGAATAACCAGGATTAAAATTAAGTCAATATTTTATTATTAATAAAATAAATTGTAAAGTTAAACTTTGATAAATTTATATATTAAAATATGACAAAATTAAAATGATGTAATTGTCACATGAGAAGAGAAATAGTATTACATAGTAATGTAATCCAATCAGAATGAAAATTTGAAAAAAAGATATAAATTGTGCACATTTCAATCAAAGGCAATAAAGACATTGAGTGTCATAACTTTTCAACCAAATCAAGTGGGAATTAAAATACCTTCTAAATTGGATCAAAATACTAATTAGTAGCAATTCATTTGATTGAGCTTGTGAAGTTAGTCCAATGAAATTCATTTTATCTCAATAATACTTCGATTGGAAGTTTTTTAAATTAAAAAGTATTGAAGCATAAGCTAAAAAAATTAATTTTAAATTTTATTTTAAAAACTATATGTAAAAGATAAAAGGATATAATTAAATTAATTTAATATAACTAAATCAAAATGAAGGATTTGGATAAATGAGACAAATTGTATAAGAAACATGTGTTCTAAGTTACTAAGGAGATTAGGCATAAAATTCTTGATCATCAAATCGGGTACAAATTAAAATGCCCCATAAAGTATATGAAAACATTAGAATATAAAATGTTTAAAAATTAAATTAATGATTATTTAATTTGATAAAACTTGTCAATACAAAATTAAACTAATATATTAAAAATTAAATAAATAAAAATTAACTTATATCAAAGAATAAATAAGATAAATGACTGTGATGTAGTATAAGCAAATCGAACTAATGTAAATGGAAAATGGAAGAAGAAATAGATTTTCATAGTAATATATCTAGATTAATGCATAAAATATAAACAAGTATGATAAATTACACATAAAATTTTAATCAAATATATTAAAGAGATCGACTCTCACAATCTCGATCGTCAATCTAGGTTTGAATCAAATTGTTGTGTAAAGCTTGCCAAAATACTAGGCAAAAAAATTGAAGTATAAAAAATTTAGTAGAGCTAGTTAAAATGAGATAAAAGTAAATTTGAATAAATAATAATAAATTATTATTTGAATGGTAACTAAAAATATGTATATAATTGAGATAAAATGAAGCAATGTATATAACGAAATCAAAGCTCATGGTCCTTCTAGAGATGATTTATAGTTACGTTGAAATATAGCCTAATTAAAGATAAATTGTATTGGAAGACATACAACAAAATAGCTACCAAAAAGTTGAAGAAATGAGCAAAAATTGTATGAGAAAGGTTCACTCTATTATATTATGGAGATTGATTACAACATCTTATATCATTAAATCTAGTATGATTCAAAATATTTCATAACAAATTACTATTTGATCAGATAATAAGCTCATTCACATTAGAGTAACAATGTTTGCTATTCCTTGAATCAACCTCATTTGATATTCAACCTCATTAGAGAGCTCATTCAATGAATTATATGAGGCATGATTTTTAGATTTACATAATAATATAACCAATTCATTGAAAAATATTTAAATAATAAAATAAATTTTGTGAAAAACCTTACATTTAGGATACGAAGGGGATTAAGTAGCACTCTCGATTCTTAAAAAATAGAACCGATCAAATGCCTCAAAGCATGTGAAAGCCTAAGGTAATAAAATACATTAAAAATGACTATTTAGTTGAATAAAGCTTATTGAGATGAATTCAATGATATTTTTTTCATCGAGTGATCATCGTTAAGATTTACTAGGAAATTTCAATTCGAAGATCCCTAAATAATAATAAATTTTTGTTTTAATATTTATTATATTCATAATAAAGTTAAAAATAACATAAATTAAAGTAACATTGAAAATTAACAAAAATGAGGCAAAGTTCACATTGGAAGAGAACAAGAGTTTCTTTCTATAATAACTAATTAAATGCAAACAATTTGAAAAGTTAAAATCTACTGTACAAAAATGTTGTATTACATGATATTTAAAAGATAGCATGTAACCTCCATTATTATCTTATCATTTAAAAAAAATCCTCATAAATTATACTAATTATAATAAAATAAAATATTTTAAAATAGTAAAATAAAATAATTAATTCGACTAAGCTCGTCAAGTTTTGAGCACAATGATGTTTGTTTCAACTAACTTAGACCACTTTTGGAATTAATGCAAATTACCATGGTAAATAACCATTATAACTAAAAAAATTTTATTTTATATGAAAAATATATATGAAATCTTAATTGAGATAAATATAGCATTATTATGTAACCAATTTTAAGTCATATAATTGTCACACAATAGGAGGTTTAGAGGTATATCAATATATAAAAAAATCAAAACTAAATGTTTGAGTAAATAAGTTAAATTTTCAATTGATTTCACACTCTGAGGCATTAAAAATATTGAATTTAAATAACCACCAATAAAAATAAATTATTTAAATATGATACAAGACAAGATTTAGAGTAACATAATAATATATCAAAATCAAAGTAAAATATGAAACAAAATGAGCTAAATTGAGTAAAAAGTTACAAATACTATGAAACTCAAGTGTAACATAATCATTTATCAAGTCAAGTAAAAGTAAATTTTACCTAAAGCATGATACAACACTAGAAAATAACATAATGTTGACAATTGAAATTAATTTTGAACACAAATAGTAATATATATATTATTTCAACATCAAGTAAACATATATTGAAGTTATAAATGACGTAAGGTAATACAACCAAACGAAAGTTATATAATTATCACATAAAAGATGATTTAGAATTACGTAGTGAGTAATAAAAATAAAAAATTTTGAAGAAATCAGATAATATATTTGAGAAAGTTATAATCAATGATGCTAATGATTCTGAGTAAAATATCCATTATCATTAAATTAGGCTCTAATTGAAATGTCTCATAATGAAGCAAAATAATAGAAAATGAAATATTTAGAAAAAAGTATTAATATTTAGTTGCATGAGCTAATCAAAATATGATGAACATCGCTTATTTCATCACAAATAAACTTCGCTTAGAATTAATTCAAAATCTAGAACTAAATAACAATAATTAGTAATAACTTTTTTTATTTTTATGTCAATATATATTAAAGCGAAAAAAGGTAAATATAAACTATAAAATCGTAATCAAATCATGGCATTAGAAATGTAGCGTAACAAAGGAGTTAGAATTACATAATAACATAGCTAAATCAAAGAAAAATATTTGGGAAAATAAGCCACTATGTGAGAAAGTTTCATTCCCATATACTAAGAAAAAATGTATGACATCTTCAATCATTAAATTAGTTCCCATAAAAATGTCTCACAAAATACACAAAAACCTTTCAAAAAAATATATAAAAATATGACAAATAATATCAAATGTGATTTGGTTTAATAAGATGAGTCCAACAACATCTATACAATCTTTGATCAGTGCTCATTTGGAATTATTATAAATAACAAAAACAGATATGAAAAAAAATAAAAAATAATTTTAAATTAAATAAATAAATATTAAAGTGGAAATATATAAATTCAAGTAGTGTACTATATACAATTCAAAGTAGTGTAAACATTACCTCAAAGAAGATTTATAATAATGTAGCAATATGATCAAATCAAAATGTTAAACTTGAAGAAATTAGAATAATTATAATGGAAAGGTTAATTTCAAGACAGTAAATAGATTAAGTGCAACTTTCTCGATTATCAAGTTGCTACGATTTGAAATGTGTCATTAGTTTGCAAAATCCCTGAAAATATTTTTAAACAATAAAATGGATCATTTAATAAAATAGAGCTCAAAAAATGAATTTACTAACATTTGTTTTTCTTGATTATAATTCATTTGGAATTTCACTAAATTACTAAACTACATAAGCATAAACAAAAAAATTTAATTTAATATTGTAAAAAAATATTAAAACCAAAAGGTCACAAATTGAAGTAATATAATTTTATGAATCCAAAGAAATTTAATGGCCATTTAAGCGCAAATTTTTTGTTACATTGTAATAAAAATAAATCAAAGCAAATATTTAAAAAAAATAAAAAAAATTATAAGGGAAAATTACATTTCAAGAGATTGGTGATCAAATAGAAACCTTTTGTCAATGATTTTGGTTTAAATCAAAATGGTTCCTAAGGTGTACAAAACCTAGTAAGGATAAATAGTTTTAAAAATATAGATATGCGTATTCTCATGGATATTGCAAATCAAAATGAGCTAAATGAAACTTTTTTCATGTTGATCGAGCAACATTTAGAATACTACACATTGCAAAATTATTCCAAAAACATTGATATTTTAATATTATGAAAAAATATATTAAAATTTAAATGGGATAAATTTATTCTATTTCATTTAACAAAATAAAAATAATGTAAGGGTCACATGCGAAGATAATTAGATTTCATGATAATATAACCAAATCAATGAAAAGAATGTCATGAAAATATGACAAAATATCATTGAAAAATTGTTAAAAAATTTTAAGTTGATCGAGTCATGAAAATTCTAAATCATGAAATCATTTAGAATTTAAAATTTTGCATAGATGATGCAAAAACACTAGAAAAATATATAATTAAAAATAAGATGTGAAAGTTAAATTACATAGAGCTCGTTGTTGATATGGCCTTTGGAAGTTCTACAAGTTCATATTAGAATATGTAAATATTTATCAAAGCTAAGACTGCATAAATTGATGAAATATAATACTATTAAATAAAGTTGATGTAAAGGTCACACAAGTAAGGATACAGAGTTATGCGATCAAATAACCAAATTGATACAAAATTTTTTTTGAAATGAGACAACTTTTATAGGAATTTCTTATTCCAAGTCATTAAGAAAATAGAGAGAAATATCCTTGATTGTCTAATAGAACACAAATTAAAAAAACTCCAAACAAAAAAAGAAATAAATTTCTTAAAAAATATAGAAAATTAATATTAAATCAAATAGAGTTAATCAAGATAAGTTCAATGTTGATTGTTTATCTTTATGCGACCTCGATTTGAATTGTGCTAGTTACTAATGTAAACAAATAAAAATAATATTGAATTGTTATTTTAATATGAAAACTATATATATGTAAATTGAAATAAGACAAATTCATGCAAAATAGTACAACATGACACAAGCAAAATGTTTGTTGATAATTTGCACTTCGTTGTTGCATTCCTTGATATTATGGAAATTGGGTGAAATGTCCATGATCGATTCACCACCTCGTCCCCTTGTAGTTTCCATCCTCTTTAATCAAATACTAAGAAAGTAGTCACAAGGACACTAGTAAATTAAAAAAGCTATAACTGACTTTGATTTCTTGCGTAATTTCATCCAACTGCTTCAAAAGGAGCAGAAGGCAATTGATTTTTAGTGCTTTGCATCTAATTCAATATTGAAAATAGGTTTTTTCCATAAATTGAGCCCTACAACTATAATTAAGTAATACACTGACAAGTTTTTGATTGAATGAAGGGAGAATTAGTGAGTTAATATGTCTTTTCTTACCTTTACTACATAGCAGGAGAAATTGGGTGATGCTTAAAAATTTTTATACAACATTAGAAAATTTCCACCATAAGAGGAAGAAGCTTGATGGTTTTTTTCTAAAGTAGTTCAAGGCCATTAATGGAATCACCTAAATGAAACAAAAACAAGGCTTATGCAGGTAACATTGAATTGATCGTTTTATGCTTGTTGCTTCAATCAATATGATGCAATAAAATAATTCTTTAGTTTTTAATTGGTACTTAATCATTCAATTAAAAAATGAAACAAAAAAAATTTAATGTAGGAATTATTTCAAAGAGATTGGTAAGTTAATTTTCTTAAAAAGCAATAATGTTAGTTTGATATTCTCTTGTAATTATTTAGCAATTAAAATAAAAGCATATTTCATTTAATGCTTTGAGGCTTACATGTTGTGATAAACCTATAGATTTTTCTATCTACTATGATGCAACATTTGATGGTGTGATGAGAATTTTATATGTTGTTTTCTTAATGTTGCATGTTATAGATGGGATGGATTTGTATGGTAGTGGAATAATGTTCATTCAATAAATACCTATGCCCTAATAATAAGTATGAGTGCTATGAAATAAACGGAAAATAATGTTAAGAAGAAACTTTTAAGAAAATATTCAACTCAAAGATGTCTAGAAGGAAATAAAGATATTTGATTTTAGATAGACAAAATGAACCATAGTGGATAGAGGGATGTTTATGCATGTATATAATCAGAAGATGTAATTGTTCATCATTTTTTGTGTACATTATTTTATATATATCTACATCTTGAACATATGCTCTTGCATTAAAATGCATCTTTTTATATCTCAATATCATGTTTCTTCTTAATTATTTTATATACATTTTTAAATGATTATAATAAGGACTTAATTAAAATTATTTATTATTCTTTTAAAAAGCTTATCATATTGTCATATTTTATCTCATTTTTTTATTAAATAAAAATGTGCATATTGGGTTTTAATGCTCATTACATACTTATACTATAGGTCGAAGACTAAAAAACTAAAGGAATTGAAAGCTTAGCTAAACTCAAGTGTGGCCTTCTATGTTTTAGTTGATAATGATTTTTTTACGTGCTTTAATAAAAATATGGATGATTATCTTTGAGGTGATGCATTGATGCATGAGTTTAAACCTATATTTTGATTAGCATCGGTAGAGTTGTTTGTTTTATATTACAAAGTTATGCTAATTACGATATCTTTTGAATATTGTATCTTTATTTGTGTTGATGCTTTGCGGACTTCACTATGTTAAAATTGTGTTTATGGATTTATTGTTATCTTAAATACTATATATCTTTTCCAATTATTATTATTATTTGTTTACTCAAATAAAAATTAATATGAGAACTTTTTATAAACTCTATCCATTTGAGGCAATGTAATTATAGGAAATCAAAGAAAAATTAATATCACACGAGATGAGATTTTGTGTTACATATAATATTCGTAAATCAAAGATAAAAATTTTAAAACATTAGGTAAATTATAAAGAAAAGTTTCATTCCAAGATACTAATGAGATAGAGTGTAACACACATGATCATCATATTAGGTATGAATAGAAATATTTAAAAAATTATTCCAAAATCTTAAGAAATAAAATTTTTACAATTGTACAAATTAATATTTATTAGGATAAACTCCTTGAGATGAGTATGGTGACATTTATTTTGGCTCGATGGGAAATCGGAATCACAAAATATTACAAAAAAATGAGATGAAATAATAATAAAATATTATTTTTATTTTAAGTGAATAAATGTTAAATTTAAAATAATATAAATTGAAATAATGTAATATCTCCAAATAAAAGTTATTTGAAGGTCAAATGATTATAGAACTATAGCTTTAGAGTAATATATCCAAATCGTAGTGAAAACGTTAAAGAAATTAAATGAGTTGTATGACAAACTTGAATTCCAAGATAAGAATATTGAATATAACATTATCGATCATAAAATTAAGAATGAATCAAAATATAATGTAGAGATACTAAGGATATTGTATTACATGTTAATGAAGAGATTGTGTGCAACGTCCTCTATTAAATAAGTACAAATAAAATTTAAATTCTACATTAATATTTAACTAATTAATATTCAAGATAAAATGATGTAAATTAAAATAATGTAATATCTCCAAAACGAAGTGGTTTGATGGTCACACGAGACTAGAAAGATAGTTCAACGTAATATATCCAATCATAGTGAAAGAGTTAAACGAATTTGGTAATTTGTATGGGAAAGTTGAATTCAAGGACATTAATGATATTACATATAGCATCAACAATAGTGAAATTAGGTAAGAAATAAAATATCATGTATAGAAGTTAAGGATACTATGTTGCAAGATATTAAATGGATCATGTGTAGCCTCCTCAATTAAAAAATCATGTATAAAATGAAATATCTCATAAAGCATACAAACATATTAAAATATAGAAATAAATATTAAATTAGAACGTGCTCATTAAAACATATCAAATAATGTTTGTTCATCTCTATTAAGCCTAGGTTTGAATTATTAATAATTTTACTATAAAAATAAAAACATTATCATTAATTTTATGTTATATATTTAAAGAAATTTAAATTATTTAAAATAAGGTAAAATTACCCAAATCAATGCAAGGTAAAGGTAACACTAGAAATGATTATGATTTTAATAGAATTGTATCCAAAGGAAAGAAAAAATTTTAAATAAATGCAATAAATTGTGTGGGAAAGCTATATTACAAGATATAAAAGAGATAATGTGTAACAAAGTAGATCATCAAGTTTGGTAAGAACAAAAATCACTCAAAAAAATTGTCTTGACCCTTAAATATAAAATATTCATAAATATTAAAAAAATAATTTTTTTTTAAAACTACATGAGGTAGATTGAGGAGAACTAATATAACCAAATAATGGAATTATAAACATCACTCTGGAATTTAAGTAAATTGTGTGGGAGAGTTCCTGTCCAAGATACTAAAGACATTGAGTTGACCATCATCGATCATCAAATCAAGTGAGAATAAAAATGCATTGTAAAACATGTAAATATTGATAAAAAAATAAAAGTATTCAAAAAATAAATAATAAAAAAAATAGATATAACTGATTGCAATGAGTAATAAAATTTATTTCTTCATGATTGGACAATTTATATAATCATTACGTATTAAGTGTCTATAATAAAAAGAATTATTTTAATATTACATCAATAAATATTAATACTAAGAAGAGATAAATAAGGGCAATATAATTAAAAAAATGAAAAAAATAATAAAGGTAAAGTAAGAAGAGATTTTGCCTTACGTAAAAATAAAAAAAATTAAGACAACTTTTTAAAAAATGTGAAACATTGTGTGGAAAAGTTGTAATATAATATATTAAGGAGATCAGGTGTACATCATTGACAGTAAAAAATGTATAAATCATAATGTCTTGAAAATATTTTTGAAACTAGAAACAATCAAATATTTAAAACTAAAAAAGAAAAATGCTATTAAATAAAGCTTGTTTAGACAAGTCTGTTGACATTCATTCATCTTCGTGGAACATGAATCGAAACTACCATGAATTAAAAAAATAGATAAGCCTAGAAAATAATAAATTTTATTTTAATAATAATCAAACATATTTTAAAGTTGAAACGAGGTTAATTCAAAAATGTAATATAACCAAATTAAGGACATATAAAGGTAACATGAGAGGTGTAATAGAGTTTCCTAGTATTATCATAAAATTAAAGCTAAAACTTTTAACAAATGAGATAAATAATTGTACTCAAAAGTGGTAATCCAACTAAATTACAAGATTGAGTGTAACATTTTAGGTTGTCAAAACAAGTAGTAATCAAAAGACTTATGAAATGTACAAAACCTTTTAAATAGACCATAGATATAGTAAAAAAAATATTTAATTGGATAGAACTCATTAAGCTAAACTAATGAAGGTTTTTTAATTTCAATTAAACATCTGTTTGAGTCACTACAAATAAAAAAGGAAATATAATACAAATATAAATAATTTATTATCTCTATACTAAATCAATTTATATTAATATTAGGTAGATAAATTGATGTGCTTTAATAAAACAAAAGAAAAATGATTTGAAAGTCACATAAGAGATTATTTGAAGTTACATAGTAGCATAGAAAATTCAATGTGAAGAATTTGAAATGAGTTCAATCAATCTAAAAAGTTGCATTACAATACACTGAGGATATATTCAACCATCAAATTGGTGGAAATTAAAATATCTCATAAGATATGTCAAAACCATTAAAAAAATTTTAGAAATTTAAAAATAACATTTAATCTGATAGAGCAATGCGAGACGAGTCCAATGACATTTCTTTCATCTTGCTTAAACATTATATAAATTTATTGAAAACTATAAAGATACACATGAATAAATAATAATAAAATAATATTTTAATATTAAATAATTGAATATCCAAGATAAAATAATTTTAATTAAAAAAATAATTTTTGATGCAAAATTGCATTTTAAGATATTAAGGTAATTGTGTATAATATCATCAATCATGAAATGAGGTTGAAATAAAAATCTAAGAAAAATATTTTAAAACTTAAAAATGAATAATAAATTGGTAAAATTTGATTGAGCTAAGTCATACAAACTATCTTTCTTCCTAATCAGACCACGTCTAAAATCATCTTGGTTGCCTTTATAAAGTAGTATAAATAATGCCATATTATCATTTAAATGTTAAGTGAATATATATTAAAGCTAAAAAAACATAAATTGAACTAGTGTAGTATAAACAATGTGGTTTCAAGGGTGCATAAGAAGAGATATACAATTTAGTAGTGAAAAAGGAAATAAAACTAAAAAATTTGAAAAAAAATTGAATTAACTGTATTGAAAAGCTATATTATAGGATGCTAAGGTAATCATAAGTAGCTTCATTAATTATCAATTGAGGCATGAATACAATTATCTTACATAATGCGTAGAAACTTTAGGAATAAAAATATTTTAAAATAAAAAGTAGATATTTAATTAGATAGACCTCATCGAGAAGAGTCCAACATCTTTTATTTCATCTTGATCAAACAACTTTTCAAATTAATGCAAATAACTAAATTAAATATGCATAAATATTAATAAAGTATTATTTTAATTATAAGTTAATATATGTTAAAATTAAATAAAAGATAAATTGAATAAATGTATTTAATCCAACAAAATTGATGTAAGCGTTACACGAGAAAAGTTTTATAGTTATATAGTACTATAACCAAATCAGGAAAAAAATTGAACAAATGCAGAAAAGTTTATTGCAAGGCTACATTGAAAGATACTAGACGGATCAAGTTTAACACACTAAAGTACGAATTTAAGAATGAATCAAATATCACATAAAGTGTGATAAAAAACAAATACTTAGAAATATAGAATTTAATATTTAATTAAGTAGAACACAACATGATAGTTGCAACGACATTTGTTTTTGTCTTAATCATTCCACATTCAGAATTACTTTCAACTACTAAAATAAATAAGTGTAAATAAGAATAAATTATTATTTTAATGTTAAATAAATTATCATTAAAGTTGAAATGTGACAAATTTATACAATGTAACAAAGTAATGCCCACACAATGTTAAGGTCTCACGAGAATAGATTTAGAGTTACGTTATAGTCTAACAATATCTAAGCAAAACATTTGAGAAAAGAGATAAATTTTACAAGAGTGTTTCATTTTAATACACTAGAAGGATTTAATGTAATATCTTTGATTATCGCATATGTTATAAATAAAAAAGCATCATAAAGTATGCCAAACTATGAAAAATAAATATTTAAAAATATTGAAATAAATATTTAGCTTGATAGAACATAACAAAATGAGTCTAACAAAGATAATTTCACCTTGATTAAACATAGTATGGAAATACAATAGAATTCCAAAGTAAATACGCATAAAATCTAATTTTTTTCAATGTTAATCAAATATATATTGAAGTTAAAACCATAAAAATTGGGATAAATAAATATAACTAAATTAAAGAGATGTATAGTTTCCAAGGGAGAAGATTTAGAGCCACATATTAGCCAAACCAAATCAAAGCCAATATTTGAAGATGTAATTTAAATTGTGCTATAAATGTTGCACTCAAATTTACTAAGGATATCATATGCAACATCTTTGATTACAAAATTATGAACAAATTAAATATCTCATAAAGCTTATGAAAACCATAGAAAATGAACATTTAAAAATATATGATAATATTTAATTAGATAAAGCTGATTGAGTGAGCTAATGCCATTTGTTCTTCTAAATTGAGCCTCATTTGGAATTACTAAGAAAAAGCAATGTGAATAAGAATAAATAATAAACAATTTACATTTTAATATAAAAAAATATTAAATTTATTAGGAAAGGTGATTGAAACAAAATAAAAATAAAAATTTATTGAAACGAGTTATGTAATTTTAAATATTTCTTTACAAGATATTTAGCAGATGAAGCTCAATATCCTTAATTTTAAACTTAGTTGCAAATCAAAATCTCTCATAAAGTATAGAAAAAATTTGGAAAATTAAAATATTTCAAAAAAAATTAATATTTAATTATATAATGTATCTTAAGATGGGCACATAGACATTTGTTTAGTCTCAACAAGACCATGATGGAAAAATTTTATAATTACTAAAATGGTATAAATAATAATAAATTATTATTTGATATTATGTAAATAAATATTAAAGACCAAAATTTTTTAATTAAATGAAATTAATCTAATCAAATCAAAGTCTTCTAAGGGTTAAAATATGATAAATTTTACATAAATGTTTTATGTTGAAACAAAAAGTGTCATGTGTAACATTCTCCATCATCAATTAAGGTAGGAATTAAAATACAATGTAAATCTTACAAAATCTGTGGAAAAAAATAATTTAAAACATGAAAATAAATGCTTAATTTGAAATAGCTTAATGATATGAATTAAATGTTGCTTCATTCAACTTCATTAGAACTCATTTTGAATAACTATAATTTAAAGAAACATAAATAATAACACAATATTTTTGATATTAAAAATATAATAAAGTTCAAATGACATAAATTGATGTAATTTAATATAATGAAAAAATAATGAAAGTTCACATGACTAGAGATGTAAATTGGATAAAAAAAAGTTATATTGTAAGCTATAATAGAGATTGACTGTATTTTTTGAATTTACAAAAATCGTAAAAATAACTTTTTTTCTAAAATACGCCCAAACCTTTTAAAATAAAATGAATTAAAAATATAAAAATTAATTTTTAATAAAATAAAGGTTGTCAAGACTAGTCCGACATTGCTGGTTACATCTTCATTCGGCATCATTTTGAATTACCATAAATCACAAAATTACATAAACATAATTATTAAAATATTATAATTTCAAAATTAAATGAACATATATTAATGTTGGAATGAGAAAAATTGAAGCAATGTGATCAACTAAATCAAAGTGAAATTGAGGCCACTTTAAAGAGATTTAGAGTTACACATTTATATGATTAAATCAATGCTAAAAAGTATAAGAAAAGACACATTTTGTGGGAAAGTTTCATTCCATGATCCCAAGGTGCTCAAATGTAGTTTTTTGAATTGATAAATTAGGTATGAGTTAAAACAAAATGATGGAAATGTCATAGGTGGTGACATTTGGAGTCACATTATATGATAAGTAAATCAAAGTGAAAAGATTAAAAAACCAATATGCATTGTACTCAAAAGTTGGATTCTAATATCTAAGGGGTTCAATTGCAAAATCCATAATAAAAATATTAATAATTAATAAAACTTTTGCATAAAGCATTAAAAACTAATAGAAATTAAATTGTTTAGTAAAATAAAAATTTATTTTAAACAAGACATAGTTGATTAAGACTAAAACAATGTTTGTTGTCTCAATCAAACATTGTTTGAAATTAAAATTAATTATCATACGAAATAAGCATATATAATATTAAACTATAATTTTAATAATTAATCATTACGAAATATGATGAATTTAAGTGTTATAATACAACCAAATCAAACTGATTTAAATGTTAAGTGAGTGGAGATCTTCATTTTCATAGTAATATAACCATATCTAAGAGAAACATTCGAATAATGTGGACAATTATGTGGGATGGCTGCCTTCCATAATATAATGTAGGTAATGTGTAACGTCTTTAATAAATAGATCAAAAACAAATTAAAAGCTGTATATTCATTTAGTTGGATATACCTTATTAAGATGAGTCCAAAGAATTTTTTTTTGCCTCTAACAAACTTAACTCAAAATACTACAAAATATTGATTTCCATGAGTATAAAAATAATAAATTATTATTCATTATTTCATAAATATTTATCAAATAAAAAGTGAGATAAATTGAATTAGTGTAATATAACAAACTCAATGGAATATACGGATAATAAGAGTGGCAAATTAATGTTTCATAGAAAAATATACAAAACAAACACAAAATTTATACGAGAATGTTTTATTCCAAGATATTAAGAACATTGAAGGAAACATCCTCCATCATCAAAAGTGATATTAATCAAAATGTCTTGTAAAATATGTTAAAGCACTACAACATAAAATATCTTAAAAATAAAAAATGAATATTTAACTTATTCTAGCTCCTCAACATGTGTTCACTGACATTTTTTTATCACTAATTTATTCTTTTTAATTACAACTAATTAGCAAATTAAATAAATATAATATTAATAAATTATAGTTGCAATGATAAGTAGATATATATATTAAACCTAAAATGAGATAAATTAAGTAATGTAATATAATTGAAAGAAATTGAAGTAAAGATGTGTGATAGAAGTTTTAGAATTTTATAGTAATAAAACTAAATTAAAAAAAGGTTAAATGAAATGAGATAAATTTTACTAGAAAGTTGCATTTCATGTTATTTAAGAAACAATGTAAGATCATTATTTTTTAATCATGTATGAATTTAAATGTCCTATAATTTATACAAAAATATAGAAAATAAGATATTTAAAAGATTAAACAAGACATTTTATTTTGAAATGTTCCTCAAGCGGAGTCCAACATCACTAATTTTAGATGGATCATACATCAAGGAGCATAACAGCAAGATACCAAAGAAAAAAAACTTAAATAATAATGAATTATTATTTAAATTTTATGCATATATTTATATATATTAAAGCTTAATGGGAAAAATTAAATAAAATTATTTTGGCAAACTCATAATTATCTGAAGGTAACTAGATATTGGGTTTTGATTTTCATAGTAATATAATAAAATTAAGACAAAGAAATTGAAGAGTTAAGATAAATTATACTGAAATGTTACAATCCATGTCACTATTGAGAATGACCTTAAACTCGATTATTAGTCACATAAGAATCAAAGTATGAGATAAAATATGCCAAAATCCTAGAAAATAATATAAACATATATAAAGAAATACCAATGAATATTTAGCTTAATAGAGCTCATAGATGACAGTATAGTAATGTTTGTCCAATCCCTATCAGACCACTTTTGAAAATACTATAAATGACTAGAGTTAGTTAATTATTATTTGAAAAATTCATAAAGATTTATAAAAATAAAAATAAAAAAATTTCGTAATGTAATATAACTCAAACTTAGTAATGTAAAGAATCATAAGAAAGGAGAATCATGGTTTTAAAGTAGTGTAATAAAAACAAAGTAAAAATAAATTAAAAAAATGTCTTAAATTACATAGAATTTTGCACTCTAAGATATTTAATAGATGGAGCATAACATCAATGTTCATGAAATTACCAATGCATTGAAATGTTTTGTAGATTGTTTTAGTAACTTATAAAATAGAATATTTAAAAATATTAAAAGAAACTTTTATTGGATAAAACTATTAAGGGAACTACAATGGTGTCTGATCTATCTTCATCAAACATCTATTAGAATTACTACTAGTTATAAAAATAAATGACTATAAATAATGGCAAATTATTATTTACGTATTGAGTTAATATAAATTAAATCTTAAATGAGACAAATTGAAGCAATGACGTAAAATATTATCAATGTAATGCATAAGTTTCCTAAGAGAAGAATTAAAGCTTCATAAAGATCTATTCAATTAAAAAAAATGAATAAATGAGGTAAGTTGTATACAAATGCTACAAGCAAATTACATTTTATGTTGTTAAGTTTATCAAGTTGAACATCCTTAATCATTAAATCAATCATGAATAAAAACATGTAAACTACACAAATATCATGGGAAAATTTTTAAAAATTGATAAATAAATACTTAATCGAAACTAATTTGCTAACATGATTCCATTGATGCCTTTTTTGTCTTGATAAGATTTCATTAAGAATTACTAAAACTTACTTAAGTTTGTGCGATTTGTAGTATATCCAAATAAAAAAAGGGTCACATAAAAAGCTATTTAGATAGTAAATTAATTAAATCAAAGTGAAAAAATTGGAAAAAGTGTGATTGATTATATTAGAAAGTTTAATTCAAAAATTTTATTGAGATTACGGATAACCTCTTTGATAGTTGGGAAAGTAAGAATTGAAATTTCACATTAAGTATGCAAAATTCTAGGGAAATATGAATTTCAAAATAAAAACTTAATAATTAATTTGTTATTACTTATATAGACAAGAATAAAGATGTTTACTTCCTATCAATCAAATATCAATTAGAATTACTATTAATTACCAAAATAAACTAGCATAAATTAAAGTAAATTATAATTTTAATAATAATAATATATATGTTAAATATAAAGTGAAATCCTTTGAAGCACAGTAGCACAAGAAAAATTATAGAACATGGAGATCACATAGAAGGCAATTTAGTGAAACATTGGAAGAAATGAGATACACTATACGAAAAGTTATTTTCAAAGATATTAAGCAAACCAAGTAAAACAACCTCGATGATGAGATTAGGCACAAATCGACATGACTCATCAAGCATGACAAATTCATAGAAAACTGAAGTACTTTGTGCTTAAGATAATCCCACAAGAAGGGGGTGAATAGTCATAAATAAAATTGTCATTCGATTTTTGGTTTTAATTAAAACTTGAATCTTTTAAGCAAGAATAGTACACAAATGATTTCTAAGGTGGTTTGACTCAAAATCGAACCTAGAACCACCCCCAATTGATTTTAAGAAAAAACCACTAAAATCACCAAATTACAAGCAAGGTTTTTGATACGGTTCACCTCAAACCTACTTGGAATTTTTCCTATGGCTAATCCCGAACCTACTTGAGTTTTTTGGGCTCAACTCAAACCCAAGGCTTTTGCACAATTGTCGGGATGCCCTTATACCAAAGAAAGAAATACAAAAAATTGGCAAAATTTAAGACAATTTTAAGAGAAATATGAGGCACACACAATACCAAAAAGAGTGACAAATAGGGATTTAAAAATAGCTGAAGCAAAAAAAACCTCCATTTTGGGTTCATTCCTATAGCATTTACTTTGCTAGTTTGGAAGCACCGTATGCACTTGGAATTGCTTGATATTGTGATTTAAAAGCTTTGAAATCTTAGCAATTGTTAACTCTAGGAGTTCTTCATCATTCCCTATTTGTAGTGCTTAATTTGAGCTATAAATCCACCCCCAATGGCTCTAAAAAAAACTAGCCATTTAGGCAACGGACACAAAGTAGTTACCATTCGATTTGGAGCCTGAAATGGACGTTTATGATGGAATCTCAAATTTACCATTCGAGATCAGTCCTAGCCATTAGATCTAGGTTGTCTTGATCTAGGCCATTGGATAACATGTTGGTTGTCTTGCTAGTATTAAAATAATGTGTCCAAGAATTAAGTAAAATAGAAACTTACTGTAGTGGTTCCATATCCTCTAGCAAATTTGGCTTGGGTTCGAATCTCCTGCTTGGCGTTTTACTATTATCATGAAGCAATTTAACTTGATTAATCTAAGCCATCCGACTGTGCGTGCCCTTCTGTCTTCTTTGACAATCAAATGGGAATTTAGTCCCACGTCGTCCAAACGTCTTTGCGATCGCTCTCTATAACACTTTCGGTTCACATGTCTCTCGAGTCGTGTGTGGTTTGCTCCCCCTTCCTTGGCCAAGATTTCATCACTTGGTCCTGGTTGACTTGATTTTGTGCTTGTAACCTTTTCAAATATTAATAGTACTAGTGTATCACATCATCTAAAATTTTTGACATATCAAATTAAATAAAAATAAAGAAATATTCAAGTATAAAGGTTTTGGTGCATGCCTTCAATTTCCTTGAAGCTTGCCATTACTCCAAAAAGTCTTGAAGACAACTATTTTACCCATTTTAATGTTCATGGCTTGACTTAATTTAATATTAATAATTTCACATAAAGCAAGCCCAAATGATATATAATCATTTATTCTTGACTCATCGAACACAAGAGTGTAACAGAAACAAAATAATAAAAACATAAAAATAAATTTGTAATTTCATAGGATATGTCAAAGGTATGTCACACAACATTATTTTTGCCTCTATTTAAGTAGTTTTATATTTAATATAAGCTACTAAAGCAAATAAATATAAATAACAATAATTTTTTAATTTTAATATTACTTAGATATATATTAGAGCTAAAATAAGTAAAAATAAATCAATGTTGTGAAACCAAATAGACACAATATAAGTGTTGCATGAGAGAAGAATTCGAACTTTGAAACATTATAATAAATCCAAGAAAATGTTTTGATAAAATTAGACAAATTATTTGTGAAGGTGCAATCATAAGGGGATTGATGGTAACATCCTTCATCATAAAATCTTATATGAGATAAAAGAACCAATAAACTATGCCAAAACCATATAAAATAAAATATTTGTTTAACCTCCATTAGAATTTAATAAAAACTAATATTAATTAGTAAAGTAAGCATAAATAATAATTAAATATTATTTTATATTGAAGTATATATATATATATATATATATATATATATTAATGCTAAAATTTGACTAATTGATGAACTATAATACAACAAAATTAAAGTGATCGAAAAGTCGACAAAAGATTTTGACTTATTTAGAAATTTAACCAAGTCAAAGAAAAAAATTTCAAAAAATGAAACAAATTAAATAGTAATATTTCATTCTAAGGCACTAAATAGATCGAGGGTAACGTCCTTAAATTTCAAATATTTTAGGAAAACAAATTTATCATTTGTGTTGTCTTAATTAGTCCTCATTTTGATTTATTTGAAATTATTAAAAAAGGCTTAAATAAGAAATATTATTTTAAAAGTAAGCACATATATATTAAAATGAAATTAATATAAATTAAACACAACAAAATAAAAAAAATCAATGGGCTAAAAAATATCACATAATGATGAAATTATGAAATGGTTTAAATTATGTGAGAAATATTTTTCAAGATATGAAGGATATTTAGTGTGGCATCCTCAATCAAAAAATTAGTGCTAATTGAAATGACTTGTAAAATGTATTACAATCATTAAAAATAAAATATTTATAAATAAAAAATAATTTAATTACATAGAGCACATTAAAGATAGTGAAATGCAATCATTTTCTTCTCCATCAAAACACGTTAGCAATTAGTATGAATTATTAAATTTTAAAAATATAAAAAATATTAAATTACAATGTTTTTATTAAATAGATACATTTTAAAGTTAAAATGAGATAAACTATATCAATATAATAAAAGTGAAGTCAAAGAGATGTAAAGGTGAAATAGAAGAGAACAATAGTTTTCATTATAATATAACAAAGTCAAAGAAAAAGTTCTAAAGAAATAAGATTAGTTATACTTCATGGTTACATTCAATAATACTAAGGAAACTAAGCATAACATCATCCATGGTCAAATTAGGTATGACTCAAACTAACTAATAAAACATAAAAAATAGTAAAACTTATATATGTGAAAGTAAAAAAACCAATATTTAAATCTGTAGAGCTCATCAAGGAATGTCCCACAAGCTCATTTTCTTTGTGATGAAACCTCAATAGAAATTATGATGAATTAATAGCATAAAAAACATAAATAGTTATAAGTTATTATTTTAACATTTTGTAGATACACTTTGAAGGTGATATAAGATAAATTCAGTCAATGCAATAAAACTAAATCAAAACGAAGAGAAGACTAAATAAGATACGAGTAAGAGTTTTATAGTAATATAGCTAAATCAAACAAAAGTTTTAAAGATATGTGATATAATGTACTTGGACATTGCATTGAAAGATAGTAAGGACTTCAAGCATAACATCCTTGTTCATCAAATTAGATTTGATTCAAACTAACTTAAAAAGTGAGCCAAAAAAATAGAAATTTAATTTTTTTTAATTTAAATAATAATATTTAACAAAACAGAGCTCCTTGAGACCAGTCGAAAACATTTTGTACATCTTGATTAGAGAACTTTTAGAATATTTGCTAAACACAACAAATAAGCATACATAATAACAAATTATTTTTTTTAAATTATGTAATTGTATATTATGCTTGACATGAGATAAATTGAGTGAATGAAAACGAGACAATCATGGCAATATAATGGAGATAGTAATGGAGATTTTGTGTTTCTTTGTGATGTAACCATAATAGAGAAAACATTTTGGAGAAATGAATTGAACTTTTTAGGGAAAATTGCATTCTAGGATATTAATAAGATCTATTGCAACATTTTTAATCATTAAGTCAAGTACTAATCATGATATCTCTTAAAGTGTTCCAACAATATTTATTTGTGCATAATTAAATAGTGCATATCGAGATGAGTCCAACAATAATTATTTTGTCTTGATCAAAACTTGATTAGAAATATAAATAATTACCCAATAAAATATGCACAAATAGTAATACATTATTATTCTAACACTGAGCAAATATATATGAGAGCTAAACTTATATAAATTCATGCAATATATTATTTCCTAATAAATCCATTACAGATGCCACATAAGAAAAATTTTAGAGTATATAGTACAACAAAATTAAAAATAATTTTTTTAAAAAATGAGATAAACTATTTGTTGGTGTTGTATTCTAAGATACTAAGGAGTTGAGTGTAACTTTTTTCAATGAATTTGGAAAGAATAAAAACACTCAAAATGATTGCCAAAACCAGTGAAGCTAAAATAGTTTAAAATACAAAAATGACTATTTTTTTATATAGCTCATCAAAATATAGCTGACAAAATTTGTTTTAACACCAATTTAACTCGTTTGGAATTAGTTTGAATTACTAAATTAAGTAATAATAAATAACAAGAATTATTATTTTTTTCTTTAAGATAACATTGCAATACAAAATGAGATGGATTAAAACAATGTAACATAAACTGGTCAAACAATTATAAATGTCACACAAGAAAAGATAATGTTACATAATTAATAAGCAAATCAAGGTGATATATTTTAAGAATTGAGATAAATTATTCAGAAAGTTAGACTTTAAGATACAAAGAAGATAAAGTGTAATGTTATCAATCATCAAATAAATTATGCATTGAAATATTTTATAAAACTTAAGAAAAAATTAGAAATAAGATTTCAAAAAAGCTACATAAAAATAATAAATTAGATTTAGTTTGTTGAGTCGTATCCAAAGACGATTCTTTCATCTCTATTAGAGCGCATTATTATTATGAACTGTTAATGTTATTAAACATAAATTAAAAATATTTTTATTTTAAATTTAAGAATACTTATATTAAAAATAAAACAAAATAACCTTATGTAATATAATTTAATAAAATATAAGTTATTTACAGGTAACATCAAGAAGAATTATAGTTTCTCATTAATAAAACAAATACAAAAGGTAAATTTTAATAAATTAGATAATTTGTATGGGAAAGAAGTATTCTTAAACAAACTGGAGATCAAGCATAGCAACCTAAATCATCAAATTAAGCATGAATTAAAATGTTTCATGAAACATTCCAAAACCAAGAAACTAATTTATTTAGCAACATAGAATTGAAATTTAATTGGACAAACCCCATTGATATATGTGAAATGACATTTATTTCATCTTGATCTAATCAAAAGTGAAATTATAATGAATTACTATATTTAGTAAATAAAAAGAATAAAAATAAATTATTTTAATAATTTCAAATATAAAAAAGCTAAAATAATATAAATTGATTCAATATAATGTATACAAAGTGAAATAATGTAAATGACACATTAGAGGAGAATTCCAAGATAGTAATTAGATCAAGTGTAACATCCTTGATAATCAATTAAGGTACAAATTAAAATATGTCTTAAAATTTCTAAAACTTAAGAAAAGAAATTAAACATAATAATCTTTAATTTAATTTGTTAGAGCTAATTATGATGAATCTAACGATATTTGTTTCATCGCAATCAATTCTCATTTGGAATTACTAGGAATTACTAAAGTAAATATGTCAAAATAATAAAAGCAAATTATTTTAACTTTTAATTAAATAATTATCGAAGCAAAAATGAGATAAATTTAAGTAATCTAATATAAGCAAATCAAAATATTGTAGAGGTCTCACATAAGAAGATTAGGGGTAACATAGTAATATAACAAAATAAAAATAAACATTTCGAGGAAATGAGAAAGTTGCCTTAGAAAGCTTAATTCTAAGATAATAAGAAGATTAATAGTTACATATTTCATTATCAAATGATGCAAAAATCAATAAATTCTCATAAGGTAAGAAAAACCCTACATAATATAATATCTACAAAATAAAAATGTATTTGAAGGTGGATAGAGCTCTTTGAAATTAGTCTAATGACATTTATTTTTCTTAATTGATTCATTTGGAATTACTATACATTATCAAAGTAAACAAACATAAATAATAATAAAGTATTATTTTTATGTTAAAGAAATACATATTAATATTCAAATTACATAATTTGATGCAATTGTATATCACCAAATTAAAGCAATTTAAATTCATAAGGGTCAAGATTTATAGTTATATATTAATCTAAAAAAATCAAAGATAAACTTATGAAGAAATGAGATACATTGTATGTGATAGTTAAATTCTCAGGTACATAGGAGTTTTCGTATATAATCTTTCATTGTCAAATCTATTCAAATCAATAATTATTATAAATTTTGGAAAAATTAGGGAAAATACAAATATTTCAAAATATAAATATGAATGTCTATTTGGATATAGCTCATAAAGATAAGACTAACAAAATTTACTTCATCTTAAATAGACAATATTTTGAATTACTATGCATATAATAATAAATAAGAATAAATAATAAAAAAAATATATTTTAATATTCGAAAAATATATAATAACTATAAAAATAAATAAATTGATGAAAAGCAATGTAACCAAACTAACACTATATAAATGTTGCATAAGATGAGATCTGGGGTAACATTATAGTACAACTAAAATAAATGGAAAGATTTGTAGAAGCAAGATAAATTATATGGGAAAGTTTTACTCCAAGAAACTAAGGAGATAATATATAGAATCAATTATTCTTAGATAGAAAATTAATGAAATTGACATGTACAATGTGTTAAACTAATAGAAAATGCTTAAAATAAAGGAATAAATATTCAATTTAATGGAGCACATCAAGATGAGTCGAAGAACGTTTGGTTTCATCTTAATCAGACCTTGTTAGGAATTATTATGAATTATTTTAAGAACATAAATAATGGTAATTTTTTATAATTAAATAAATATATAATAAAGCAAAATATAGGTAAATTAAAATAGTTAAATAAATAAATCATAACAATATAATGACCATGATAGTAGAATTAGGGTTTAAAGTAATATAAAAAGTTAATTCAAAATTATTTTAGAAATAAGATAAATTGTACAAAAACAATTATTATAAAAAATAATGATATTGAGAGTAATATTTTTGTTTATAAAATTTTGTGGAAATTTAAATCCCTTATATAGAATGTCAAAATTTTACAAAACAAAATTTTTAAAAAATAAAAATGAATATTTAATTAGACACTGCTATTCCAAAAGAGTCAAGTGGCATTTGTTTTCCATTATTCATGCCAAATCTCAAATTACTTAAATTACCAAACAATATAAGCTTAATAATAATAATAATAATTTTAGTGTTAAGTAAATATATAATGAAGCAAAACAAGATAAGTTGAAGCAATATAATAGAAGAAAATAAATGTGATGTAAATGTCATGCAAGAGATTTAGTTCTACTTAGTTACATAAATAAATAAAAAATTATTTTGAAGATATGAGAAAAATAGTATAATAATATTTAATTCTAAGACAAAAAAAAGAATAATTGTAGTATTCTTAATCAATAATTCAAGTATGAATAAAAATATAAAAAAACTTTTGAAAAAGATGAAAGTTAAAATACTAAAAAAATATAAAAAATTAATATCTAATTTGTTAAAGCTCATCAAGTCTAATCGAATGACATTTTTTTGGGCTCGATAATACCTTATTTTAAATTACTACACATTATGAAAATAAACAAGCAAAAATTAAAAAATAATTACTTTTTTATTATGTAAATAAATATTAACTGTAAAATTAGAAAATGTAAAGAAATGTAATACAACAAAATCATAGCGATATTGAGGAAAAAAGACAAAAGAGTTAGAATTTAACAGTAATATAACTAAAGCAAAATAAAATATTTGAACCAATGGGAAATTATATTAAAAAAATTGATTTTTTAGATGATGCTAAGAATGTCAAATGTGCCACCTTTGAAGTATGTAAACTAAGTGAAAGTCTTAAAAAATGAAATTTGTAAACATTTCCAATTAAAGATTAAATTTGAGAAAACTCATCAAAAAAGTCCAATTTTTGATTTCTCTTGATCAAACTTTATTTGAAATTTCTATAAATTACAAAGTTATAAATGCCAAATTAATAATTAATATTTTCTTAATATTAAGCAAAAATATAAGAATGTTTAAATCAGATAAATTCATGTAATATAGTAAAATAAAATCAAGGTGATAAAAAAGCACACAAGAGGAGATTTATAGTTATATGATTATATTATTAACTTAAAAGAAAAACTTCAATGAAACTAGATAAATTATTTAGGAAAACTTCATTCCCAAATAAAATTGAGATCAAGTGTAACATCCTCAATTAATAAATCTTGTGAGAATCAAAATATCTCTCGAAGAATGCAAACCAATAGAAAGTAAAATATTTAAAAGTCAAAAAATGAATTTTTAAATGAATTGAGCTTGTTGTCAAGATGAGTCAAACAACTTTTGTTTCATCATGATTGCACGACATTAAAAATTATAGAATTTCAAAAAAGCACAAATGATAATACATTATTATTTTAAGATTAAGTGAATGTATAATAAAACTATAATGAGAATATTGAAGAAATATAATAAGATCAAATCAATGTATTATAAAGTTCATTGAAGAAAAGATTTAGAGTTGCTTAAATAATATATTAAAATCAAATAAAACTATTTAAATAAATGAGGTAAATTATAATGGCAAGTTTCTCTACAACATCAAATGTGTTAAAGCTCATGCCTATTAATATTTCTACTAACATGTGTCAAATTAATAAAAAAATTAAATATTTAACAATATAGAAGTAAATATTTAATTTGATAGAGCAAATAGTGTTGTGGAGAAAGAATTTCTTTCAACTTGATAAGAATTTTTTTCAACTTGATCCTACCTATTTTGGAATAACTTTGCATTATTAAATTAAATGAACATAAATAAAAATAAAGTATTATTCTATTATTAACTAAAACTTTATTAATGATGATGTGAGATAAACTAAAGAAATATAATCTAACCAAATAAATTTAATGTAAAATAAAATATTTAGTAAGACCTACCAAACCATAGAAAATAAAATATTTAGAAACCTAGAGAGGAAATTATTTTTTTGATATATAGAATTGACTTTGACTATAATTATTATAGACTGTCAAACAAAGAAGCAGAAAAAAATAATAAATTATTATTTTCGTTTTAAGTAAAATTATAATAATATTTAAATAACATAATTATTGAAATGTAATACAATCGAATGAAAGAAATGTGTATGAAAATGAGTTGAGATTTTAAGTTGTATTGCAATACAATGATATCAAAGTGAAAATTTTATATGAGTGAGAAAAATGTTATGGAAATTGACATTCAAAGAAACTAAGAAGATCGAGTGTAACTTTAATACATATCATGTTAGGTACTAATTGAATTATATCGTAAAGCATATAAACATAAATGAGAAATACTTAAACATATAAAAACAAATATGAAATTAGATAAAGCTCGTCAAGTCAATAGTACTAAAGTTCATTTCATCTCTATCATATATCAATTGGAATTAAGATGAATTTGCAAATTAAATAAGTATAAAAAATTGTTAATTATTGTTTTAACATGAAATAATTATATAATAGAATTTAAGAGAGATAAATTAAATTAAGTTAATATAAATAATTCAAAATGATGTAGAGGTCACATGAAAGGAGATTTAGGGCATCATAACACTATAGCCAAATCAAAGTAAAATATTGAAGAAATTACAAAACTTAAATAGAAATATTACATTACAAGATGTTAAGGATATTGAATGTAACATTCTAGATAATCAGCTTCTATGCAAAATGAAATGTCTTGTAAAAAATTAAAAAAAAGTTACAAAATAAACTACTTAAAAATACATAAATGAATATTTATTTTCATAAAGTTATGGAAGATCAGTGCAATGATGTTTTTTCATCATAGTCAGAGCTCATTACAAATTACTACAAATTATGTAGTGAAATGAGAAAAATAATTTTAAATTATTACTTTAGTACAAAGTGAATATATATTAATGTTAAAATGACATAAATTTAAGCAAAGTTATATATCATAATGTATGGTTCATGCCAGAGGATAATTAGAGTTTTATAGTAATATATCCAAATCAAAGAAAAATATTTGAAGGAATGAGATAAATTAAACTAAAAAATTACAATCTTAAGAAATAAGAAGATTATGCAAAGCACCATCGATTGTCAAATTTTGCATTAATGAAAATGTCTTAAAAAGAATACCAAAGTCATAGAAAATAGAATATTTACAAATTAAGAATTAGATAGTTTATTGGATAGACGACACTTTGCCTAATTCAACATCATTTGTCTCATCTAAGTAATACTTAGTTGGACTTACTTTTAATCACTAAAGTAAGAATAAATAATACATAATTTTTACTTAAATATTAAATGAAGAAATATTATGGATGAAATGTGATAAATTGAGAAAAATTATATCAAAATATTCGTAAAATGTGATGGTCTCACTAAAGGAAAATTACAACTTCATAATGTATTTCTTAATAATAGTAAATAAAGGAAATAAAAAAGGGAATTTTATTAATTATTAAATTCAAGTGAAAATAATTAATAACTTCTTTCTAAACTTACCCAAAAGAAATATAAAAGAATAATTTTTGTCATTGTTTTCCAATTATATAAATGAATATTATAATACAAAATAAGAAAAGAAAATGAACAAGAATTAATTATAAAAAGAAGATTAAAAAGAAAATGTGTAAATTTATAATTTATTATTATTTTATTCTTAGAAATTTAAAAATAATAATGTATTCTAAATAAATTAAAAAAATTTAAAAATTATAATTATAATAAAAATAATGATAACCTTTTTAAAAAAATATTGTATAAAAGGTAATAATAATTTTCTTTTGCTCTTTTAGTTTCTACATATTCTTAGAAATATTAATGTGCTTAAGCAACATATATCTCGAAAGGGTATTATCAAATGATGACTAACAAGAAAAAGGATAAAAAAATATAAAACATGATAATTAACTGGAAGAAGTGAATCATAACAGTTAAAAAATTGAATAAAATAAGAATATAAGAAATGAATAAAATTAAATATGGACTATATCAAACAAAAGATGAATAAGAATATCCACTATTAATAAGAATAAATATAGTGTTTTTAAATTATTAAAAAAACTATTCATGGTTATCATAATATGTTTTTTTGTTGTTCACTAATTTTAATTTTTTAAAATTCATAATATAAAATTTATATTACATTTTTTTTTTATTATTAATAATTTAAAATAGTTATTATTTTTTAAAATATATGAATAATTAATATTATTTTTTTATAATTATTATGAAACATTAATTATTTTATAAAACATTTTAAATAAAAAAGGTGCAACAAATTTAATTTTTTCATTCTAATTACAATAACAAAAATCTATTTTAAATATAATGTAATTATTTTATTGAAAATAGATTTACTATATCTATTTTTTAATTTATAAATAATGTTAATTATAATTGTAAATATAATTTGTAACTACACGAACTATTAACTATAAGTGACTCTATTTGTAGGTTGTCTTAAGAAATTGGATATTTAAGGTAGACATGCAATAATTGATAGAAAAAGTAATAGAGAGAAAAGAGCAAAAATTAAGTATATGTAGATAACTAAAAATAATGAGAGGTAATAGAAAAGGTGAAAATATTAGTGTGAGATAGAGATAGAGATAAAGGGAAGAGAGAAAAATAGAAGAGATTAATATATGAAGCGTTGAGAGAAAAAGATAGAAAAAAACGTAAGATTGAAGAGCGAGAAAGTGAGTGATAAAGTGAGGTGAATGAGAAAGAGGTAATAATTAAGATTGAGAGTAAGGGAAAAGAGTGGGAAGGCTCATCAATTGGTAGAATAAGGTGGACTGATATGCAAGAGATTAAGGAAGAGAGTGAAGGATGAAGAGAATCGGTTAAAAAAAAGTAAGATAATGAGATATAAAAGAGATGCCAATATGGAAGTGAGAAAGATTAAGGGAAGAAAATAGGTAGTGTATTAGAGGGAGAAATTAAAGAGAGAAATGATGGAGAGAAAAGATAACCAAAACTTTGATGTATTTGAGATATAAATGGAGTGAAATATATTGAAAAGAGAAATAGAAAGTAGGGAAAGGAAAGTGATTGGAAAGATTCAGTGGAAAGTGAGAGAGAAAAGAGAAAAAGTAGAGTTTAAAAGAACAAAATTATAGAGAAAACAATGGACTAAGAAAGAAAGTGTTGAGAAAAGAATAATGAGGGACAACATGATTAGAGAAAAGTAAAACTATGAAAAGTGACAGTGTGATACGGAGGGGTAAAGAAAGTATATTGAAATAAAAAAGGTAAGACAGAGGTTAGTATGAAATATTTTTGGTTAAACAGAAATAAAAAATGCTATTAGAGAAGTGATAAAAAATAGTAAAAGATTATTTTCTTGTGAGACTACATGATAAAATGAAAGAGAAAGGTAGAAGTGACTATTATAAGGATGTAGGATTGAAAGGGAGAGAAGAAATAAAAGAGCAAAGATAGAGAGAAAGAGAGCAAAAGAGAAAGGTAGAGCAAGAAAGAGATAATCATAGACTGTTAGAGATGGAATAAGTAAAGGATGAAGCATCAATTTATAGAATTAGTCAGTGGAGCGATATTATGGAGATAAAAGAAGTGAGAGTGAGTTGAGATAGAATTTGTTAGGAGACCTAGACAAAAAGAAATAGAAAAGGAGAGTGTTTGAGAGAGAGCAGATAAAGGAGAGAGTAGTAAATAGAGTATTATAAAGGAAAACTAAAGAGAGAAAAAGATGATGGAAAGTTGAGATAAATAAGACATTTTATTTAAATAAGATAAAAAATTTATTTAGAAAATAAGAGAAGATATCATGAGAGATGGGATGGAAAAAGATATAATATAGTTAGTTGAGAGAGTCATAGAGAAAAAGAAAGAAGGAGAATTAGGTAGAAATAAAGTTTAAAGGAGAATAAAATAGTGTAAAAAGGAGAGAAGAAAGAAATTTAAGAAGTTTAATGATGGAACAAAGAAGAGAAAAGAGAGTTAGCATAATACAAGAGAAATGAAACTAGTAAAAGAGAAAAAGAGAGATAGAAAGAAAGAAAAAGTGTAAAAAAGAGGAAGTAAGAGAAAGGTAGAGTGATAATGAAATAGGGAGAACATTTAGGAAGAGATTCCCAATGGGAAGGAAGGCATTTAGAGATGAGGACATGAAGAGTTTGTGAAGGTATAAGGAAGAGAGGAAAAGTGATAGATGAGTGATGATAAAAAGAGATAAAGCAATATTGAGAAGAGACAAATGATAAAGAGATGGAGATGTAAGATATATATTATAAAGTAGATATAGAGTGTAAAAGACAAGATAGAGAGTTGAAAGGAGAGAGTGTTAGAGGGAAAAGATATGGAGAGATAATTGGAGAATAAGGGTGAAATAAAAATAATGTAAATAGAGATAAAGATGCAAAAAAATCGAGATGTATGGAGATAAAGGCAATGGAGACCACATCAGGGATATAAGAGAAGAGATGTGAGAGGAGAGAAATTACAAAAAAAGATGTGAAATAGTAAAGTGTTAGTAAGAGAAAAAAGATAAAAGAGAAAGTGAAAGAGAAAAGAGTGACAAATTTGTTGATAAAAATTATTAGAGAGGTAAAATAATGGTGAATATAAAAGATGGAAAGAAATGAAGAGTAAGAGATAGTAAGAATGGGAATGATCATAATAAAGAGAAAAGTAATGAGAGTATAAACCAACAGGGATATACAGAGATAGTAGAACAAGAAAGAGTAAGTGAACCAGAAGGAGGTTGAAATTATATAGAAAGAGGAGAGATCATGGAGTGTGAAGAGTAATCAAGAGAAAGAAAGTCAAAGAAAAAGAATTTGACTAATACATTACGATCAAAGAGGTAAAGAGGTCAACAAATGCAGAGGAAGAAGCAAAGTATAGTATATATAATAAAAGGTTTAGATAGAGATGAAAGAGACAAAAAACATGAAAGATTTGATGCATAAAGTAATATAAGTTGAAAGATAGAAAAGGAAGAACAAGGTAAAGAGAGAGAAGGCTGTTAAACAAATGTGATAATATAAAAAGAAGATAAAGACAATTATAAAGAATATAATAGAGAGGGATTCAATACATTAAGATAAATAAAAATAGAGCCAAAGTGAGGGTTAGATATGTGGATATCAAGTTAAAAAGGAAATAGAGAGAAAAAAGGAATCTAAAAAGGGAGAAAATAAAGTGAAATTGGAAATAAGAGAAAGAAAAGAAGAATAAAAGATAGAGGGAAAAGAGATATAAGAAAATATTAAGAGAAAAGATATTTGTGGGAATATATACAAAGAGAGAGACATATATTGTGTAAGAAGGAAAGGAAGAGAAGAGGGAGAAATAAAAAGAAAATAAAGAGATAAAAAAGAAATTAAGAAAATATAAATTAAGAGATAAATCAAGAAAGATGAAGAGATAAAAGAAAAAAAATAAAGGACAAAACTCTTGAGGAATAATGATAGGGAAGAAAAGAAAAAAGTTGAATAAATGGAAGTGAACAATGTGAGTTAGTGAAGAATGAAAGGAAAATTGGTTGAATTTTGTGATTAAGCATTGAGAAAGGAAGAGATAATTAGAGTGAGAAAGGGCTTTAGAGAGATTGAGATGAAATATAGAGAAGAAGGAAAGAAGAAAAAGAAGAGAGTGGGGGAGAGAAAGAGGAGATAGTGGAGTAAGTAAGAATAGGTAAGGAAGGGACACAAAGAGGCTAAGATTAAGAGCAATAAAGATAAATCATGAGATAGATTTTAAGAGAGATAAGAGAAACAAATAGAGATACAAATGATAGATAAAGAGATAAAGCAAGAATACAAATCAAAGACTAAAAGTGAGTTTTATAGTGACAAATATGAATAAATACAAAATTTAAAGTGAATAATACATGAACAGAGAGAATGAAAGAGTGAGAGAGAAAAAGGAAAAAATGTGATGGGCATGAATTTTAGAGTGGACAAAGATGGACGGGGTAATAGAAGTAAGAGAAGAAAAATACAAGGAGGCATATTGAGATATTAAATAGGTTGTAGAGAGAGAAGATAGACATGTAGAGTAAGGCATCCACAAAGTGAAAGACACAAAGAATTTAAACTAAAAAGAAAGATTATAAAAGAGAGGGAGAAGGTGGTGTGAAAAGGATTAATTTGTTAGAATGGACAAGAGGGAGAGGGAAATGAGCCAAAAACAAAGAGAATAAAATAAGGAGCCAGTGAAAGATAAAGAAAGACAAAAGAAGAAAAAGAAAAGTGAGAAAAGAAAAACATAGCTATGATTGATGGATATGGCAGAGAGGATTGAGAGAATGAAAACAAATAGAGTGATGAGACCAAAAAGATATTAACTATAGATAGTGTTTGAGAGAGTTGCAGGATAATGGGATAACGATGGAGAGATCAACAAAAAGAAATAATAAAGTCATAGCATGATAGAGAAGGAAAATTAGAGAGATTGGCAAAAATAATGAGCTTACTGAGGGAATGCATAATGAACAAGGACATGTGAGGGGAGTGAGAATGTCACGAGAGAGATGGACAAGAAAATGGAGAGAGAAAGAGAGATATAAAAAAGATATTAAGGAAGAGAGAGAAAAGATAGATTTATGAGAATTGTAAAGGATGTACTGCAAAGTTACATAGAGAAGATATAACTCAAAAAGAGTTATAGGTTGTGAGAATAAGTTAAAAAAGAGACATAAGAATGTAGAGAAGTATTTGCAAATTAAAGAAGGTGATATATAAGGGAGAAAGACTATGTGATGATATATCAAATAAAAAGTGATAAAAAGAGGAAGGGAAGAGAGTGAGATTGATAACTCATAAAAAAGCAACACTTTGATAAAGATTTTGATTTAGAGAGAACAAAGATAACGAGGTAGACAAACATTAAGATTGAAAGAGAGACAAAAAGTAAGTAAGAGAAGTTCAAAGAAATAGTTTTAAAAAGAGAAACATTAATTTAATGATAAAGAGAACAATAAGAGAATGAAATAAAAGAAAAAAGAACAACATATGAAAGTGAAGTCTTAAAGAAAAAGAAACAATTTTGGGAAAAAGTTGATAGAGATTATGATAACAAATGTGATGGAGAGTCACAAATATTTTGTTTGAGAGAAAGTTTTGGACAAAGGGATATATTTTAAGAGAGAAAGTGAGAATAATATTAGAGAGAGAAAAAACAAGAAAAATTAATTATTTATCTGCTAAAGCAATATTATTTCGTACAAAAAATATTAAAAATAGTATCGTTAATAGTAATTTTTAAAAATATAAAAAATATTTAATTAATATTACAATAAATAATTTTTTTAATAAGAATAACTATTATACAAGCTTTTTGTAATAAATATAATGATTATTAATTAGCATTATCATCCTTTTGATTAATTTTTAAAATTATAATTTTGTTAAGATTAATTCTATTTAATTATTCTTTCGGTTTAATAATGTGTCATTTAATTTACAATTCATTATTAACTAATAAAGTAACTTTTATTAACATAAATAATTTTAAATGTAATAATTTTTTTGTGCTTAAATAATATTTAATTATTTAAATATTGATTCTTAATTATCACAAATCTTTTCAATAATAATTAATTATTTTGGATAATTGTTTAAGAAAATGAGATAATAACAACGTTCAGTAATGGTGTTAACCATAGCTAATAAAAATTTATCTAACTATAATTTAAGTAATAAAAAGTTAGTCCTATGCGAATTATAACTTTAATCTTCTTAAGAAAATAACTAATAGCAAAAATATGAATATTTGCTATTATTATTTTTATTATTGACAAGAAGAGTAAAAAATGAAGAACACAATAATTAACCAGATGAAAAGAATAGTAAAAATAAGAAATTTAGAATAAAAAAAGAAAATAAGAAATGAATAAAATTAAATATGAAATATTTCATGTCTTAATAGACAATAAAAAAGAAGTTAGAGGAAAAAAATGAAATGGAAGTACACAAAAATAAAAGGATGAAAAATAATAAACTAGAATGAATGTAGTTTTTAAAAAAGTTATTAATATTGTTATTAATGATTATCATAAATTGTTTTTATAGGTGTCCATTAATATTTTTTTAAATTCATAATGCAATATTTATTTTTTTTAAATTAATATATTATCATTATTTATAATAGTAATTATTCTTAATAATAAAACAATAATTAATGAATGTTTTTCTTTTAATTATCATGAAAAATTAATTATTTTATAAATAGTTTTAAATAAAAATGATGCTATAAAATTTATTATCTATCATAATTACAATAAGAAATTATTTTTTAATATATGAAATTAATGTATTCAACATATATTTATTTTATCTATTTTAATTCACAAACAATATTTATTATAATAATAAAAAGAATTTGTAATTTCCCTTCTTGTTAACAAAAAGTGATTTTGATAACTAGTAATAGCTATAAAAAATATTTTAAATTTTAGTAGAACAAGAATTAACAATTTGTATACTTTAGTTTGCTATAGTTCATTTATTTAACTTACAATTCTTATTTTGATTCATATCAACTCCTTAAGTTTATTTCTAAATTTTCTTATGATATAACAATTGAAAGTAGACATAAAATGAATAATAGAAAAAAGATAGAGAGAGAAAGAGATTAAAAAAGAAAGGAAGATGAGAGAGGTGAGAAATAAAGTAATAATAAAGTATATCTTGATAAATAGACATAACAAATTTTAAGAAAAAGTGGAAAATATTAGTGGCTGATAGATAGTAAAAGAGTGAATATAAGTTGGAGTAAGGAAGAGAGAAAGGGAGTGAGTAAGAGAGAAAGACAAAAGAGATTGATATATAAGGAGTTCAGAGGAAGAGGTAGAAAAAATATAGAAGTGAAGAGAGATAATGTGAGTGAGGAAGTGAAGTGGAATGACAAAGAGATAATAATTAAGATTGAGAGAAAGGGAAAAGCATGAGAAGAAGCATTAATTGATAGAAAAAAGGTGTATTGATAAGGAGGAGATAAGGGAAGATAGAGCGAGTGAGAATATGTTTAAATAAAGCTAGATAAATAGATATAAAGAATGAGACAATGTCGAAGTATGGAAGATAAAGAGATGATAATAGGTAGCGTGTGAGAGAGAGAAATCTTAATGAGGCAAAAAAGATACAGAAAAGATAGCCAAAACTTTAACATAAATGAGTTATAAATAGATGAAAATATATTGATAAGAGAAAGAGAGAGAGATAGGGGAAAGGAAAGTGATTGGAAAGATTTAGTGCAAAGAGTTAAAGAGAAAAGAGGGAAAGGAGTTTAAAGAAAAAATTTTGGAGAAAAGAATGGACAAAGAAAGAAAGTGAAGAGAAAAATAATGAGGGAGAACGTGATAAGAGAAGAGTGAAATAAGGAAAATTATAGCGTGTGATACTATGCTATAAAGAAAGAAGAGTGAAATAATGAACATAAGAGAGAGGTTGAAATAAAATATTTTTACTGAATGAAAATTAGGAATATTGTAAGAGAAGTGATAGACAAAAGATAAAAGGGACTATTATAAGGATATTGGAGCCACTGAGAATGAAATAGAAGTAAAAGAGTAAAGATAGAGAGTGAGGGATAAAAGTAAGGAGAGAATAGATAATCATAGAAATGCAATACGAGAGGGAGCAAGAATCAATATATGGAATTAGGTAGATCGATAGTGTGGAGATGAGAGAAGATATAGTGAGTTGAGAAAGAATTTTTTAAAAGATGTAGATGAAAAATGGAGAGAGAAAAGGGATTATTATTAATAAAAAATAAAGAGAGACAAAAATGATGGAAGGTTGAGATATATAAAGAGTTTGATTTAAAGAAGACAAAAATTAAGATAGATATAATGATAGGATAATGTGAGAGATGGCAAAGGAAAAAAATGTAAAAGCGTTAGTGGAGGGAGAAAGAGAAACAAAGAAAGAAAGTGAGTTAGGAAGAAGAAAAGCCTAAAGGAAATTAGAAAAAAGCAAGTGTGAGAGGAAAGATATTAGAGAAGCCTAGAAATAGAAGAAAGGAGAGTAAATGAAATAATAATTTTATTTTGAACGTTGTTTTTGTATATTCTTAAAACAATAACATGATTAAGTAAATGAAATCTTGAAGTAGTATTGTAAAAAGATGAATAAGAAAAAGAACACAAAAATATAGAACACAAAATAAGAATAACAAAAAATACAAAATCATATTTAAAGAAGAAAATTAAAATGAATAAAATTAAATACAAACTATTTCAAGTATAAATAGTGCATTAAAAGTTTTTAAAAGAAACAAATGAGGCCATACAAAAAATATTGAAAGGAAGATGAAAAAGAATATCTATAAATAATAAAATAAGATATAATTTTTTATAATTATTAAAAATACTATTCATGATCATCACAATATGTTTTATTATTATTCATTAATTTTTTTTTAAATTAATAATATCATATTTATATTTTCTTTATTTTTGTATCATTAACACCATAAAATAGTTGTTATTATTAACAATATAAGAATAATTAATAAAGTGTTTTTGTAGTTATTGTGAAACTTTAATTATTTTATAAACATTTTTAAATGCAAATGCTGTATAAAGTTTAGTATTCATTGTTACTACAATAAGAAGAATGTTTTTTTAATACAATGTAATTATTTTATTCAAAATAGATTTATTATATTTATTTAAATTTATAAATAATGCTTATTACAACTATAAATATAATTTTTATTACACATCCTATTAATTGCTTTGATTTTGATAATTATTAACAGTTATAAAAAAAGTTCTAAATTTTAATAGAATAATATAAATAATTTATACACTTTATTTTACAACTTTTAATTTATTTAACTTATCATTCATATTTTGGTTCATATCATGTTTCTAATTCTATTTCAACAATATATTTTGAAATTGAATATTGAAGGTAGACATACAGTGAATGATAAAAAGAAAAAGAGAAAGAGAAGTGAAAGAAAGTTGGGAGACTTGAGAAGCAAGTGAAAATAAAGTATGTTTAGATACATAAAAATAGAAATGACTAAGAGAAAATGGGAAAATATTAATTGGAGATAGATAGCAAAAGAAAGAAGGTATATTAGTGCGATAGAGAGATAGAGGGAGTGAGCAACAGGAAGAGATAGAAGAGATTAATATATGAAAAGTTGAGAGAGAAGGAGAAAAAATAAATATAAGAGTAAGGAGAAAGAAAGTGAGTGATGGAGTCAGCTAAAATGAGAAAGAGATAATAATTGACATTGAGAGTAAAGGAAAAGAGTAGGAAGGTGCATCAATTGATAGAATAAGGTGGACAAAAAATGAGTTGCTAAGGGAAACAAGAATGGCATGAGAGAGAATAGGTTTAAATATAATAAGATAAAAAGATACAGATAAGAAGATAATGAAGAAGAGAGAAAGATAGAGAAGATTGTAGTGTGCTAGAGTAAAAATATTAAAGAGAAATGAGAAGATGGAGAGAAAAATAGCCAAAATTTTGATATGAACTACATATAAATTAAGGGAAATATATTAAGAAGAGAAAGAGAGAGGGGAATGGAAAGTGATTAGAAAGGTTTAGTAGAGTTAGAGAGAAAGGAGTAAAATGATTTTAAAAGAACTAGTTGATTAAGAAAACAATTGAGTAAGAAAGGAAATGTAGCAAATAAAATAATGAAGGACAACATGATTAGAGAAAAGTAAAAGTAGGAAAAGTAATAAAGTGTGATTTGGTGGGGAAAAGAAACTAGATTGAAATAGAGAACGTAACATAGAGGTTGATATAAAATATTTTTAGTTAATATAAATAAAGAATGCTATAAGAGAAGTCATAAAAAATTATGAGAGATAATTTTCCAATGAGAGAGTGCTTGACAAAGTGAGTGAAGGAATATGTGGGAGAGAAAGATAGAAGGGATTCTTATAAGGATATCAGAGTTAAGGAGAGAAAAATAAGAAAGGCAAAGATAGTGAGAGAAGGAGTGAGTAGGAAAGGTAGAGCAAGAAAGAGATAATCATGGACAATTAAAGAAGGAATAAGGGGGGAAGCATCAATTTTTATTATTAGATAGTGAGTGATATTATAGTGAAAGAGAAGAGAGTGCGTAGAGATATAATTTGTTAATAGACCTAGACATGAAATAAGGATGAATAGAGTTTGGAAGAGAGTAAGATAAAAGAGAGAGTAGTAAAGAGATTATTATAAAAAGGAAATAGTTAGATAAAAATGTTAGAAAATTTAGAAAAATAAATAGATTTTTTAAATGAGATAGAAATTGAGTTAGTTATAGAGAGAAGATAACATGAGAGAGAGGAAAGGAAAAGGATATAAAATAGCTAATTGAGAGAATCAAATAGAAAAGGAAAGAAAGAGAGTTACGAAGAAATAAAGTTTAAAGGAGAATAGAATAGTGTAAGAAAGCTTTTGAAGTTACAACTGTGAATCTTCACTTCCTTTGAAAAGACAAAAGAACGCATATGCCAAAGAAGATGTCCAGTTTTGGAGTTAGCATCTTGGGGAATCTTTGTCCAAACATTCGTAGCATGTCTCACCAGCACGGTTGAGTTTAGAAGTTAACTCACTGTCCTACTTCTCCACGGCAATCTAGGATTATTAACTCAATGTTAACAACTAAGCACAATAGTTACATTTGCACAACTTAATCAAATTCCAAAGAATACGAGCTGATGGCAGCCATGACTTGCACAGAAAATCCTCCCATTCAAGAAGATTCACTAACAAACTACCAAATTAAACTATATGTTCTACCACCTTTTGGGGCCCTTGACATTTCCTTTTAATTATTGTGAACATACTCTCTGGGCAGGACACTAAACAAAATAGCTACAACATCACACATGTTCATATATACATTGTTTAGATTCTACTAAAACTATCACGATGACCAATTTACAGTTTTTTCCTTAACTTTCATGACTCTTAGTGCTAATGTCAAAGTGCTTTTGCTTTTGTCCACTACTTTCTCCAGCCAATTTACTTCTTTATTGCAAATTATTTTTTGTGTTTATGGATTCCAAGTAGATAATGATGGCTCACAACCATCACACAAACTAAATTTTATCATCCATATCATAGTTAAGCAATTCTCACACTTTCATGTATTTTCCATGATTATGGGCAGTGTATTGCTGTCATTTTTCTGTTACTATGATCAACAATATGAGTGGAATTGGATTCTTTTGCTGATAGTTAAGCACCTTGAGTTTTGTTCATGCAACAAAGTCAACAATTTAGGAGGAATTTGACCAACGCCAAAATTCTTGGATAACACAAACTATAACATTGGCTACAATTGCAGCATAAGGTTCATACCGTGAAGAAAAACCAGATGGCAACTTCAACTTTTTACCAACACTTAATTGTCCCAATGTGATTAATGTAGCACATGGTTTAGATTAAAATAAGGAATTGTCGGCTCATTTTCACAAAAATTTTATAAGGAATGCCAATCATAAGATGTCAACTTCACAGTTTCTTATACCTAAAGCTTTTGGTTCCCATGCCTTATATGAAGGAATGGCAAAGTAGTTTGCATGTAACATTTGATGCATTTGATAGTTCGGTACTTCATTTTACTCTTTAGTATACAAAAGTTAGGCATCTCTCGATGAGAGAAGTGTTGGGATCAGTCACATCTAGAGATGTCATGTTAGACATAATGTTTCAAAACTCTCATTCTGTAACGAAAAAAGCATATTTTAACAATACATTAATATTCATAAAAACATAATTATGAATGATATTTTATATTTTTTATTTTAGTTATTATTACTAATATAACTTTATAGCAAGATTATTATTTCATAAAGGATTAAATAAAGCACCTAAATTGATAAAATATAATAATAACTATAATATAATTTAATCATGAAAAAATAATACCAAATATCAAAAAGTAAAATTAATATTTATTTAAAATTTAATGTGCCTTCTATATATAAAATTGTTTTAATACAATAACATTATATGATATGATATAGGTTATGTAAACTTATATCATTAAAAAGCAATTTTTTAGTTCTTTTAGTTAATGTTAAATAAGAAATCTCGCATGTTCCACACTTTAATATATATTTTAAATTATGTGATAGATATATTCATTAAAAAACAATTTAATTTTCTTTTAAAACAACTATGATTTAGTGAAACTAACTCTTATGCATGAATGTTTACTTTAATAAAAGGTATACCTTACATAACTTCTTATTAATTAAATGTAGCAAAGATATTATTATTTAAATATATCAAACTTATATAACAAAACTAAAATATTACTTGAACTTTTTATTCCTGATAATGTTTTGAATTTCTTCAAAAGTTAATAATTTTTGGGACAAAAATCACACAAGCACATTGCCTGCAATTATATGAAATTGTGTTCACACTAGTATTACAACATTGGATGGTTCTAGACTCCAAATTTAAGATTTCTTATGTAAGAGTAGTATTAAGATGGACGACATTTTCAGATGTCCTTGTTTAGCACTTATTGTTTTCATAGAATTCATTTTATTAATTAGTGAGTAATAATTTTAATAATATTTTAATATTTATAAATAGCACATTTATTAATGATAAATTCTATTTTTCATTTTAATTGTCTTAATTAATTGAACTTCATAAGATTGCCATCATTTTCAAACAATATAATATAATTACACTTGAAATAATATAATAAAATATTATGTTTAAGATAATTTAATGTTGGGCAACCTAAATTAAGTAGAATTCATATATATTTATAGTATTATGCACAAACTATGCGTAAAAGTATTAAAATATAATAATAATATATTACAAGAATAAAACTACCTTAAATTATGTCAAAAATATAAAATATTATTTAAATTTACTCTCAATATTATGTTAAATGATGTTAATATCTTAAACTAATGATAATATTTATTATTTTATCATGATTTTAAATTATAATATTTATTAAAAGCTATTAAATTAATTTTTGGCATATACTTTAAACATTTATAATATACTAAATTACAACAAAATCTTAAATATTTGTTGTTTTTAATCAACATTGAATATTACATGTGTGTAACATGTTAATATTAATAAAAATTATAAGTTACACTATTAAGATATAATTTCTATTTAATTATTTGTCACACTTCTTTCTCTTTATTTAAAAAAGTCAAAATTTCTCTTAGTTTCTTCTCTTTATCATTATTATTTTAATTTCTATCCCCCCACCTCTATCACTTTTTCCCCTCACCCTCCCTCTTCTCTATTGCTTTCCATTTTCCAATTTCTCTACCTATATCATTTGTTATTTATTATCCTTATCACCACTAATTTTTGACTCCTCTCACTTCTTCTCTTTCTCTTTATTTAGTCATCTGTCTGTTAAAATTCGTTTACTATGTTCATCTTTATCTCTCATATCTACTAATCACTCCTTTATCTTAGTATATACTTATCTCCATAAATATAATATATTTTTTAGCAAAATTAATTAAGATTAGTCGATAACATTCTCATGTTACACACTTTAATATATATTTTTAATGTTACATGTATCTATTTATATTTATAATTAATAAATAAGAAATTCTTTTTATTTATAACATCGATAATGTTATGGAAATAATTCCTACTTATGAATATTTACTATAAAGGAATAATAAATAAATAATTTTTTAATAATTTATTGTAAATAAATTATAATATTTGAATGTATTATGACATATAGGATAAAATTGAAGTTATTTATTAAAGTATATATTCATTAAAATTTAAAAAATTACTTCAACTGTTAAATTTTTTTAGGTAACAATCGCATAAATAGGATTATATACCTTTCCTATGATATAATATAGTAAAATAGCACCTATAATATAATTTAATTATGAAAAATAAAAATCATATAAAAATAATAAAGTACAATTTATTTATATTTATAATAATAAGAACATATTATTTATCAATGTTAAATATAATTAAAATATATATTATATATGGGTGACTAAAAATTATATTACGAATTCTAAATGTTAATTATATTTCTTATAACATGTCAGATGAAGATATTATCTTAAAATATTGTTATGATTTATAACTTAATTAACTGCTTAAATTTTTAACTGTTAATAAATTAACCTTAATTTATAGCCAATATCTATTTAGCTTTACAAAATACTAAAATACTATAAAACTTTATTTTTTGCAATTTAGTAATACATAATATTACATATATTTAAAGTGCCAATATTTGTAAAAGCTATAAAATAAGTTATTACGATATAATTTTTACTTAATTATTTCTTTCTTCTCTATATCTTAGTAGCTGTAATGCTTTCTCACTTTCTTCTCTCTTGTCTTATCATTCTTTTATTTGTCTTCCCATTCTCTATCTCTTTGCCTTCGTATCACCCTCACCCTTTACCTTCTCTTTCTTCTCTATATTCTTATTTCTCTCTCTATTTTATTTCATTGTTTATTCTATCTCGTTTTTCTAATTTTTTCACTTTGTTCCAACGTGTTTCTTTTCCCACTGTTATTATTTTTATTTTCTATCACTCTCTTATCTATCCATGATTGTTCCCTTTTAGTAGACTTATCACCTAAACCATTTCTTTATTATTATTTTATTATAAACTATAAAATAAATAAATATTTTTTTAAAATGGATTTTAATGTTCACAATATGATATATTTCTTAATTTAGCACACCACATGAGAGAGAGTGAGTCATTGATAAATAAGTGAGCGATAGAGTCGAAAATATTAATATAAAGAGAGTATAATGAAGATTGAATGTGGAGAAAGTGTAAAGAAGAGAAGAGATAAAGAGAAGATAAAGATTATAGAGAGAATAAAAGAGAAAGTGAAAGTTAAAGAAATGAGACAATTGAGGTGAATAAAGAAGTTTCACAGTGAGGGGAAGACAAGACATTGAGATGAGCAACAAAAAAAAACGAAAGATAATAGGATAAAGTTGGAAGGGAGAAAGTAAAAAAGCTATAAATATAACGATAAAGAAATGAGAAAAATAATTAAATAATTGTTATATGTTTAAAAAATAACTCATAGTATTTATTAATTTTCACATGTTAGATGATTATAATATTCAATATTATTTAAATTAAAAATAAAACCTTTGTAGTTCTTTTGTACATAGGTAATATTTCATAGCATATGTTGGCTATTTATTTAACATTATATTATGAATTATGTTATATAAATAGTGTAACTTATTTTAATATACTATTATCTTGTGACATAATATAGATAATAAATATAAAAAACATTTCATATTAATCATTTAATTTTAAGTTGTTTATGTTATATTATATGATTATCTTAAGAACTTTTTTAAAAATCTTGTGTACATTATTATAAAGATATACTTTGTGTGCCTTATAATACCTTATCAAAGTAATCTCACATGTAATTAAACTATATTTAAATTAACATTTATTTTATTACATTAAGAATTATATTACATAATTAAAATTAACATAAAAAACTAAAACAAAAAATTATAAAAATATCACATATAAAATTGTTATTTATTAATAAATATTAACATATTATTAAAACAAATTCATATTCATTAGAGAAATGAATGTTATTAATTAATGTGTGATAAAAGGACTTCTAAAGAGGTCACCTATACCAATACCGCAGTAACATAAGGTCATTAATTGTATCATGACCTCATAATTATGTACACAATCTCTTATATAGATATATCATAATATAATATGTACATAAGATTTCAACAATCTTGCTACTAAATATGTAATATAAAACATAATGCAATGTACTAAATATTATATTAAGGTGGGCAACAAGAGAGATTTGTTAATTTATTTAATTAATTAAACTAAAAAAGTGATAGTAGAGATGGTGATAGGTACAGTGGAATGAGAGCAAGACATTGAGGGATAAGAGTGTTAAACATAAAAATAGTGACACATAGAGAAGAGAGAGATGATGACAACAATAGAAAATATTTGTATTTTAAACTACATATATTATATGTTTTAAAAATTAAAAAATTTTATGATAAATTAGAAAATGATTCACTAGTTAAGAAAAATTCATATAATAAATTTTCTTAAAATTTAGATGAATAGCAAATTATATGTGTATCAAAATTAGCATAATATAATCAATGTTGCAGGAATGCATTTCCAACAATTCTAATGTATTAGCATAAAAATTGTCACAAAATAACAAAGTAACTCAAAAAATAGTACGCTAAAATGTGTTATATATCAAATACCTTAATTAATTTTTGAAGACGTAGTGACAAAAAGTGACTAAGAATGAAGAGACAAGAAACTAAATTGAGGGAGAGAAAGAAAGTAGGGAGATAAAGAGATAAAAAAGAGTGAGATAGAAAGAAGAATGATCGATATAATGATGTCAAAAAAGTTAATAATTTAATGCTAACAAATGATAGCTAAACTCTCAATTATAAAATTATTTCTATGAATTAACATAAAATTAAAACCAACTCTTGTGCATTACAAAAATAAATGCTATGAAAAAAAATATGTGCAACATGACATCCTCTCAAAAAGTCACCCATCAAAACACTACCCGCACCTAAGCACACTTAACTTTTGAGTTGTGAAGAGATGTATTACTAATTTGGCTACTATCCTAAAGATAACGAATAATGTTAGAAAATTTAAAGTTTTTCATGTGTATGTATCTTTAAAAATTATTTTTATTTTTTATTGTCATAGTACAATCAAATGTTAATAGGTTATTTTTATTGAATTAATGTGAAATTAAATAAATTATTCCTTCTATTGAAGTAGACATTCATGCATAAATTAGTTTGAACAAAATTATAACTATTAAAAAATTTAATTATGTATTAATAAACAATAAAAAATAAGTAAATATTATTATTATTATTATTTATATTATTTATTATAGTACATTTATATTACTAATTATTATAATTTTAAATTTAAATTTATATTTTTTAAATTAATATAGAAAATTGTCATTAATTATAAGACAAATATGTAATTATCTTTGTGAATTTTAATGTTGAAATAATAATATAGTTATACGTATCATTTTAACTATTACCTTATAAAAGAAATAATTTAAATAGCAATGCCATCCGTGAAATATTATAATAAAGTTCATAACATAAGAGATTTCTTAATTGATGGAGCTAGAGAAATAGATACTAGAGAGAAAAGTTAGGTATAATACAAGAGAAGTAGGTAGACATGAAAGTAAGAGAGACAGTGAAGAAAATAATGATAGAGAAAAAGTAAAAAATTCGAAGTAATTATTTTATAAATTTATAACATTATGACAACTAAAACATATGTTTACTAATAAGTAAAAAATTAATATTTTTAGTTTTATTTATAATTTTAAAGCATAAAAAAATTATATTCATATTAATAAATGCATATTATAACATATTTTAGAACTGAGAGTTTCCAGTACTTCTAATAAATTAAGTAAATGTTATTATAGTAATAAAAAAGTTATGGATGAAATATTATACTAAAATTAATTATATAAAAATATTTAATTTATATTTCAAAAAAGTTTGATAGAATGTGAGGGAAGAAAGATGAAATAAACAATGTGATGAGAGATACTAAGAAGAGAGAGGTAGAGAAGAGAATAAGTAAAATTAGAAGAGAAGAGAAAGAGAAGTATCAAAGTTTTTTGACAAAATAATTTTGAGAGAAAATAAAGATAAATTTGAGTAAATAAGTAGAAAGACAAAGAGAAAGGGAGTAAGGGAGAACAAAGTGAGGCTTATAGTGCCACAAAGAGTAGAGAAAGTGAGATAAAGGGATTTAAAAGGAAGAAAGAGATAGTGGGAGGTGGAATGACAAAATATACTTTAAAGATAAAACTACAATAGAGGAGAGAGAAAAAAAGAAATAAATAAGTAGGAAAACGTACAAAGGAAAAAAATGAAGAGAGATAAGTAGGTTGAAGGAAAGAGAGAGGGGGAGAAGATAGATGACATAAATGGAATAAATAAGAATATGAAAGAAAAAAATGAGAGAAGAGAGAGGGATAGTAAAGGGAGAGGGTAATGGGAAGATGAAGAGATAATAATGGTATAGATAAATAAGACAAAGGTAATTGAATAGAGAAAGAAATGAGATTGAGTGAAAGCTAAAGAAGTAAAAGCAATGAAGTAAAAGAAATAATTAAATAAAAGTTATATCTTAATAACATAATTAAAAGTATTTATTGATATTAGTATGCTAATTTCATTTAATATTAAATACTATATAAGTAAAAAAGTATTGTAATAATTATTTGATATTTGAAAATTTTAGAGTTTTTGTTGCTATTAATTCAATATCATTCTATTAGTATGTATATTCTTAAAAGTTCATTAAATAATTATAATCACTTATTCTAATATACTGTGCAAATGTACCTAACTTATAAAATAAATGTAAATAATATTTCACATTAACGATAAAATTTTAGATTGTTTATGTTATACATTATATAATTATATTAAAAACGTTTTTAGGCATAATAAGTAAATTATTGTAAGTATATATTAGTTCTAGTTTAATATAGGTAATATAGGTAACATTATGAATAATTAAAGTATATAATAATATTTTTTTATTATAATGTATTTAAGGCTATATTTAACACTACTTTAAAATAATAATTATTTTATACTAATGAAAATAATTAAAAAAAATTACATGGTATCTTAAATAATAATTTTATTTATTAATAAGAGTTAACATACAATTAAAACTAACTCACATTCATTAAAAAAATGCTATGGAGGAACAAGTGTAACATCATGACTTCTCAACATGCCAAACAATCCTAAATTATTTTTACTAAATTTGTTTCTTATAAATTAAAAAATAAATTATTTATTAGTAATATAATTATTAATTATATTATTTATTTTAATAAAACTTACATGTATATTAAGATGAATGCTACTGTAAATAATACTTATAATTTACAAATTATATAACATTAAAATTAAAAGAATATATTTATTCGTTCATATAAGTTAATAAATTTATCATTAATTGTATCACAAACTTAGAAATTGCAAATTAGAAAAGATGATATATAGGTAAGAGAGACTACGAGAATGATATGTAACTTAAGAGGAGATAGAAAGAAAAAGGGAGTTGAGAGATGTGGATGAGTCGCCAAGAGAAAGCAATATATTGGTAAAGATTTTTATTTAAGGAGAAAAAGAAAAGAGAGATAAAGAGGTTGACAAAAATTAACATTAAAAGAGAGACAAAAAGGAAGAGAGAAATAAAAAGAAATAGTTTTAAACAGAGACACTAATTGAATGATAAAGTATACAATGAGAGAGAAAGAAGAAATGAAAGAAGAACAACTTGTGAAGAAGAAGATGAAGGAGAAAAGCACAAATATTTTGAGAGAGAAAAGTTTTTGATAAAGGGACATAGATAGAGTGAGAAAGGGAGTAATAATGGATAGTGGTAGAGAAAGAAGTAGAAGAATTAATTATTAATCGAACAAGCAATATTATTTTGTGAAGAAAATATAACAATGGTACAATTAAAGTAATTTTAAAAATTCTTTATAATTATTAATTAAGGTATTAAAAAGCAACACCTTTTAATAAAAATAATTGTTAAATAAATTTTTCTTAATAAATATAGTAATTATTAATTGCCATTTTGTTAATATTAATTTTAATTAATTATTCTTAATTTCTGTAAATATGTCATTTAAATAACAAATTGTTATTGATTAATAAAATAATATTCGTTAACATATTTAATTTTTGAATTTAACAATTGTTTGGTTCTTAAACATTTTTTACATATTTAAATACTTAATTCTTAATTATTGTAGTTCATATAAATAAAAATTAATTATCTTGAATAATTGTTTAAGAGTTAGAGATAACAAAAATTATTGCTAATAGCATTGACCCTAACAAATAAAAATTGTTCTAACAATCTTTTAAGTATAAAATCATTTTGCACATCAGAATTATAACACTATTCTTATTAGGTAAATAATAAATATTCTAAATGTGAATAATTTCCATTATTATTCCTATTAATATACTTTAAAATATCTAAAGAAAAAATTATTAATTCTAAGAATAAAATAATAATCACTTTATTCATAATCTTGTAATTATATATCAAAATTGTAAAAGTATTTATTAATTAAAATAAAGAAGAAATAGAAAAAATAATTTGTATTTATTATTAAATTTTAATAAAAAAATACAAAATAATTTTATCAAAAAGATACCAAAAAGATGACAAAATTTTTTTCTGTTTTTTATTCAATTTTTAGTAAAAACTATTATAAAAAAAATTTAGAAAAACCTATTAAAAACTAATTATAAAAAGAAGAGTACGAAGAAAAATGTAAATTTATAATTTACTAAAATATTATTCTTTGTAATTAAAAACAAACCTTTTATTTTAAATTATTTAAATTAATTATATAATTTTTATTGTAAGTAAAATATTTAATATCATTTTTTTAATAATTTGATAAAATTAGTAATAATTTTATCATGCATTTTTTAGTTCCTGCATATTCTTTTTGAGAATAAAATGATTAAAAAAAAGAAATCTTGAAGGTGTAATCATAAAATGATGATAGAATATAAGAAGAATAAGAAATATAGAACACAATATTTCATGAGATCAATAGAATAATAAGAATTAAAAATAGAATAAGTGAAGAATATAAGAAAAGGAGATTTAATATGAAATGTTTCAACTATAAACATGATAATAAAAGGCATTGGAATAAAAAATTAGAGTGGAAGAAGACCAAATACAATAAAATGTTGATGACTAAGAAGATCTATAATTAATAAGAATAAATAAAATTTTTTAAAATTATTAATAAAATTACAGATTATTATCATAATATTTTTATTTTTTTCACTACATTTAGTTTATCATTTAATAATATAATATTTATATTTCCTTTTACATTCTATATCATGAATACATTAAAATTTCTATTATTATTCATAATATAAGAAAATTTAATTTTTTTTAAATAAATGTAATTGCAGTATTCGAAAAATATTTATTATAGCTATTTTTTAATTTTTAAATAATATTTATTTAATACTAAATATAATTTGGGAGTACTCTTATTATTAATTTTAGGTAACATTGAAAATTATTAAAAATTATAACAAATTTCAAAAAAAATAATTGAATAATAACTAATAATTTATATTCTTTAATTTAAAACTTTTAATATATTTACCTTAATATACTTTTTTAGATTCGTATTATGTTTCTAACTCTATTTTCAAATTTTCTTAAGAAATAGGACATTAAGGATACATATACAATGAATGATAGAAAAAGAGATATAGAGAGAAAGGGGAAAACAAAAGAAAGGTAGGAGAGGTGAGAAGTAAATTAAAAATAAAGTATATGTAGGCAAATAAAAATAAAGCAAACTAAGATAAAAAAATAAAAATATTAGTGGAAGATATACAACAAATGAGAGAATTTATGTTAGAAAGAACGAGAGAGGGAGTGAGCAAGAGAGAAAGACATAAGAGATTGATATATTGAGAGTTGAGAGGAACAAATAAAGAAAAAAATTGAATAAAAGAATGAATGGAGACAATGTGAGTGAGAGAGGAAAAACGAGAATGAGATAATAATTAAGAGTGAGAATGAGGGAAAATAGTGGGATAGAGCATAACTTGGAGGAAAAAAAAGTGAGCAAGACAAAGAGATATAGAAAAGAATAGAGTGTGGAAGTGAGAAAGATATAGAGAAGATAATATGTAGTGTGTTAAAGATAGAAATTAAAGAGAGATAGAAATGATGGAGATAAAAGATATATAAAACTTTGACATAGATGAAATAAAAATTAATGGACATATATTAAGAATAGAAAGAGGGAGGAAAGGAACATGATTGGAGAGATTTAGTATAAAAAGTTAGAAAGTAAGAGGGAAAAGACTTCGAAAGAAAATATAATAAGGGAGTGAAAAGTGATAGATAAAAAAGCAATATAATGTGATATAAAGTGGTAATGAGCAAGATAAAATAAATTATAATATGGATATAAGAGAGGAGGAGCGATTGAAAGAAATAAAAGAGTGAAGACAAAGATAAAGAGTGTAAGGGAGAAATGTAGTGTAAGAAAGAGATAATCAAACACTTTTAGACATGGAATAATTAAGGGAGGATGCAATAATTTATAAAATTAGATGCTAAAGTGATAGTGTTTAGATAAGGGAAGAGAGAGTGTGTTGTGATAGAATTAGTTGAGAGACTTGGAAAAAAAGAATTGGAGATGGAGAGAGTTTAGGAATGACTAAGGTAAAAGAGAGAGTTTGTGAAGAGAAAGAAAGAGAGGCAATGCAAAAGATGAGTGATAAGAAAAAGAGAGAATAATATAGAGAAGGGAGAAGATATTGAGATGGAGATGTAAGACATATATTGAAAATTGGATTGAGAGAGTAAAAAAGGCAAGATAGATTGTGAAAAGAGAGTGTGTTAGAGAGAAGACACATTGAGAGATAATCCAGGAACATAAGAGAAATAAATAAAGAACATAGACAGAGATAGGGAGATAAAAACTTGGAATGGAAAGGAGATAGTGGTAATAGAGATTACGTTAAAGAAATAAGAGAAGAGATAATAGAGGAGAGAAATTGTAGACAAAAGATAGGAAATGGATGAGCGATAATAAGAGAAATAGAAAGACGAAGGAGGAATGGAGAAAAGTGTGACAAAATTTTGATAGAAATTTTTGAAGAGGTCAAAGAATAATGGATATAGAAGATGGAAGAAAATGAGGAGCCATAGATAGTAGGAATAGGATTGATGATATTAAAGATAGAAGTAAAAAGAGTATAAACTTATAGAGAGTATAGTAAGATATTGGAATGCTAAAGAATGAGCAAATGAGTAAGAAATTGAGATGAAATAAAAAGAGGTAAGGTTAGGTAGAGTGAATAGTTATAAAGAGAAAGACAACCAAAGGCAAAGAATTGGACAAATACATCATCCAAAAGGGTAAAGAGGTCACTAAATATAGAGGGAAAAGGAAAGTATAGTATATATAGTAAAAGGTTGTGATAGAAATTAAAGAGGCTTGGAAACATAAAATACTTGATGAGTAATGAAGTATAAGTGGAGAGATGGAAGAAAATAAAGAGTAAGGTAAAGAAAAGAAAAAACTATGACAAGGAATTTAATAGAGAGAGGCTAAATACATTACGGTAAAGGAAATGGAGCAAAGAGGCTAAATACATTATGGGAGAAAAGAGAAAGAAATAGAGAAATAGATGACTCATGAATAGACAAAGAGAGCATTCAAACGAAAGATTAAAAGTAAATATAATAGTGACAAAAAGGGATAAAAAAATATAGTGAAGAGTACAATGTGAAAAGAGAAAATGGAGGAGCGAGAGACAAAGAAGCAAAAAATTGAGTAGGATGAATTTTGTGTTGAGAGAGAAGAAAGTGAGGGTAAGGGAAGTGTGGAAAAAATACTAAAAGGTATAGTGGGAGATCAAATAGTTCATGGAGAGAAGAGATAGCGTAGGATAGTAAGGCATTGACAAAGTGAATGACAAATTATTAAAAAGAATGAGAAATATTCTAAAAGAGAAAGAAGGTGGACAGAGAAAGAGGAAGAAGGTGGAGAGAGAGATTTTAATGAAGAAGAGGAAGAGGGAAATGCGACAAAGAGAAGGAGAACAAAATAAGTAGCTAGTGTGAGATAAAGACATAGGGAAAGATAAGGAAATGTGAGAAGAGAGACACATAGCTATGTTTGATAGATAAATGAGAGAAGATTGATAGAATATAAACAAGAAGATTGAAAGACAAAAAAGGAGAATAATTTATAGTGTCTATTGGGTAAAAGGATAATAGGCAAATGATGGAGTGATCAACAAAGATAGACAATAAAGTCAAGGTGTGATAGAGAAGGAAAAAATAGAACATAGCAAAGATAATGAATCTAGTGAAGGAATGTAGAGGTAACAAAGAAAAGTGAGGACAGTGAGAATGTGAGAGAAATTAGTAAGAAAAATGGTGAGAGAATGAGATTTAAAGAGAAGAGGATAAGGAGAGATAAACGAAAAGATACACCTGTTAAAACTACAGGGAAGAGAGTGAGAAAGGAATAGGGAGAAATACAAAGAAATAGCCTTATAAAGAGACACATTAATCGAATGATGAAGAGGACAAGAAGAGAGAAAGAAGCAATAGAAAAACAATATCTTAAGAAAGAGAGATGATTTTAGGAAAATGTTAATAGAAGCTATGATAATGAATGTGGAGAGGCACAAATATTTTGTGAGAGAAAAGTTATGATTAAGGGGACATTGATAGATGCATAGAGAGAGAGAATAATATTAGAGAGAGATCAAGGAATTACAAATACAATTAATTATTAGACCTTTAAGGCAATATTAATTTGTGAAGAAAATATAAAAAGTAGTACCATCAATAGTAATTTTTTGAAATTCTTTAAAATTATTAGTCAATGTTATAACAAACAAATGCTATTGATAAGAATAACTATTATATAAACTTTTGTTCAAAATGTAGTAATTATTAGTTATCATTATAATCTTTTATAATAATTATTTCAATTCTAATATGTAAATATTTATTCTAATTAATTATTCTTATTATTTAAAAATATGACATGTGAATTAAAATCCATAATTAACTATGTATTAACTTAACTAACTTTTATATTTAATAATTATTAGGTTCTTAAATAATTTGTACTTTTTTAAATTGCTAATTCTTAATTATTAGATTTCTTAACAATAATATTTAAATATTCTTAATTATTGTTTAATTGTTCAAGCAAACAACAACTATAACTATTTCTTCTTCTTTTTTCTTATAACTTTAGATGATAGTATTATAATAAAAAATAAGAAAACATTAATACAAATTATTCTTAAAAACAATAATTTCTTAATATCATATTCTTAGTAATAAAAAAGTAATGATAATTTTAATTTGAATTTTTCTAATTATTCTTAAAAACAATAATTTGATTAAGTAAGAGAAATATTAAAGAAGTACTACAAAAAGAAGATTGTGAAGAAAAAGAATACGAAAATATATAAAACAAAATAAAAAAAATAAAACGAAAAAATAATAGTTAAAGAAAGAAATAAGAAATATATAAAATTAAATACAAACTATTTCAAGTTTAAGCAGTACAAAAATGTTTTTAGAAGAAACTAATGAGTTTGAAGAAGACAAAAAATAATGAAGGGAAGATGGATAAGAATATCTATAATAAATAGAAATATAATATTTTTTAAATATTAAAAATACTATTTATTATTATTACAATATGTTTTATTATTATTAATTAATTGCATTCTTCAAAATTAAAAATATAATAATTTTTTCATTATTAACATTATAAAATAGTTGGTATTATTAAAAATATAAGATTTATAAATATAAGTTTTTAAGGTAATTATTGTAAAAATTTAGTTATTTTTGGAACATTTTTAAATACAAATGTTGCAATATATTCTACTATTCATTATGATTACAATAAGAAAATCTTTCTTTAATATAAGGAAATTGTTTTATTTAAAGTAGATTTATCATATCTATTTAAATTATAAATAATATATATTAAAATTGTAAAAATAATTTTTAATTACACTCCTACTTATTACAATGATTTTGATAATTCTTAACAATTTAAAAGAAATTCTAATTCTTAATAAAATAACAATGAATCAATTATATACTTTAGTTTACAACTTTTAATTTATTTAATTTATTTTTCATATTTTTGTTCATATCATGTTTGTAATTCAATTTCTAAATTTTCTTTTGAAATAGAATTTTGAAGGTAGACATAGAGTGAATGAATAAAGAAAAAAAGAGGAAAGAATGAAAGATGGGTGACATGATAAACAAAGTAAAAATAAAGTACATTTTGATAAATAAAAATAGTCAAGACAAAGAGAAAAGGTAAAATTATTAGTGAGAGATAGAAAGAGAGAGAATGTATGTAAGTGTTTTAAAGAGATAGAGGGAGTGAGCAAGTGGGAGAGATAGGAGAGATTAATATATGAAGAGTTCAGAGACAAAGATAGAAAAAGTGAATATAGGATTGAGGAGAGAAAAAGTGAGTGATGGAGTGTGGCTGAATGAGAATGAAATAATAATTAACTTTGAGAGTAAGGGAAAATAGTGAGAAGGAGCATCAATTGATAGAATAAGAAGGTGGATTGATAGCGACGCGATAAGGGCATAGAGAGCGACATAAGACAACAGCAAGATAAAGAGATGTAGAGAAGAAGACAATGTTGAAGTGAGGAAGATAAAGAGAAGATCATAGATAGTGTGTTGGACTCATAAATTAAAGAGAGATAGAAAGATAGAAGAAAAAATAGCCATAATTTTGATATAAATGAAATATAAATTAAGGGAAATATATTAGTGAGTTAAAGAGAGAGAGGGGACTGGAAAGTGATTAGAAATATTTAGTGTAGAGTGAGAGAAAAGAGGAAAAGGAGTTTAAAAGAAGAAAACAATGAAATAAGAAAGAAAATGAAGTGAGAAAAATAATGAGGGAAAACATAATTAAAGAAATGTTAAACTAGGAAAAGTGATAGTGTGATATGGTGGTGAAGAGAAACAAGATAGAAATAGTGAATGTAATATAGCGTTTGACATAAAATATCCTTAATGAACATAAATATAGAATGCTATAAGGGATGTGAGAAATAATAGTGAGAGATAATTTGCTTGTGAGAGAGTGCATGATAAAGTTAGAGAGGGAATGAGTGATAGAGAAAGATAGAAGAGATTATTATAACGATATAAGAGTTGAAGAGAGAAAAAAATAAAAAAATAATGATAGGGAGAAAAGGAGTGATGGAAAATGGTAGAGTAAGAAAGAGATAATCGTAAAGTATTAGAGAAGAAATATGTGCGGGAGGAAACATCAATTTTTAGAATTAAATAGTGAATGATATTGCAGTGAAAGTGAAGAGAATGAGTAGAAATATATTTTGTTAAGAGACCTAGACATGAAATAGGGAAGGAGAGAGCTTAGGAGAGTAAGATAAAAGAGAGAGTAGTAAAGAGACTATAAAAAAGGAAATAGAGAGATAAAAATGTTGGAAGTTGAGATAAATAAGGAGTTTTATTTAAATTAGATACAAATTGAGTTAACTATAGAGAGAAGATAACACAAGAAAGGGGGAAGAAAAAAGATATGAAATATCTAGTTCAGAGAAATAGAGAGAAAAAGAAAGAAATAGAGTTAAGGTGAAATAAAGTCTAAGGATAATAGAATAGTGTAGGAAAAAGAAAGCAAAGTGATTAGAGAAGTTTAAAGATGGAACAAAGAAGTGGAAAATAGTGAGCATGAAAGAAGAGAAGAGAAATGAGTAAAAGACATAACGAGAGATAGAAAGGAGGAGAGAGAAGTGTAAAATAGTGAAAGTAAGAGAGAGATAGAATGATAGTGAAATAAAAAGGAAAGTTAGGAAGATATTTCTTATAGGAAAGTTGGCACTTATAAGTGGAGACATGAAGAGTTTGTGAAGGCATAAGAAAGAGAGGAAAGTGACAGATGAGTGATGAGAAAAAAGATTAAGCAATATTAAGAAGAAATAAAAGATAAAGAGATGGAGATGTGAGCTATATAATAAAATGTAGATAAATAGTAATAAAGAAAAGATAAAGTAGCGAAAGGATAGAGAGTGAGAGAAATGAGACATTAAGAGATAGTTGGAGAATAAGAGAGAAATAAATGAAGAGAATCGGTGGAGATAGAGAGAAAAAATTATAGAGGTAAAAAGATAAAGTTAATGGAGAGCACATCAGAGATATAAGAGAAGAGATGATGGATGAGAGAAATTTAGCAATAATAAGGGAATTGAGAAGAGTGAGACAAAGGGAGGGGGCACTCACAAAGCATTGATAAAAATTACTAAAGAGATAGAAGAATGATTGATGTAGTAGAAGAAAGGAAATGAGGAGCAAGAGATAGCCGGAATGAGACAGACATTAAAGAGAAAAGAAATGAGAGTATAAACTATTAGAGAATATATGGAGATTATATAACAAGAAAGAATCTTAAATGAGAATGATGTTGAAATGATATTGAAAGAAGTGAGGTTTTTGAGGAGAAGAGACATCTAAAGAAAGAATGACAAAGACAAAGATTACACTAATACATAAAGACTAAAGAGGCAACAAACATCAATTAATATGAAGGGAGCATCAAAGTGCGTTATATATAAAAAAATTTTGAGAGGGAGATTAAAGAAGCATGTAAACATAAAAAAGTTGATGAGTAAAGAAACATAAGTAGAGATATCAAAAGAAAAATGAAGAATAAGTTAAAGAGAGTAGACCATGAAAGAAGAGTGATAACAAATAGAGATGATAAAGACTAAAACTAACACAATAAAAAGGGGCTAGATGCATTAAGATCAAAAGAAATGGGGCAAGAATGAGCAATAAATAAAGAGATATATAGTCAAAAGGGAATTGAGAGAATAAGGCAATATAAAAAGAGAAAAAATAGGTAGAGGTGGGTAAATAAAAAAGAAATAAAAAAAGATAGAGTGAAAATAGATATAAGAAAAAATTCAAAAGAAGATATTTATAAAAATAGATATAAAAAGAGATATAAAGTGCAAGAAGAAAAGAAAGAGAAGAGAGAGAAGGAGAATGAACATGAAGAGACAATCAAGAAATAGAAAAAATTTAGATTAAAAGATACATGAGAAAGGTAAACTCATGAAAAAGAATAAGAAAGCAAAAAAACCTTAAGGAATAGTGATAAGGAAGAAAAGAAAAAAATTGAAACAAGTGGGGGTTGAAAATATGAGCGTTAGTTAATTGTAATAAAATGAAAGGAGAATTGGTAGTCTTTTGTAATTGAGGATTAGGAAAGGAAGAGATAATTAGAATTAGAGAAGGCTTTGGAGAGATTTAGAAGAAAGATGTGAAGGAGGAAAGAAGAGTGACATGAAATTGAGTGGGAGAGAAATAGGCAACAAAGAAGTAAGCGACAAGCACAAAGGGAGTGAGATTATGAGGCTAAGATTAAGAGCAATAGCAATAGATTATGGGATAGTTTTTGAGAGAGAAATGAAATGGGAGTAGAAAAATAGAGGATTGAAAACTTAACAAAGCCAGAATATAAGTGAAAGACGGAGAATTTTATAGAGACAAATAGGGAGAAATAAAAAAATTTAGGTAAAGAGTAAATTGTGAAAAAGGGAAATGAAGAGCGAGAGAACAAGAGGAAACAAGTGAGAAACATAAATTTTAGAGTGGAGAGAGAAGAAAGAGGGGTAAGAGAACTTAGAGAAGAAAAGAACAAAAGGCTAGTAGGAATTGGATGTAGAAAGAGAAGATACATAAGTTGGGTAAGGTATCAATGAAGGGAAAGAGACAAATATTTTCAAATAAGGAGAAATGCTCCAAAACAGAGAGAAGGTTGAGGGAGAAAGATAAAGTTGTTGGAATTGAGGAAAGTGAGATGGGGGCAAAGAGAAGGCAAATAGAATAGGCAGCCAATGAGAGATAAAAAATGACATAAAGAAAGGCAAAGAAATGTGACGAGATGGACATAGCTATGATTGACAGATAAGAGAGAGAGACTAATAGAATTAAAATAGGAGTGGGGCCAAAAGAGAGATCAACTAGTGATAGTGTTTGAGAGGGTTGATGGAAAATGCGGTAATGATGAAGAGTTAACAAAAGAGGATAATATTGTCATAATGTGATAGAGAAGGAAAAAATTAAAGGTAATGGCATAGATAATGAATTTAGTGAGAGAAAGAACAAGGTAACAAAGAAAAGCGGGGGAAGTGAGAATATGAGGAGAGAAATGCGTAAGAAAATGGTGAGTGAAATAGAGATGAAGAGAAGAGATAAATGAAAAGTGATAAAAAGATTTATTAATGAGAGAATTGCAATGGAGGTTGTGGAAAGTTAATAGAGAAGATATAACTAAAAAAAGAGCTATAGTTTTGAGGATGAGATAAAGAAAAGATTTGTAAGAAGGGAAAGAAAAAACCACAAACTAAACAAGGTGATATATAAGGTAGAAAGACAAGGTGATTGATAAGTAACTTTAAAGTAGATAGAAAGAGATAGGTAAGTGAGATAGAAATATGAGTCATAGAAAGAAAGTGACACATTTAAAGAGATATTTAATTAAAAGTAAAAAGAGAAGAAAGATAAAGGGGTAGAAAAACATTTTGATTACAAAATAGACAAAAAAGAAGAGAGACAAATGCAAAGAAATAGTTTTGAAAATAGACAGGCTAATTGAATGATAAAAAGGTTAAGAGGAGTGGAAGAAGTAATACTAAAAAAGAATAACTTATGATGAGAAAATCAAGGAAAAAAGAGAGATAATTTTGGGAAATTTTTTTTAGATGCTACAACAAAGAATGTGAAAGAGAGCGCTACAAAGATTTTCTCTGTGAAAAGTTTTGGTGAAAGGGATATAGTTTGATAGAAAAAAGAGAATAATGTTAAAGAGAAAGAGAATAAATAAGTAGATTTAATTATTTGCATGATAAAGTAATATTATTTTTTTGTTGAAATATAATAAATGTATCAGTAAGTGTAAGTTTTTGAAATTGTTTAAAATTACTAATTAATGTTATAAAGAATTAATAACAAAAATTATTATATCAACTTTTTGCATTAAAAGTACTAATTATTAATTACCATTTTAGTTCTTTAAAATATTTTTAAATTATAATAAATTATGATTAACTCTAATTAATTATTCTTAATATTTTAAAATATGTCATTTAAATTAAAAATCGTTATAGACTATTAAAGTAATATTTATTAGAATAGCTAATTTCTAATTATTAAAATCATATAAATAATAATTAATTATTTTTAACAATTATTTATGAATAAGAGATTGCAACAACTTTTACTTATTGTGTTGATCAATACTAATAATAATTACTCTAACTAAAATTTAAGTATAAAAAAGTTAGTCCCATGTGGATTATAAATTTAATCTTCTAATGAAAATTTTAGACATCATAATTAACCACAAGAAGAGAGAAACAAAAATAAAATATTTATAGTAAAAGAAGAAAATAAGAAATGAATAAAATTAAATACGAAGTATTTCATATGTGTATAGGACAATAAAATGGAGCTAGAAGAAACAAATGAGGTGAAAGGAGACTAATAACCATTAAAAGGAAGACAAATAGATAATAAGAATATATATAATTTTTTAAATTATTCATAATGCAATTGACTATTATCATAATAGCATTTTGTAGTTGTTCATGAATTTTATTTTTCAAGAATTTATAATATAGTATTTGTATATATTTAACTTCGTATTCATAATATTTGAAACAATAATTAATGTTTATATCATAAGAATAATTAATGTATTTTGTCCTATGATTATTACAAAAAATTAATTATCTTATAAACATATTTAAATTAAATTAAAGAAACAAATTTATTTTTCTGTATAATTACGATAAAAAAATATTTTTTAATATAATATTTTTATCATACTCAAAAAACTATATTTTAGCTATTTTTATTTGTAAGTAATATTTATTAACTACAAGTAATTTTGATGACTTTTAACATTTATAAAAAATTTCTAAATTTTAAAAGAATAAGTAGTAATTATTTATAAACATCAATTTATTCATTTAAATTTATTTAACTATTGTATTTCTAAACTTGCTTATGATATTTGATGTTGAAGGTAGACATACCACACATAGAGAACATGACAAAAAAGGAAGAAAAATAGACAAGGTGAGAAAAAAATAAAATAAGGTATATCTAGGTAAATAGAAATAGAAAAGACTAAAAGAAAAGATGAAAATATTAGTGGGAGATTGATAACAAAAGATTTAATTTTTGTTAGGGTGAGGGAAAGAGAGAGGGGGAGTGAGCAAGAGAGAAAGATCAAAGATATTGATATTTGAAGAGTTTAGAGGAAGACGTAAAAAAATATAGGAGTGATGAGAGACAAAGAGAGGGAGATAGTAAAGTAGAATTCTAAGGAGAAAATAATTGAGTTTGAGAGTAAGGAAAAAGAATGGGAAAAAGCATCAATTTATTGAATAAAAAGGTGGATTGATGGGAGGAGATAAGGGAAGGAAGAGCAAGATAAGTGATAATAGGTTTAATAGAGCAAGATAAAGGGATATAGATGAAGAGGCAATGTGGAAGTGGGGAAGATAAAATCAAGATAGTAGTTGGTGTGTTAAAGAGGGAAATTAAAGGGAGTGGAAAAGATGTAGAGAAAAGATAGCCAAAACTTTGATTTAAATGTGATATGAATTGAGAGAAATATAATGAGAGGAGAAAGAGAGTGTGAGATGGTTAACAAAAGTGATTGGAAATATTTGGTGGATAACGTCTAAGAGAAAAGATGGAAAGGAGTTTAAAAGGAACAATTTATAGAGATACCAATGGAGTAAGAAAGGAAGTGTAGAGAGAAAAATATTGGAGGACAACGTGACTAGAGAAAAGTGAAACTTGGAAGATCTTTAGGGTGTGTTATTGAGAGGTAAAAATGTTGAGTGAAATAAAAAAGGTAAGAAAGAGGTCTACATAACTTATTTTTTGTAATTATAGAAATAGAGAATGTTATACGAGAAGTTATACAAAAACTATGAGAAAATTTGCTTAAGATAAATGCACGACAATGTTATGGAGAGAATAAGTGAGAGAGATTGATAGAAGAGATTGTCATAAACACATAAGAGAAGAGGACATAGAAGGAATAAAAGAGCAAAGTTAAAAAAAGAGACCAAGTGAGGAAAATAAAGCAAGAAAGACTATTAAAAATGAAATAAGAGAAGAGTGATTAGGTTGAGACTGAATTTGTTAAGGGACCTAGTAAAAAAGAAATGGATAAGGAGGGAGTCGAGAAGAAAGTGTTATAAAAAGAAAATGAAGTGACAAAAATGATGGAAGATTGAGATAGATAAAAGTTTTATTTAAATGAGATAAAAATTAAGTTAGATATTGCGAGATGGTAATGTGGTAGACGAGAAAGGAAAGAGATATAAAATAGTTAGTGCCAAGAATCAATGAAAAAAAGGAAGAAAGAGAGTTAGGAAGAAGAAAAGTTTAAAGGAGAATAGAATAGAGTAAAAATGGAGGAAAGAGATTGGTGCAGTTTAGAAATTGAAGAGAGCGTGAGTGTTAGAAGAATAGTTAAAAAAGTGAAAGAGACAAAAAGGGATAAAGAGGGAAATAAAGAGAAGTGTGTAATATAGACATTAAGAGAAAGGTTGAGTCATAAAGAAATAGAGAAAAGTTAGGAAGAGATTCCTTATGAGGAAAAGACATTTAGGCATGGTAACATTAAGAGGTTGTATTGGTATAAAAAAGAGAGGAAAAGTAATAGATGAATGATGAGAAAAATAGATAGAGAAATAAAAACAAGGGATAGAAGATAAGGAGATGAAGATGTGAGATATCTAATAGAAACTACATAGAGAAAGTAAAAAAAGACAAGATAGAGTGGTGAAAAGAGAGAGTGTGAGAGAGAATAGACACTGAAAAATACTCGAATATTAATGGAGAAAAAATAAAGAACGTAGATGGAAACAGATAGTAAAAAAAGAGAGGTAAGGGATAGAGACAATGGAGAGCACATCAGAGTTATAAGAGATGATGTAAGAGAGAAGAGAAATATGTGACAAAAAATAAGAATTAGAGATTGATAATAGGAGAAATAGAGAGAAGAGAGAGGAAGAGAATGGAAGTGACAAAGTTTTTCATAAAAGTTATTAAAGAGGTAGAAGAATGATGCATATTGAAGACGAATAGACATTAGGAAAAAGAAATAATAGGAATGGGATTGATGGTATTAAAAAGAAAAGTAAAGAGAGTAAAACTGATGAAGAATAATTGGAGATAGTGGAATGAGAAAGAATGAGTGGATGAGAAGGTTAAGATTTTATATGTAGTGGTGAAGTTGAGCATGGTGAAGAGTCATCCAGATAAACAAAGTGGAACTGAAGAGTTAGACTAATTAATAGAGACAAAAGAGATAAAGAGGTCAATAAACTCAGAGGGAGAAAAAATGTGAAGTACAAATAATAAAAATTCATGATAGAAATTAAAGAGATATGTAAACATAAAAAATTTGACAAGACATGTAAACATAGAAAATTTGATAAGTGAAGAAGTCTAAGTAGAAAGAGAAAAGAAAATGAAGAATAAGGTAAAGTGAGAGAAGACCATCAAAGAAGTCTGATAATAAAAAGAGAAGATAAAGTGCAAGAGAAATTGTATATTAAAAATGGGAATAAATATATAAAGATAAAAACAAATAGGGCAAATGTGAGGGATAGATAAAAAGATATCAAGTCATAGAGATAGAAAGAAAAAAGTGTAAAACTAGAGAGAGAAAATAGGGAGAAGTTGGAAGAGAGTGAAATTTTTTTTAAAAAAATAAATCATTATTTACATAAATAAAACTCACTAAGATGAGTCTATTGACATTTATTTCATCTCAATGGGACCTTGTTTGGAATTTTTATTAATTTCTAAAGTAAATGATTGTAAATAATAATAAACTATGATTTTAATGTTACATAAATATATATAAAAGATATAAATAAATAAATTGAAGCATTTCATTTTGATAGAATTATGTGATGTAAAAGTCAAATGAGAAAAAACTTTGGAGTTAAATAGAAATTTAAGAAAATCTAAGGAAAAAAATTAAGAAAGGACATACATTATGCAGAAAAGTTTCTATTTAACACACTAACAATTGAAGTGTAATATCTTTAATTGTCATATTAGAATGAATTATAAGGTCTCTTTAAGCAAACCAATACTATAGAAAATAAAAATTTTAAAATATTAAAATAGATATTTAACTAGATAGAACTCATTGAGATGCATCAAATAAATGATTGATTCATCTTTGTCGAGCCACGTTAGGTGTCACTAAAAATTATGATAATAAATAAGAAAATATAATAAAAAATTATTTATAATTATAAGTATAAATATATATATTAAAACTAAAGTGAGATAACTTAAAGAAACATATAACTAAATTAATGAAAAGTAAATACAACGCGACAGTAGGATTAGAGTTTTATAATAATATAATAAAATAAGAATGAAAAGTTTAAACAAATGTGATTAATTACATAGGAACTTGCATTCTAATATATTAAGGAGATTAAGAGCAACAATCTTGATAAAAATTCTTAAAAAAATAATTAAGAGGATAGAGCTTATCGAGATGAGTCTAACAACCAATGTTTAATCTTAATATGATCATTAAGAATTATTGAAAAACTTTAAATTAAATAAATAAAAACAAATACAAATTACTATTTTTTAAATTAAATATATATTAAACTGGAGAAGATTTCGAAATATATAGATTATAACAAAATCAAGGAAAGAAATTGAAGAAATGAGATAAACTTTATAAGAAAGTTGCATTACAAGATATAAAGGTGACGGAGTGTAACATCTTCATTCATTAAATTAATTGCTTAGTAAAAATTTTCAAAAATACCTTAGAATTTTAGACATTTAAATTTATAAAAATGAATATTTAATTAAATGCTCATCAAGATGAGTCAAATGATGTATGTTCCACCATGATCAGCTTCATTATGAATTACTATGATTTATTAATATAAGATTAATTAAAGCAATGCCATATAACCAAATGAAAGTAATGCAAATATAACATGAATGGAGAATTCGAGTATGATGGTAACATAAGAAAATAAAAGGTAAAAAGTTGAAGAAATCAGATTAATTATATTTAAAGTAGCATTCAAAAATACTAAAGGGATTGATTGTGATATCTTCCATCATTGAATCTAGTACTAAAAAAATGTCGAGTAAAATGTCCCAAAACCTTAGAAATTATAATATTTAAAAATGTTAAAAAGATTATTTAAATTATAGAGCTCATCCAAATGAGACCAATGATGTTTACATCATCTCGATTAGATCTCATCTAGAATTATTAAAAAATATCAATGTTTACAAGCACAAGTGATAATTAACTATTATTATTATATTAAATAACTTTTTTAAAGCTGAATATAGTGAGTTGAAAGTAATGTAATATAAAGAAATTATAATAGAAAACAGGATGAAATGAGATAAATCAATGATCTTCAAATGAAGTACAAATGCAAATATATCATAAAGTGACCAAAATCTAAAACAAAATAAAATATTTAATATCTAATATTAAATGTGATAGTGTTCATCAAGGCAAGTCTAGTGATATTTGCTTTATCTAGATTGGACCATGTTTGGAGTTTCAATAAATGAATAAATAAATAACCATAAGTAAAAATAAATTATTTTTTAATATAATGGAGAAGTTTATTAAAGTTTAAAGGAGACAAATCAAAATAATGTCATATAACAAATTCAAGATGTATGGTTCACACAAGAAGCTATTAGGGGAAATGTTATAATACAATGAAATCAAATCCAATTAATTTGAAGGCATGTAAAATATAACAGAAACTTTTGTTCTAATTTTCTAAAGAGTTTGGGTGTAACATCCTTCATCAAATTAGTTATAAATTAAATTGTATCATATAACATGCCAAAACTTTAGAAAATAAAATTTTTTAAAATATAAAAACAATTATTAGTTGGATTTAAGAAGATGATTGAGTCCAATGATCCATTATCTTGATCAAATAATATTATGAATTATTAAATCAAATAAAAAAAATAAAACAAAAATATTTTTTAAAATTAATGTAAACATATGTGTTTTTTAGGTGAAGTGAGATAAATTTAGTCAATATAATATAACAAGATCAAAATGACATAAATGCAACATAAAAAGATATTTGGAGATAAATAGAAATATAGCTAAATCGAAGAAAAACATTTGAAGAGATGAGAAAAATTATAAAAGAAATCTACATTCCGAGATTTTTAAGATATTCTATAATAATATCATCAATAACTAAATGAAATAATAATAAAAAAGTCTTACAAAGATCATCAAACTAAAAAAATAAAAGACTTTAAAACAAAAAGTAAATATTTAACTAGATAGAGCTTGTCAAGATATGTCCAACAAACAAATATTTTGTCTTAATAAGATCTGATTTACAATTTTGACAATCACCAAAGCCAAATAAGTAAAAATAGTAACAATTTATAATTTGATATTTAGTATATACATAATAAAGCAAAAATAAGATAAATTGATACAATGTAATAAAATAAACTAAAGTTGATCTAAAGTTTGCATAAGAAGAAATTTATATATACAAAGAAAAAGAGCCATATAAAAGTAAAAATTTTGAGTAAATAAGATAAATTTTATAGGAAAGTTGTATTCTATTATACAGAGGAGTTGAAATGTAACAACCTTGACCATTAAATCAAGTAAGAAATAAAGAATCTCATAAAATGTGTCAAAATATTAGAACATAAAATATTTAGAAAAAACATAAATAAATGAATATTTAATTAGATAGTGCCCATTAATACTAGTCCAATAACATCTATTTTGTCTAAATTATACCTCATTTCAAATTACTATAAAATAAAAAAATAAACAAGTACAAATAATAATAAATTATTAATTTAATATTAAGTAAATGTATATTTAAGTTGAAGCAACATAAATTGAATTAATGTATGAAAACAAATCAAAGCAATAAAGTTTAACATAGAAATATAGCCAAAGTAAAGAAGAAATAATTGGAAATAAAATAAATTGTATTGTAAAGTTACATTCCAAGATATCTGAGAGATGATGTTTAACATCTTCGATCAACAAATCAGGTATGATTCGAAATGACTCTTAAGGTATACAGAAATCCTTTATAATAAAATATTTAAAAATATAGAAGGAATATTTAATTAGATAGAGCTTGTCAGGATAAGTCCAATGACGACCTTTTCATCATGATTTGACATCGTCTAGAATTACTATGAATTACCAAATTAAATCAACTTTTATAATAATAAATTATTGTATAATAATATTTAAAGTTTTATTAATCTTTTATGAGATAAATTAATGAAATTAAATATATTGAAATCAAGTCGATGTAATTGACCAAGTGTAATATCCTTCATCATTAAATCAAGTACAATTAAAGAAGTCTAATAAAGTATACAAAAAGTTTAGAAAATTAAATATTTTAAAAAATGAATATTTAAATATATAAAACTTATAGAGACAAGTTTAGTAACAATTATTTTTCTTTGGTTAAACCATCTTTGGAATTTTTATGAATTGACAAAATAAATATGCTTAAGTAAGAAATAACATTATCGAGTGCAACATTATCGATTGCCATATTAATTACCAATGGAAAGGTTTTGTAAGGCATCCCCTTGTAAGTAAAATATTAAGAAATATAAAAAGTAATATTTAATTGGTTGTAGATGGATGAGACACCTTCAATAACATTTGATTTATCTTAATTTCATCTCATCTATAATTACTATGAATTACTAATACAAAAAAGAATTAATAATAATACATTATTATTTTAATATATTTGAAAGTTTAAATGAGAGAAATTAAGATAACTTATTATAACTAAATAAAAATGAAAACTTAAAAGGAAATAAAATATTTATATGTGGAAGTTGCGTTATGAGATACGAAAGTTATCAATTGTAATATCTTTGACCATTAAATATGATATGTATTGAAAGATATAATGATAGCTAAATTATAGATTTTTTTTTAAATAAAAAACTAACATTTAATTAGAGTAGTTCATATAGATAAGTCTAATAAAATTTATTTCATGACAAGCAAACCTTATTTTCTATTCCTATATATAATTAGAGGAAATTAGAATATATAAAAATAAATTCCTCTTTTAATAAAAACAAAACATATAATAAAGTTTAAAAAGATAAATTAAAAGTGTATATAACTAGATCAAAGAGATAAAATAGTCATAAGAGAGGAGAATAAGATTTTCATCATAATATAACAAGTAAAAGTAAAACATTTGAAGAAACAAGGTAATGTATAGGAAAGTTACTTTTCAAGATACTAATGAGAGTGAATGTAACATCTTCAATTATCAAATTAAGAAAGTATAAAAAATTTCTTAAAATAGCTTGACGTGATAAGAAAAATAATATTTGTAAATATAAAAAATATTTAAATGGACATAGCTTGAAGAGAAGACTTTAAGGATATTTATTTTATCTTAATTATTTCTTATTTAGAATTATAGTGAAGCACAAATGTAAATAAGAAATAATAATAATAATATATTAATAAGAAATTATTAAGGAAATATATATTAAAGCTCAAATGAGATGAATTAAAGTAATATAATATAATCAAATAGATGTGATGTAAAGGTCACACAATATGGGATTCGGAGTCATATAGTAATATAACTAAATTAAAGCAAAACATTTTAGGAGCTGAATTAAATTGTACGAAAAATAGTGTGTGAAGATACTATGAAGATCAAGATTAGCATTCTTGATTATAAAATTAGGTATAAATTACAATTTTTGTCAGGCAATAAAAAAACATTAGAAAATAAGGTATTATAAAATATATAAAATAATATTTAATATGGTAGAGCTCCTATAGGGACTTCTAACGACATTTATTACATTTTGATTATATTTTTTTTGGAATTATCACAAATTATTAAGGAAAATAAATATAAATAAAATTAGACAATTATTTTAATATTAAATTTATGTTAAACCTTAAATAAAATAAATTAAAATTTGTAACATAACTAAATCATTGTGATATAAGGGCCATAAGAGAGAAGAATTTTAGTTTCATATTAATATCATTAAATCAAAGCAAAAACATTAATGAAATAAAGTAATTAAGTACAAAAGTTGCATTCTTAGATACCAAGAAGATTAAGTATGACATTCTTAATCATCAAATCATACACAAATTATTTAATAGATGAGAACTAAGGGGAATGATTCTAATGAAGTTTATTTTGTCTTAATTGAACTTATTTTAAATTACAATGAAATAATAAATTTTTTTAAATAAGTATAAATAATAAAAAATTGTTACTTTACCATAAAAGGAATACATATTAAAGTTTAAATCCAATAAATCATATTGATGTATCATAAGAAAATTAAAGAGATGTCAAGGCCACTTGAGAAAACATTTAGGGTTTCTTAGTAACTTAACAAAATACAAGAAAATTTATGAAATTAGATAATTGTTAGGTCAAAGATGTGCTCCAAAATACTAAGGATGTCAATAATAATATTCTTTACGAAAAATTAAGGTAGGAATCGATAAGCTCATAAATTAAGAAAAAATCTTCAAAAATAAAACAAAAGACCTTACAATGAATATTTAATTAAATATTCATTTAATTAAATAGAGTTCATTTTGATGAGTCCAACAATATTTATTTCATCTTGATCAAGTCTAGTTTAGAATTTCTATAAATTACAAAATTAAATGAGTATAAATAATAGTTAATTTTTGTGTTAGAATTAAGCAAATTTTTAAAATCAAACCTATGTAATGGTCACAATATAAAACAATTCAAGTTTCATTACAATTTGGAAAACTCAAAGCAAAAACGTGGAAGAAATGAGATAAATTGTATGAAAAACATGCATTCCAAGATACTATGATTATCGAGTATAATATTCTTAACCACAATATTAGGCATCTTAGAGTGCAACTTTCTTTGCACTTAGGTGACCTTTACATTGCTTTGATTTGTTTGTGTCACGATGATCCAATTTATCTCATCTAGTATTATGATATATTTACTTGATATTAAAATAAATAATTATTATTATTTATGCCTATTCAATTTTTTTGTTCTTAGAAATTCCAAATGTGATCCAAGCAAGACAAAATAAACATTATTGGGTTCCATGCTTTATGAGTCACTGTAATTTTCATTTATTTAATTTTAAATATTTTATATTTAAAGGCTTCCATGCTTTACAAGTCACTGTAATTCTTATCAAAATTAATCATAGAGGACATTACACTTGATCATCTTACTATCTTTGAATGGTACTTTATCACAATTTATCTTAATTTTACGAGTCATTTCAATTTTTACCATATTTATCGATCATGGATTGTACACTCGATCTCTAAAACATCATTTAATGTGACTTTCTCACACATTTTACTGCTTTCTTCCTTTGTAATTTAAAATAATTAAAAATGTGGTAAGCTCAAAACTAAAATATGTTTTTGTAATAATTTTAATGGTTTTATGTAATTAAATATTTTTTAAACCCTTAATTTTTTGTTGATTTGATCGATATTATGAGACATTTAGATTCATACCTAGTTTGACAATCATGCTTCTTGCACTATATCTCCTTGTTATCTCAGAATGTAACTTTTTAGTACAATTTATCTCATTTCCTTAATTTTTTGCTTTAATCTCACTAGGTTACTATGCAACAACAAATCTCATATGGCATAACCTACATGTCGCTTTGATTTAGTTATTTTACAATTCTTTATTTGACATTATTTTAGTTTTTATATATATTTAATTTAAATTAAAAAAAAATTTATTATTTTTAATCCTTATTTAATATAATAACATGTAGTAATTCTAAGCATGGTCTGATAAAGATGATATAAACATTATTAGACTTATCTTGGCATATTATGTATAATTAAATATCAAAATTTTAAATTTAAATATATTTTTTAAGGATTTTGGCACATGTTATAGGATATTTTAACTCTTGTGTTATATGATAAATAAGGATATTATAGTTGATATCTTCAACAACTTTGAATTAATGTTTTACAAATACTTAATATTTCTTTAAATGTTTCTCTTTGATTTTGTTATATTTTTATGTAAGATTAAATCCCCAATAGTGTGACCACTAATTACTTTTTTTTATTAAATAGCTTCAATTTATCTCACTTAATATTATTGATATTTTACTTAATATTAAGTAATAATGTATTACTATTTTGACTATTTTTGTGGTAATTCATAGTAATTCCAAATGAGATATATTAGATATGAAATAAATGTCATTGATCTATCTCATTCCAAATGAGGTATATTAAAAACATAATTTGTTATTAATTTAGTTTACTTACTTTTCATGTTAATCCCAATTGTTGTCTCATTTAGACAAACAAATTTCATTGTACTCGTCTCGACGAGTTCCATCTAGTTAAATACTCATTCTTATATTTTAAAAACTTTACATTCTAGGGTTTTGGATTATTTTGTGACATATTTGAAGTCATACTTGATTTGATGATCATAGATGTTGCACTCCATCTCCTTAGAATGATGGAATGAAACTTTTCCATATAACATATCTCATTTATTCAAAACTTTTAGTTTGCTTTGATTATGTTTTTGTGTTATTGTGAAACTCCTCTCATTTGACCTTTAAATATTTTTAATTTTGTCTCATTACATTGCTAAAATTTATCTCATTTTAGCTCTAAAATATATTCACTATAATACCAAATATAGTTTGATGAAGATGAATAAAACATTGCTTGTGTCTTCTCAACAATGTTTATCAAAAAACTTATTGTTTTATATATTTTAAAATATTTAATTTTTTAAGGCTTTTTTGGTTTACAAAATATTTTGATCTATACCTAATTTAACATAAAAGTTGTTACACTACATCATAGTATCTTAGAATTCAACTTTTCGATACAATTTAATTCATTTTAACTTTTTTAGGCTCATTGGGTTATATCACTATGTATCACTAAATATTCTCTCATGTGCCCTTTACATCATTTGATTTAATTTGTTAGGTTTTAGTAATTCAAAATGAGGTCCAATCAAGATGAAAATATCATCATTTGACTCGTCTCATTGTGCACTACACTATCAAATATTTAGTGTTACATTTCTTTAAAATGTATATTATATAAGGATTTTGCATGCTTTACAAATTTTTTAAATTGTATTTTTTTGCCTTATAAATGTTGCACTTCATCTCTCCATTATCAAGGAGCGTAGTTATACCATGCAATTTATATCATCTTTTAACAATTTTCTTTTAGATAATGATATAATGCTATCAAATTCTAATTTTTCTATTACATGAGCTTGCATTATTTTAGTTATATTACATTAACATAAAAATTGACATGGGCCTCAACTCAGTGAGTTGTAATGAATTATATATTAATTTTTCATTTTTGATTATCTTTTTATAAAGCTTTGGCATGTTTTATTGGGTGTTTTTCTTAAACCTGATTTAACAAACGAGAGTGTGACAATCGATTTTTATAGTTTTTGGAATGCAACATTCTCAAATAAGTAATGTAATTTCATTTCTTAAATTTTTTTCTTTTGTTTTGTTTGAATGTTATGTTACTGCTTATCTCGTATATCGCTTATCTTGCTTTGATTTGGATGTATTATATTTGATTAATTTAACTCAGTTCACCTTAAATATATTTTAAACTAATATTTTTAAAATAATTTATTATTTTTTGAACTTATTTATTTTTGTAAGTACTTACTTTTATATTTTTTAAATATTTTATTTTTATGATTTTTGGAATTTTTAGTACAAAATTTTGATTCAAACATAATTTGTTGACCAAGAAGGTTACACTCAATCTCCTTTGTCCAATTAAATGAAACTTTTTTATATAATTTGTCTCATTTCTTTGAATATTTTACCCTGATTTTGTTATATTATTATGTAACTCTAATTTTTCTTTAATGTGACCCTCACTTTACTTTGATTTTTTTTATTTCATACCTTCAAATTCTATCATTTGTTGATTGATATTTTTTTTACTAATATTAAAATAATTTTTTGTTAGTCTTGATGCTTTTTAATATTATTAATTCTCAATAATTCTAAAAAAAGTCTAATCAAGATGAAATTTTTTTTTGAACTCACCATGACATGGTCTATCAACTAACATTTTTTATATTTTTAAGACTTTGTTTTCTATGATTTTGAAAGGTTTTATAAGATATTTAGACTTCTGCCAAGCTGATGATTGAGGATGTAATGCTAAATCTTCATAGACTTTTAGAATGAAACTTTCTATCATTCAATGTGATAACATATCCAATTTATTTGCTAAAGATACAATGTTTTGTAATTTTTTTTTATCATCAATAAATAATTATTTAATATTAAATATTTATTTGTTATATTTATGTTTATTTAATTATATAATTTCCAATAATTCAAATGAAGTCAATTATGGACGAAATAAATATGGTGGGTCTCATCTCGTTGAGCCATATCTAATTCAAAAAATTTTTAAAGCTTGTAAATATTTTTAAATATTTTTGTAATGTGTTGTAAGAAACTTTAATGCTAGCTTAATGTTTTGGTCTACAATGTTTCACATCATGTCATAAATATTTTAGAATAAATTTATTTTTTCATAATTTAGGTCATTTCTTCAAAGTTGTTTTTTTCATTTTTTTATATTAAAATGTAGTTTTTTATTTCATTTCATTTGACCTTTACATCATTTTCTCTTGGATGTATTCCAATGTTTCAACTTATCTCATTTCCTCTTTAACAATGTTTGCTTAACATTATATTACAAATTTATTTTTTATATTCTTATTTGTTTTAATAATTCATGTCAATTCCAAATGAGTTCCATCAAAGACAACATAAACATGATTTGACTCCTTATGACAAGCTTTATCCCATTAATTATTAATATTTTTAGTCTATAAAAATAATGTTTTTAAAATTTAGACTTGCTTAATGATTGAGAACATTAAACTCAATTTTTTTGTGTGTTGGAATGCAACTTTCCAATACAATTTATCTCATTTTATTAATTTTTTTATATTTTTTAAATGTGATGTAAATTTATATTAAAATTGAAATAAGATTGGTAAAGAAACTTAATATGTTCAAACAAAAGACTTATAATAGACACATGAGAAGAGAATCACATTTTCATTATAATATAACAAAATTCAAGCAAAATAATTTTAGAAAATAAATAAATTATATGAAAAAGTTATATTCCAGGATGCTAACGAGATCAAATGTTACGCTGTCGATCATAACACCATGGATCATGATGTCTTAAAAAGCATGAGATACTCTTATAAAAAATATTTAAAAATTAAAAAAATGAATATTTGGTTAGGAAAAACTTTTCGAGATGAGTCTATCGACATTTTCCCTCTCTTGTTTGAACCTCACCTAGAATTTTTGTTAGTAACCAACACAAACAAGCTTAAATAAAAAATAAATTATTATTTTAAAATTATGTTAATGTATATTAATGCTAAAATTAGTTAAATTTAAGTAATGGAATTTAACCAAATGAAAGTAATATATAGTTCAAATGAGATGAGATTTATACTAACATATGAATTGAGATAAGTAAATATAATTTTTTTAAAATAAGTAAATATATGTTAAGGTAGAAATGAGATAAATTAAGTCAATATAATATTACAAAATCAAAGAAATTTTATGGTCACAAAATAAGTCATTTCGAATAGTAAGCTAAGATAAGTAAATCAAAATTAAAAACTTCAAATAAATGAGACAAAAAGTGGAAGAAATCTACATTTTATGACATTAAGGAGATCAAACATGGCATTCTTAATCATCAAATTTGGCATCAACGAAATTATCCCTTAAAAGGTTCCAAAACTAGAGAAAATAAAATAGTTATACAAATAAAAATGAATATTTAATTAGATGAAGCATGTAGTGATGATTCCATTGTTTTTTTTTATCTTGCTCAGGGTTTGCTTGAAATTACTATGAAACAATGTGAATAAAAATAAATAACAACACAATATTTTTTCAATATAATATAAATACATATTAACAATGTAATAAAAAAATTTGAATGAATGTATTACAATGAAATAAAATCAATGCAAAAGTTACAAGAGAGGAGATTTAGAGTTGCATAGTAAGATTGCATTGCATGATATTAAAGAATAACATATAAGATCATAAATTATTAAATTTTATAAAAAAGAAAATACCTATTAAAGCATGTTAAAAGTCTAAAAAAAAAGCAAAAAAAAATACTTAATTTGATAGATGTGGTATGGATGGGTCCAATAATATTTTTTTGTTATAGTTTGGCATTAATTCGAATTACAAGTAAACAAATTAAATAAGCTTACATTAGAATAAATTACTATTTTAGCATTACAAAAATATATATTATTGTTGAAAATAAGATAAATTGAAGAAATATGATAAAACCATATCAAGTGACACAATAGTTGTTTAATAAGCAAATTAGATTATTGTCAAAATATAAAAAAAACAATGCAAAGCATTTGAAGTAATGAAATAAATTGTGGGTAAGTTGAGTTCCAACATATTGAGAAGATGGAATATAACATCATTTATCATCAAAATCTAGTATGAAATGAAATTTCAACATAGGAATGTAAGAACAAATAAAATAAAATATTTAAAAATATAAAAACAAATATCTTGTTGGATAGTGCTCATGGAGGTAAGCCTAATGAAATTTTTTTCTTTCATGATCATATCTCATTGAAGTTCTATAAGTTATGAAAGTAAAAAAGTAAAATTAATAACAAAATTGTATTTTTATGTTAGGTAAATTTATAATATAGGTCAAGAGATGATAACTTATTGCAATATAATTTATTAAAATCGAAAACATGTAAATGTCAAATTGGTTGAGAATGAGACCTACATAGTAAAATATCCAAATCAAAGTGAGAAAATTTAAGAATTGAGATAAACTATTCAGGAAACCTTCATCCTAAAAAAAACTAATGGGATCAAGTGTAACATCTATAAGAACCATATCAGGTACTTGTCAAAATATTACACAAAGTGTTTCAATACCCTTCAAGACATTATGTAAAAAAATAAAATTGATACTTATTTCAAATGAGCTCCATGAGATGAGTCCAATAACATCAATTTTTCCCTATTAGTCATTGTTCAGAATTACTATAAATTACCCAAGCCAATAAGTACAAATAATAACAAATTATTAGTTTAAAAGTAAGAAAATATATGGTAAAGCTTAAATGAGATATATTGAAGTAGCAAAATATAGCTAATTCAATGCAATGTATAAGCCTCATAGGAAGAAATTTACAGTTACAATGTAATATAACAAAATTAAAGAAAAAGAAAATTGATGAAATGAGATAAAATTTATAAGAAAGCTATTATCCATGACACTATGGGCATAAAGCCTAACAATCTCAATCATGAAATCATTTAAAAATTGAAATGTTTCGAAAAATACACCCAAATATTACAGAAATAAAATATCCAAAAATATGAATTTAAAACTTTAGTTTGAATTTCTTTAACAAGGCGAGTCCAATGACATTTGTTTTGTTCTGATTGGACCTCATTCAGAACTACTAAGAATTGTTCAATTAAGTAAAAAATAAAGAATTATTTTTTTAAAGTAATGAAAATATATAATAAATCATAAATTTCATATGCTTAATGTATATAATATATCCAAATCGAAGCGATGTAATTGCCATGAGAGGAGATTCAAAGTTACATTATCTTATAACTAGATCGAAATCAAAATGTTAAAGAAATGACAAATTATAGAGGAATGTTGCATTCCAGGATATTATGGAGATTTACATAACAATATCAATTGTCAAATAGGGCACAAATTAATCATTTTCATAAAGAAAAAATATTATGAAGAAAAAGTTATCGAATTTAAAAATAAGTATTTAATTGGATAAAGTTCGGTGAGATAACTCTAATGACATTTGTTTGGTCTTGATCTAACTTTTTTTTGAATTACTATGAATTAGCAACAAAATAAATGTAAAAAATATAAACATTATTTTAATACAAAATAAGTATATTGTGAAGTTGAAAAAAGAAACTTGATGCATTGTAATATACTCAAAACAAAGCAATATAAAAGTTACATAATAAGAGAATTAAAGTTTTTGAATAATATAACCAAATCGATAAGAAAATATATGAAATGAAGTTATTTATGTAGGAAAGTTGCATTCCATGATATTAATGAGACCATGTATGACATCCTCGTTTATCTAATCTCGTGATAATCTTAATGTCTTATAAAAAGTCTAAAATTTATATAATGAAATATTTAAAAGTGAAAAGTAAATATTTAATTGTTTTGAGTAATTCTTTATTAGAAATAATTCCATTTTCTCTATAAATCCTCATTTAAAGATAAAAAGAAAAATAAAACAAAATAACAATAAATATTAAAAAACATATTATTTCAATACTAAATAAATATAGATTAAAGAAAAAATATGCTAAATCGAAGCAATCTATTGCAACCATTTAGAAAAAAAATTGAAAGAAAAGTGTTCAGTTTTTTGGAATCTACTTTTGACAATTCTATGAAGATTAGGCATAATATTGTTGATCATGAAATAAAGTATGAATCAAAATAACTTGTAAAACATGCAAATATTATAGGAAATTAAACATTTAAAAGTATAAAATTAAATATTTAATTAGATAAAGCCAGTTTAGATGTGTCCAATGATATTTGTCTTGACTAAATCAGACGTTATTTGGGAATACTCAAAATTTCTTAATTAAATAAGCATGAATAATAATAAATCATTATTTATATTATTACTATAATATTAAAAAAATATATAGTAAAGTTGAAAGGAGATAAAAGGAAGCTATGTAATATAAATGAATTAGAAAAGGTAAATGTCAGATAAGAAGAGATTTAGAATTACATTTTAAAATAATCAAATTGAAGCAAAACATTTGAGGAAATGAGTTAAATTATTTAAAAAGTTCCCTTATATGATCCATAAGATATTGAGCATAATATTCTTAATTGTCAAACCAAATAAGAATTGAAAAGCCTTATCAATGATGTTAAAATCTTTGCTTCATATCAGTATGATGCTGTTTGGTGTAACTATGATTTTAAAAAAATAATCACTCATAAATAATAAAAAATTTTATTTTAATGTTAATATATTGTAAAGATAAAATTAAGCAAATTGAAGTAATGTAATATAAATAAAATAAAGGAATGTAAAGGTAAGATGAAAGAGGAATTAAAGTTTCATTTTCACATAATCGAAGCAAAGCAAATGATATGAGTAAATGAGATAACTTGAATGGGAAAGTTACATTATGGGATAGTAATGAGATTGAGTGTGATCCCACTATCTTTAAATTAGGTGATAATCAAAATATCTAGTAAAGCATGGCAAAATCCTTAAAAAACGAATTAAAAATAGACAAAATATATAATTAACTTATTAGAGCTTTTGGAGATGAGTCTACAAAAGTTTGTTTCATCTCAATTGAAAATCATTTGGAATTTTTATAAATTACAAAAATAAATAAGCATAAATAATAATAAAATTTTAGCATAATACTAATTAAATATACTAGAAAGTTGAAATGTTTTAGGTTGAAATAATGCATCATGATAATATCAAAGCGAGATAATAAAAAATAATTAGAAACTTTGCATAGGAAGGTTGCACTACAAGAAGCTAAAGAGGCTGGGGGTAACATCCTCAATCATCAAATTATATACAAAACAAATTACTTTATAAAAGTTGTTAAATCCATAAAAACTATATTATTTAAAAGTATAAAATAGAATATTTTACTAGATAGAGGTTACATAGAATGCAATGAAGTTTTTTTTATTTCAATCAAACCTTATTTGGAATTACTTGAAAATATAAAAGGTAAATAAATGTAAGTAAAATAAAAATATTATTTAATATTAAGTAAGAAAATATTAAAGTCAAAATGAGAAATATTAAAGGAATGCAATAAAAAAATCAAAAATATTCAACAATTAATTGGGAGGACAAATAAATTGAAATTACAATATAATAAATTTAAAGTGTAATGTTTCAAGAAACGATATAAATTACATAAGGATATTACATTCAATAATATTAGTGAGATTAAGCATAAAATTCTGAATTACCAAATCCATTACAAATAGATATGTCTAGTAAAGCTAGTAGAAATCCTAGAAAGAAAACTATACTTTAAAAAATAAAATTAAATATCAAATTTGTTTGGGTTAATAATAGATGTCTAACAATATTTCTTTTATCTTGATCAAATCTCATTTTGATTTAGCTATCAATTATTATAAAAAATTGGAATAATTAATAATATGTTATTATTTTAATATTAAGTAATCTATAGTAAAAATTTTTTGTAAATTAAATCAATTTATTATAGCAAAAATGAGTTGTAAAGGTCACGTAAGAGAAAAATTAAAGTTTTGTAGTAATATAACAACATTAAAGAAAAAATTATTATTTAAAGTATAAATGTGATTCTTAGGAGATTGAATGTGATAGCAACATTTGCCAAATCTCTTGCTAACCATAAAATCTCATAAAGTATCCCAAAACAATAGAAATAAAAATTAAAAAATAAATGTTTAATTTATTAGAGCTTATCAAGATAAGTGTAACCACATTTGTTTCTACTAGATTGTTTGTCATTTTGAATTACAATTAATTAAAAAAGCAAATAAGCATAATGAAAAACTATATCATTTAAAAACTATGCAAATAGATAATAAAGCTCAAATGAGCTAAAGTGAAGGAAAATATAATTAAAGCAAAAAACTAAGAGAAAATAAGATAAATTATGTAGGAAAGTTGCATCCTATAATGCTAAAAAGATTATGTGTAATGTCTTTGATAAGTAAATCATACAAATTGAAATATCTTATAAAATATTCCAAGACCCTAAAACCTTAAATGTTAAAAATAATAAGATTGTGTACTTCATTAAAAAGAGTTTATCGAGATGCGTCCAATGTCATTTTTTTCATCATGATCATACAATATCTGAGGTTTTTACGAATTATTAAAATAAAAAAGCTTAAATAATAATAAATTATTATTCTAATATTAATTTAATCTTTATTAATGCAAATTCAACAAAAATTTAGGCAAGGCATTATCATTAAAATATGGACATGTAAAAGTAACATAAGAAAAGATTTAAAATTACATCATACTATAACTTAATGAAAGCAAAAAATTTGGAGAAATGAGATAATCTATATTGAGAAGTTTTTCTTCTTGACACTAAAGAGATTAAGATCATCCATTATTTTCATAAACCTTTGTTAGAATGCAAGAAAAGAAAATATTTAAAACATAATATGTATTTTATGAGATAAACATCATGAAGAAGAGTCTAACGACATTTATCTCATTTTAGTCGAACCTCGTCCAGAAGTACTAAGACTTAATAAAAAAATAATCATTTTGTGATACTAAAGAGACTAAGTGTAACATTCTTGAGAGTAAAGTGTGGAACAAATTCAAATGTGTCATAAAGCATGCAAAAATCATAAGAAACAAATATTATAAATGTAAAAATAAATATTTAATTAAGTTGATTTGGATGAGACCTATTCAATATTATTTGCTTCATTTGGATAGGACCTTGTTTGGAATTAATGTGAATTACAATAGAGAATAAGCATAACTAATAATAAAATATTATTTTAATTTTAAGTAAATAGTAACGATGAAATTAGAGAAGATGGACTAATGTAATGTAAGAAAATGAAAGTAATGAAAATATCAAATTAGAGGAGAATTAAAATTTTGCAATAATATAAAAAATTAGAATTGACAATTTAAAATAATGAGATAAATTATGTTGAAACATTGCATTCTAACAAACTCACATAATTATGCATGCAATCTTGATGATCAACTTAGTTGTCAATCCTTACCTCTCGTAAAGCATACCAAAACCATTAATAAAAATAATTAAATTTATTAAAAATTAATATTTAATTTGTAAGAACTTGTCGAGTCTAATCCAACAACAATTGTTTAATCTTGAATGATCCACATCTTGAATTACCATGAATTTCAAAAGGAAATTAGAATAAAAAATACAATTATTTTAAGATTAAGTTAAAAATATTATACTTAAAATGATATAAATTTAAGTAATGTAATATATATAAATAAAAGAAATATGAAAGTTGCACAATAAAAAATTTAGACTTTCACAATAATTATACCACATTAATGAAAAATATGAAAAAATAAAGTAAATTATAAAGTTGTATTCTATGATACTAATAAGATATAATGTAACTACCTACACCATAAAATAGACCAAAAATTGAAATATCATATAAAGCATTTGAAAGACCATAAACATTTATTTATAAATATAAAAAAAATATTTAATTAGAAAGGGTTCCTCTAGATTAGTCCAATAATGTTTATTTTGTCTCAATTTATCCTCATTTAGGGATACTATCATTAATAAAATTAAGTATAAGTAATAAGAAAATTTTTTATTATTGCTTTAATATTTATTATAACCAAAAAGTAGATCAACAGAATTACTGTAATATAATTAGATTAAGAAATTCTAAAGGTCACATGAGAGGAGTTTTAGAGATACCTAGGAAAGTTTACAAAAAAATAAATTGAAACAATGTAATATAACCCAATCCATGTGATTGAAGGTTACATGAGATGACAATTTAAGCTTCATGGTAATATTATTAAATCAAAGAAAAAAATTGATGAAATGAGGTAACATTTTGGGAAAGTCACTTTCTCTGATGTTAACAAGAATGACTGTGACACTCTCAAATGTCCAATCATGTGAGAATTGATGTGCCTCATAAAATTGATCAAATATGAGAAAAATAATTTCATAATATAAAAAAATTAATTACATAGAGCTCATCTAGACAACTTCATTAACGATTGTTTCATCTTCATCGGACACTTATTTAAAGTTACTATGATTTAGAAAAAGAAATAAACATCAATAATAACAACAAATTAATATTTTAGTTTTAAGTAAATATTTATTAAATTAAAAATAAGATAAATTAAACTATTATAAATTTTGCAAAATAAATGACTTGTAAAGGTCACCTAAGACTAGATTTGGAGTGGCATACTAATATAACAAAAAAATTAAAATATTGAGGAAATGAGATAAGTTATATGAGAAAGTTACAAATTAAAAAACAAATATGATTGAATGTAGCATCTTCAATCTTTAGATAAGTCCAGAACCACAATATGTTATAAAACATGTAATAAGTCTAGAAATAATATTAAAAAATATAATAAATGCATTTTTAATTTGTTAGTGCTCATCCAAATGGGTTCAATAATATTTGTTTGTACTAGTTAAATAGTATTTGAAATTACTATAAATTAGAATTTTATGAAGTAAAAGCAATAAAAATATTAATTGAATCTAAATTATATATATATATATATATTACCAAATGAATGGCATGTACAAATCACACGAAAGGTAGATTTAGGGTTACTTAATAGCATAGGTAAATGAAAATTAAAAATTTGATAAAAGAAGCAAAAATGTATAGTGGTGTTGCATCTTAAGAAACCTAGAAGAATTATGTATTGCCCTTGATCATCAAGGCAATTACAAATAAAACGTTTTGTTGAAGCGTGTAAAAACCTATGAAAATATAATTCAAAGAACATTTAATCATATGGAGGTCTTTGCGATGAGTCCAGTGTTATTTTTTTTATAATGATTAGACTATGTTTGGTAATACTGCAAATTGTACCAATAAATAGGAAATAATAGTAATAAATTATTGTGTTAATATTATGTAAATAGATAAGAAATCTTAAATGAGTTAAATTGAGGCATTGTAATATAAGAAAACAAAATCTATGTAAAGGTTTACATGATAAAAGAATTGGAGTTTATACAAACAAAATAAAATGAAAGAAAAAAATTGATTATACAAAGCAAAGTATAAGGAAAAGTTGCATTCCAAGAAACTATCCATATTAACTATGATATTTGTGATCATTAACTTTTGTGTGAATTAAATTGTCACATAAAGTGGATCAAAATAATATATTTTTTAAAAAAATAAGAACAAATATTTAATTAAATGATGCCCATCTAGTGATGTCTGATAATTATTTCATCTCTATTTAACAAATTTTTAATTATTATGAATTACCAAAAAATTGAGCACAAATAAAAAAATTATAGTTTTAATATTATGTTATGTTTTAAAGTAGACATGGGATTAATTAAAGTAATCTACTATAACAAAATGAAAAACATGTAAAAGACAAATGACAAAAAATTTGTAGTTATATAACAATATATCTAATTCAAAGTAGAAAAATGCAAACAATTTGAAAAAAATGAGAAATATATGCAATCGTGAAATGGTGTGCTTGAGCAGACGTTATAATTAGGCGGTATATAAAAAACATGACATGAGAGTCATATGATCTTGAAATTGCATAATTGGATGGTTCTAGTTACTTTTAAAATTTCGAAATATGTCACACAAAATAAAACTTGTTTTAGTCCTAGATTGTAGAACCAAATAAAGAAGTTCTATGCTTGATGCTTTTCGTGGTCCTCTAAGGCAGCCAATGGACAAAGGACTCCTTATATGGTTCTGGAAGTCATGACTCTTTTAGTCATGCATTATCCTTAACGTTTTGGTCCAATACTAATGACCAATTGTTGCACAACTCTAGCCAAGTTTGGAATCAATTTCTCAACAAATTAACTTTATTGAATGGGTTTAAAGATATAATTATACTAAAATAATGAGCCAGATAAGATAAATAAAAAAGATAGTAAACATAAATTTCTTTCTAAGTTGATTACTTTTAATTTAATTTATGTTCCTGGTACTAAATATTTCAATAAAACTTCAAATTTTAACAAAAGTAAAAGTGAAGTCTTAAAATTAATTCTCCTTCGCTCCTCTTTTTTAAGTTCTCCCACAAATACAATCATCGACTACATAAAATTTAAAAAATTACTTAATGAAACTCATTAAAAATGTTTATCATTTCTTGTTATTGCAAAAGCACTATGACTAAGAGTTAAAAATAAAACATAAATAATAATAACTTTATACTCTAATTTAAAATGAATTTATTTCAATGTTAAAAAGTATATAATTTGAAGCAATATGAAATAATATAATCTAATTAATGTAGAGGCCATAATAGAGAAGATTTAGTGTTACATAGTATTATTAAAAAATACATGTGTAAATTTTATTAAAATAAGGTAAATTCTATGGTAAAGCTAAATTTAAATATAAAAAAATTGAGTGTGACATTCCTCATCATCAAATTAGATATATATTAAAATATCTTAGAAATACTGCAAAAATATTAGAAAATAAAATTTCAAAAAATATAAAAAAATATTTAATTGCATAGAGCTTATTAAGATGGGACTAATGACATCTGTTTCATCTTAATATGACATTTTTTTAAATTATAGTGAAATAAAAAACTAAATAAGAAAACCTAATAATAAATTAATTTTTTTAATTACGAAAAAAATATAATGAAGCTTAAAAATGAGATAAATTAAAGAAATAAAACATTAAAAAATGAAACATATGTAAAGGTTGTGCTGCAGAAGTATTAGATTGTTAATGAACTATAATCAAAATAATGTGAAATTTTTAATAAAATGAGATAAATTGTACAGGAAAGTTGCTTTCAAAGATACTAAATGGATCAAATACAACCACTTCTATCATCGAATCACATATGATTCAAAATGTCATGAAAATTATTGTAGAATCCAAAAAATAAAATATTTAAAAGTATATAATAGTGAATATATAATTGGACTGAGCTAATTAAGATAATTAAAACAACATTTTTTTCTTGTATATGGGACCACATTTGAAATCACTACAATCCATCAAATCAAATAACCATAAATAATAATATATTAATATTTTAATATTAAGTAAAAATATAATAAAGCTCAAATTAAGATATTTCTTAGGAAATGCTGTACAACCAAATCAAAATAATGCAAATGACACAATTAATGTAACAAAATTAATGCAAGACCTCTAAATTAATAAGACACATGATACGAGAAAGTTGCATTCTAAGATACTAAAGAGCTTGAGTATGAAATCCCTTTTTATCAAATAAGGTAAAAATTAAAATGTTACAAAATATACAAAGTGTTTGGTAAATAAAATATCTAAAAATCTAAAAATAAATATTTAATTCCATAGAGTGCATTTAGATGAGTCCAATGTGGTCTATTTCATCATAATTAGACATGTTTTGGAGTTTATATGAATTACAAACTTAAATTTTTTAAAAATAATAAATTATTTTTTAATTAATTAAACATATAATAAAACTAAAATGATAAAAATTGAAGGACTATAGTGTAAAAAACCTATCACAATAATGGACATATTAGAATAGATTTTTTTGTTACATCATAAAATAACTAAATTAGTTTCACAAATTTCAAGAAAGTTGCAATCCAAAATATCAAGGTGCTTTTATGTGACATATTTGTCCATCAAAAAAAGTACAAATAAAAAAGACCATTAAAATTGTCAAAAATCAAAATAATAAACTATTTCAAAACAAAACAATAAATTTAATTTTCATAGGGCCCATCAAGATGAGTCTAATGATGTTTATTTCAGGTTGACTTGGCAGTTTAGAATTACTATAAATTATGAAATTAAATAAGATTAAATAATTAAAAATTAATTTTTTTATACTATATAAATATATAATAAAGCTAAAAGGAGATAAATTGAATCAATATAGTATAACAAAATTAAAGTAATGTAATAAAAGAAAATGAAATAGATGTAATGGTCACAAAAGAAAGGATTTAAAGTTACATAATAATATATTAAAATTAGAGAAAACTATTTGAAGAAATGAGAGAAGATGTACGGAAGAGTTGCATTCTATTATATTAAAGAGATTTGGGGTAACATCCTCATTTATCAAATAAAGTACGAATAAAAATGTCTCAAATAATATATCAAAAACAAAAAAAGTAAAACATAAAAATATAAAAATGTATATCTAATTGAAAAAATCTCATCAAGAAGAGTCTAACAACATTTGTTTCACATCAATCAAACATCACCTTGAATTATTTATGACTAATAAAGTAAATAAGCCTAAATAGTAACAAATAAAATTTTAACATTAAGTAAACATATTTTAAATTTGAAATAAGATAAATTAAAGCAATACAATGTTATGCAATCAAATTAATGTTAATGTCACACAAGAGGATATTTAGAGTTCATAGAATTATAAACATAAGAAAGAAAAAAATTTATAAATTGAGATAAATTATGTAATGATAAAATTCTTAATTAGTGGATGTTGTACCCTTAAAAGTTTCTGATAAGCATGCTACAATGTTATAAAGTAAAATATTTAAATACATGAAATTAATTATTTCACTTTATAAGGATTATAGAGACTAAGGGAACAATGTTTATTTCGTCTCATTCTAACATATTTTGGAGTTACTATGAACAACAAGAGAAAAATGTAAATTAGCAAGGATAAATTAAAGTAGGAATTAGATATATTTACACATTATAATATTACGAAATCAAACAGATGTAAATGTCACATAATAGGTGATTTAAAGTGAGATAGTAATAGAAACAAATCAACTAGAAAAGTCTAATGAAAATAGATATATTATACATTTAATTTTCATTTTATGATTCTTACATCATTTATAAATAATCATATGAAGCATAAATTTAAATTACAAAACATTAAAAAATTATAAAAATTAAAAACATTCAAAAAAGTAAAATAAAGCATTTAATTAGATAGAATTCAACAAGATAAGTCCATTGACATTATTTTTGTCTTGATTAGACTGCAAATGCAAGTATAGTGAATTAGTAAAGTAAATTAGGAAAAACATGTTTATATTATATTTTTATATTAAGTAAATATGTATTAAAGCTGAAGTGATACAACTTGAAGCAATGTAAAATAACCTAAAAAAATAGAATTACAACATGATAGAAGATTTAGAGTAACATAGCAAAAATAACCAATTGAAAGTTAAAAAAATTGAAAATTCATGCAAATTTTATTATGAAGTTATTTTCCAAGAATCTAAAGAGATATAATGTAGGATCCTTAATAATAAAATATTTTGAAAATCAAATGTCTCAAAAAACATACTAAAACCAAAGAAAATAAAAAAAATTAAAAAAATGAATTTGCAATTTTGTAGCGCTTATATAAACGAATTAAACGACATTTGTTTTTTCTCAGTCAGATCATATTTAACATTTTTGTGTATCATTAAGTAATAAATAATAATAATAAATTATTATTTTAAATTTTAGTTAAATATATGTTATAGCTAAAAAGAGATAAGTTGAAGAAATATAATGTGAGTAACACAAAGGAATTTAATGATTAGAATAGAGGAAATTTAGAGTTACATTGAAATATAACTAAATCAAGCAACATAAATTTAAATAAATTAGAAAAATTATATTAATTGATGCATTCTAGGAAGTTGAAGTACCAACTATAATATCATCTATCATAAAATATGATAAAAACTGAAATGTATGGCAAATAATTTAGTCACTACAAAAAATGAATAATTTGAAATATAAACTTGATTATTTAATTAGATAGTGCTATCTCAATGTGTTTAATGACATTTTTTATATCTTTATAAGTCCTCATTTGAAATTACTATAAATTGAAAAATAAATATACATATCCAACAATAAATTATTATTTTAATATTAAGTAATCTATGATAAAGCTCAAAAGAAGAAAAATATAGTAATTTAGTACTAAAAATTAAAGTGATCTCATTGTCATAAATAAGAGGACATTTATTATTATATAATGATAATAAAAAAATCATTACATAACATTTGAGGAAAAAAAATTATGACAAACTACATTCCAAGATATTGAGAAGATCGAGTGCAATATTGTCAATGGTCAAATGATGCATAAATAAAAATGACAACAAAAGTGGGTCAAAACTGTAAAAATCAAAATATTTATAAAAAAAGAAATGAATGTTAAATTTGATAAATCTCATTAACAAAAATCTAACATAATTAGTTTTGTCTTAAATTTTTCAGTGTGGAGTGACTACGAATTGCTATTAGGCATAAGCATAAAGAACTACAAATTGTTTGCTGTGTATTGAGTAGGAATATATTATACTTGAAATGACATAGATTGAAGCAATGTAAAATAAGCATGCCAAAGTGTTGTAAAAGTTGCATTAGAAGAGATTTAGAGTTACGTAGTATATAACTAAACTACCAAGATAAAATTTAAAGAAATGAGACAAATTACAAAGAAATTTTACATTCTAATACACTAAGGACATAGATTGTAAAATCCTCAATCATCAAATCATGTGTGAATTAAATTTTCTCAAAAAATAATGCAAGAATACTAAAAATTAAAAATCTGACAAAGTTAAAAAAATATTTTAAAAGATATAGCTCATGGAGACAAGTGCAATGATGCCACTTTCATCTCAATTGGACTTCTTTTAAAATTTCTAAGAATTGCTAAAGTAAATAAAAATTAAAAATAAACTATTTTTTTATTCTTAAGTAATTATATTAATTTTGAATTGAGATAACATGAAGCAATGTAAGAGTTTTAGAGTTACATTGTTAGATACCCTAATTAATGTATACAAATATGAAGTGATGTGTTGGAGGGTAAGGGAAAGTTGCATTAGAGGATAATAAGCAAAATTGTAAAACATCCTCATTAATGAAATTAGTTAAAAATCAAAGTAACTCATAAAATATATAAAAATCTTAAAAAAGTATAATATTAAAAAATATAAAAATGACGATCTAATTTCGTAAAACTTGAGATGCTTATATATGCCAATCAAAGGAAAGGTTTTAACTGATAAGATAAGTAGTATGGGAAAATTACATTGTGTGAATGTTAATGGAAGTTGAAATCCAACAAGCTCGTAAAGCATGTAAAGATCCACAAAAACAAAAACTTTAAATATAAAAAAATATTTTGTTGGATAGAGCTTATTGAGAAGACTATAATGAAATTTGTTTCATTTGTATAAGACATTGTTTGGAATACTACAAATGATAATAATAAGTAATCATAAATATTAATAAATGTTATTTTAATGTTAAGTGAAAAAATATTAAAGTAATAAAATATAAAAAATGGAAACTTTGTAAAGCTTACATCTAAGAAAACTTATTGTTAGATAGTAATATTTGCAAATCAAAACAAAAATTTTGAAGAAATGAGGTATATTGTATAAGAAAGTTATATCCTAAGATGCTGCGGAGATAAAGTGTAATATAATTGATTATCAAGTCAAGTACTAATTGAAATATCTCATAAAAAATTTCAAAATATGAAAAGAATATTTGATTTGTTAGAGGCCACTATGTTGTTCTAAAGATATTTGCTTCATCTCAATTGGACACATTTGTAATTATCACAAATTTAAGAAAAAAGTAGACATAAATAGTAACATTTGGATACATATTAAATGTGAAATGAAATAAATTGAAGAATGACAACATAACCAAATCAAAACAATATAAAGGTAACGATAAAGAAGATTTATGTTAACAAAATAATATAACAAAGTTAATGTTAAAACTTTTAATGGATCAGAAAGATTATATGGGAAAGTTTTAATTCAAGATACAAAACACATCTTGTGTAACATTCACCAACATCATGTCTTTCACAAATAAAAATATCACTTAACTCATGGAAAAACTCTACAAAATAAAATGTTAAATATTTTAGAATTGAATATTTAATTTGATGGATCTCGTTAGGAAGAGTTCAATGAATCTCGTTTCTTCCAGAACAAATCAATGATTATAAATAATAACATTAAATTTTTTTAAATTTAAAATAGGTATATATTCATGTTAAAATAAGATAAATTTAATTAATGTAATTTAACCAAATCATGGTTATTTAAATTTGACATGGGATGGGCTTTTGAGATACATCATATTTTAACCAAATCAAAGCAAATTATTCAATGGTGATAACCTTTGTTTAAACTTGATTGCACACATTTGGAATTAACACATATTACAAAAGTAAATAAGTATAAATAATAATAAAATATTTTTTATATTAAGAAAATATGTTTTAAAGCAAAAATGCAGTTAATTAAACAAATGTAATGCTCTCAAATTAAAGCTCTATAAAGTTTACTTGTTAAGAGAAATATAGTAACATAATACTACAATAAAATAGAATTGAAACATTTTAATTTAAAATAAACCATATAAAAAAGTCTTATTCCAAGATACTAAAGACTTTGAGTGTAATATCCTTCATCAAGTTCAAACTAATAGGTTTAATAAGATAGGCAAACCGTAAGAAAAAATATTTAACAATGTAAAACTTAATATTTAATTTAACAGAGCTCATTGAGATTAGTTTAATGATACATATTTTTTATTTTGTCAAACCTCATTTTAAAATACGATGAATTTTTAAATTAAATAAGTTTAAAAAATAATATGTGATTATTTTGAAATCTTGATAAATATATATTATAGCTAAAAAGATACAAATTGAAGCATTGTAATATAACAAAATAAAATTTCAATGTCTCACAAGAGGTGACTTTGATATACGTAGTATCATAGCCAAATTAGAACAAACAATTTTAGAAAAGATAGATAAATTATATGACAAAATTGTCTTCCAAAATACTATAAAGATCAAGCAACATTTTTGATCATCAAACCAACACTTCTCGTAAAGCAAGTCAAAAAAATTAAATTTAAAAATATTTAAAGTACAACAAAAAATGCTTAAATTAATCAAGTTAGTTGGGATGACTCCAATGACATTTGTTTCATCTCAATTGGACTTGATTCGAAACTCTATGAAATAATAAGAATATAAGCATAATTAATAAAAAATTATTCTCTTAATATTCGGAAAATATATATTGAAATAACAATAAGTTGAATTGGAAAAAAATGTATGTAATCAAATAAAAATAATGTAATAATTAGACTAAATGGGATTTCTAATACCATTGAAATTTAACAAAATAAAAGTTGAAACAAAATTGAATACATAAAAATCATTTTGTGGAAAAGTTTCATTCTATGATACTAAGAAGAACAAGTGTAAAATCCTCCATTATCAAGTCAAGAATGAATCAAAATATCTCATAAGATATAGAAAGCACATATGAAATAAACTATTTAATAATATAAAATTAAATATTTAATTCAATAAAAGTCATCAAGGTTAGGCGAATGATGTTTATTATTCCTAAAAGGGCCTCATTTCTAATTAAAAAAAATTACCAAAATGAAAAAGTATAAATTAAAATAAATAATATTTTTTCTATTACTAAGTAAATATTAATGTTGAAATGAGTAGAATTAAAATAATGTAATAAAAATAAATAAATTTTTTTTGAATATCATAGGTGAGGCAACTTAGGGTAAAATTGTACTACAACCAAGTCAAACCAAAACACTTGTTGATTTGAATGAAAATATAAGAGAAGCTTGCATTGCAAGGTACTATGTAGGTTAAGGACTTCATCCTTTGTCATTATATTAGGTACAAATAGAAATATCTCATTATACATATAAATCCTAGAAAATAAAAAATTTAAAATTTTTAAAATAATATTTATTTAGAAATACTATTAATTACTAAAGTAAATAAGCTTAAATAACAATAAATTGTTATTTTAAGACAAAGTAAATTTACATTAAAACAAAAATGTGATACATTATGGTAATGTAATATAAAAGTCCCATGAGAGGGAATCTATAGTTGCATAGCAATTGAAGAAAATGAAAGCAAAGCATTTGAAGAAATAAGATAAATTACATAGGAAATGACATTTTAATATCCTAAGGAAAAAATGTAATATCCTCAATCGTTCAAATAGGCTACAAATAAAAAAATAAAATATTTAAAAAATATTTCAATGAATATATTATTTGATTTAGCACATCGAGACTAGGCTAATGACATTTTCATCTCAATCGATCATCGTTATGAATTACAACTAATCAATGATGTAATTTAATGTAATAATAACAAATTAATATTTTATTACTAAATAAATATATATTAAAGTGGATATGAGTTAAATTAAAGCAGCATAATATAAGTAAATCAAAGACAAAATTTTGTAGAAATGACTAAAACTATACTGGAAAGTAATATTCTAAGGAACTTAGGAGATAAGGTGCGACATTATTGATTGCCAAATAAGGTATTAATTCAAGTGACTCATAAAGAATTCCAAGAACATATAATTAAATATTTAAAAGAAAAAAATATTTACTTAAACAGAGCTTATCGAGATAAGTCCAATGACATTTTTTTATTGACCACACTTGGTTTAAAATTATTGGAAATGATAGAATTAAAAGAACATAAATAATAAAATTTTATTATTTTTATGTTATCTAAATATAGATTAAGGTTGAAATGAGTTAAATTAATGAAAAATAATATGTCCGAATCAATGCAATTTAAAGGTCACCAAAGAGGTGATTTAGAGTTACGTTGTAATATTACCAAATAAAATAAAATATTTGAAGAGAGCATAAATTTTTTTTTGGAAAATAGCATTCCAAGATACTAGAAATTGAATTTATTGTCAAGTATCATTAGATATGATGGAAATAAAATTATCTTACAAAATTGCATAGAAAACTATGTAAAATAGATTTTGTAAACATAAAAAATGTATATTTAACTTTATAGAGCTTATTGAGGCAAGTCCAACATTGAGTTGTTTGTCTCAATAAAAAATCATTTCACATTACTATAAATTACAAAAGTATGTTAACATAAATAATAGTAAGCTACTATTTTAATATAAAGAAAAAATATATTAAAGCTAAAATTAAACAAATTGAAGTACTCTAATATAACAAAATCAAAACAATGTAACCCACATGAACGAAAAAATATAGTTATATATATATATATTAAAGTACATAAGTGTAAACAAGTTTAAGAAACGATGTATATTGTAAAGGAAAATTAAGCTAAAAGTTGTTAAGAAGAACAACTATAAAATCACAATCAAGACAACTATCTTAAATGTCTCTATCAAAATTCATCTAGAATAATTACAAGTCACAAAAAATAAACACAAATAATTAAAAATTGCTATTTTAGTATTGAGTAAACATATTTTGAGAATAAAATATGATTAATTAAAGTAATATAATATAACTAAATAAAATTAAAATAATTTTCATACAAATGAAGATTGAGGGCTACATAGTAATATGACCATGTTAAAAGAGAATAATTTTTAGAAATGTGATAAATTGACTGGGAAAGTTGCATTCCAAGTTATGGAATAGTAAGACCATAACATACTTGATAATTAAATCAAGTGAGCTTCAAAATTTCACCTAAAAAAAGAAAAAACCATATAAAATATAATATAATAAAATATAAAAAATGATTATTAAATTAGATATAACTCATTAAGTTTATTTAAATGGTGTTTCATTCATCTCAACAAGACCTCATTTATTGTTACTTCAATTTAATAAAATAAATAAATATAAATAATAATCAATTTTTATTTTCGTATTAAGTAATCATACATCAAAGCATGTAAAGGTGAAACAAGATAAGGGTTAGAATATCTTAGTAACAAAACAATTCAAATTAAATAATTTTACAAAATTTGTTAAATTATGCGGGAAAGTTGCATTAGAAGATATTAAGGAGACTTAGTGAAATATCATCAATTGTTTAATAAGGTACAAGAAAAATGTCTTATAAAGAATGTAGAAATTCTAAAATTTAAAATATTTAATAAATTAATAAATTAATATATAATAGAATATCTTTCTTTAATATGAGTCTAACTTTTGTTTCGTTTCAATTAGATCGCACTAGAAATTTTATGAATTTTGAAAGTAAAAAAGCTCCAAAAATAATATATTATTGTTTTAATATTATCTAAATATATATATATATATATATATATATATATATATATATATATATATATATATATATATATATATATATATATATATATATATATATATATATATATTAAAATTGAGAAAAGAAAAATTGAAGTAATGTAATGTAATCAAATGAAAAGGATGCAAAGGTCACGAAAGAGGAGAATTAGAATTTTATACTAAAATAACCAAATCAAAGATAAAACTTTGGGAAAATGAGAAAAATTATATAAGAAGATCACATGACATGGTAATAAAAAGATCAGTGTAATATCCTTAATCTTTAAATTAGGTATGAATCTAAACATCTACTAAAGCATGCTAAAATCTTAGAAAATAAATGTTTAAAAATAAAAATAAATATTTGTTAGGTATATGTTATCGAGATTAGTCCAATGATGCTTATTTTATTTTAATTAAATCTCGTTTGAAATTGCTATGAATTAACAAATAAACAAGGTGTAAAAAATTAAATTAATATTTAAAAATGAAGCAAATATATGATAATGTTGAAATGAGTTAAGTTGAAGTCATGTACTTAAATAAAATTAGTGTGATGTATTTGTCTTATGAGAGATGAATTAAAGTTTGGCAATATAATCAAATTAAAGCAAAAATTTTTTAAAAAACATCAAAACTTATGCAGGAATGTCTTTGTACAAGATACTTAGAGATCATGTTGAACATCCATGATGTTGAAATCACGTATAATTGAAATAGTGCCGTATTGCATGCCAAAACCCTAGATATAAAAATATCTAAAAATAATACATGTATTTTATTTGATAAAGCTTCTCGAACAAGTCAAATGATGTTTGCTTTGCATTTTTTAGATCTCATTAGGAAATATTATAAACATACAAAGTAAACATAAATAATATTGTATTACAACCAATTCAAGGTAAAATGTTTGACAAATTAAACAAATTATAACTGAAAGTTGAATTCCTATGTCCTAAGGAGATTGAGCATTACATCTTATATCATTAAATTAGGTACAAATCAAAATGTTTGATAAACTGTACCTAAGTAATAAATAAAATATTTAAGAACCAAAAATAAAAATTTTATGGGATTTAGCTCATCAAGACGAGTCAATAGACATCTCTTTGTCTCCACCAAACATTATTATAATTACTATAAATGGCTTAAGTGATTAAATATAAATAATCTTAATATATGAGTTAAATTTTATGTAATATATATTGATGTTAAAAATAAACATCTTGAAGTAATGTAATACATCTAAAAAAAATTGATGAGTAGTTGACCTGAATGGAGAACTAGTGTTTTACAGCTATATCACTAAATTAAAGCAAAATGTTTGAAAAAATGATTTAAATTTTATAAGAAAGTTGCATTCCTATATATTAATTAGATTGAATGTAATGTCTTTGATCATGAAACTAGGTACAAATTGAAATGTCTCATACAGCATGGGTAAACCTTACAAAATAAAATGCTTAAAAATGTCATATAAAGTTCATGATGATGAGTCTAGTGACATTTGTTTAATCTCAATAACACCTCATTTCAATTTATTACAAATAAAAAAAATTAAATAAGAATTAAAAAATAATTTTTATTTGAACATTAAGTAAATATATATTATATTGAAATAGATAAATTGAAGTGATGCATTAAAACCAAATCAAAGAGTTATAAGGGAGTCGTGAGAGTACAATACCATTACAAAATAAAATTATGAAGTCAATGTGGAAACATTTGAGAAGATTTGATATTGTGTTTGGGAGTGTTGAATTCATGACATTAAATTGACCAAAGGTAATGTCATCGACCATCAAATAATTATAAAATGAAATTGTTTCAAAATGCAAGAAAAAATACCATAAAGTAAAATATAAAAAATATTAAATAAATATATAATTGGATAGAGCTTGTGGAGACAAGTTAAAAAACAATTTTTTCAACTCATCATAAATAAGAAGTTATTGTTTTAGTCTTAAGTATATATTAATGTTGAAGGAGATAAATTAATAGAATCTAATTTGACCAAATCAAAGTGATGTAATGGCCATATGGGATGAGATTTAGAGTAACATAGTACTATAGCAAAATCAACACAAAATATTTCAAGAAATGTGATAATTACACTACTAAGCCACAAACAAAGATACTAAGGAGATCGAGCATAAGATCATCGATTATCAAATCTCATAATAATTGAAATGTAATGGAAAGAATGTCAAATAAACATGAAAATGAAATGTTTGAAAAGATAAAACTAAATATTTAATTGGATAGAGATCATTAAGATAAGTCCTATAAGTTTTATCTTATCTCATTCACACCTACTTTATAGTTACTATAAATTACCAAAGTCATTAAAAATAATTCGTAATAGTTGTTTTGCATTAAGCAAATATATATTGACATAATAAGAGGTAAAATAAAATAATATAACATAAATAAACCTAAGAGATGTAGGGGTCACATGGGAGGAAAATTGAGATTTCATTGTAATACATCCAAATCAAAGGCAAAGCTTTCAAAGTATAACATAAATTCTATGTAGAAGTCACATTTGAATATACTAAAGTGATTGACTATAATACCTATGATTATTAAATTTGGTAAAAATTTAAAGCTTTTCATAGCAGGTCAAAATGCTTGGAAGAAATAGTTTAGAAAAATAAAAATGAAGTTTTAATTCACTAGAGCATATTTACATAAGTGAAATGATGTTTGTTCTCAATTGGTCTGTCCTCATTTTTAATTGCAACAAATTATAAAAGTAAATAAGAATAAGTAAAATTAAATGATTATTTTAATTTTAAGTTAATAATTATTAAAACTATAGTAAGATAAATTGAAGAAATGTATTATAACAAAAAAAAATTAATGCAAGGCTCACGCAAGAATAGATTTAGAGTTTCATTATAATATAACAAAACAATAGAAAAACATTTAATGAAAAACTTTATATGGAGTTGTTTCATTCCAAGATACTAAAGTGATCATGTTCAATATCCTTAATCTTGAAATTAAGTATGAAGCAAAGTGCCTTGTAAAACATGCCAAAGCCATTGAAAATTATTTTTTAATAAATATAACAACAATATTTAATTGTAAAGAGCACATCGAGATAACTCTAACAAACCTTATTTTACCTCTGTTAGATCATATTTGTAATTAATATGAATTATTAAAGTAAAATAGAAAAAATAGTATCAAATTATTAATTTAATATCTATGAAAGATATATTAAAGAATAAGACAAATTGAAGGTATGATAAAAAAAACCAAAAGAAAGCAATATAATAGTCACAAAATTATTGAAAAAAGGTTTGTTACATTATAACCGAATAAAAAAATATTTCAATATTTTACATAAATTATATTGGAAATTTGAATTTTAAGATGTAAAATAAATAATTAAAAATTAAGATATCTAATAAAGAATGCAAAATCCCACAAAACAATATTTTAGATAATATAAAAAATTAATATCATACTAGACAAAGAACATCAAGATAAGTCTAGCGATGTTTGTTTTATCTTGATTAGATCATATTTAGAACTACTGCAAGTCAAAAAAGTAAATTAGCATAAATAATATAGTAAAATAATGAAATTAGAGTGATGTAAAGGTAACATGCAAGGAGAATTTATGTTATATTGTAATATAACTAGTTCATAATGAAAATTTCAAATAATTGAGATAAATAGTCTAAAAAAGTTTCTTTCCACGAAACTAAGGAGATTGATGGTAACATTCTAGGTTGACAAATCAAACATTAATTGAAACGTTTCATAATGACTAACACAACAATAGAGAATAAAATATTGAGAAATATAAAAATAAATATTTAGATGCATAGAGCTTGTTAAGATGAGTCTAACAATCTTTATTTCATCTCGCTTAAACAATGTTTGGAATTACTATGAAGTATTATCATTAATAAGAATAAATAATATAAAAATATTATTTTTAATTATTTGTAAATATATTTTAAAGCTAAAATGTAATAATTTTTATTTATGTAATAAAACACAGTGAAAGAGATGTAAAGGATAGATAAATACAAATTTAGAGTTGCATAATAATATAGCAAAACCAAAAACTTTAAAAAAATTAGAAAAATTATATGAAAAAGTTGCATTCAAAAATTTGAAAAGATTGGGTGGAATATTCTCGATTATCAAATCAGCCACAAATAATTAGATCTTGTAAATCATTCAACTATCATAACAAGAATAAAATTAATATTTAATTAAACCTCATCAAGATTACTAAAACATTATTTATTTCACTTGATAGGACCATTTTGTAGAGATACTACAAATGCCAAGACTAAATAAGTATAAGTAACAATAAATTATTGGTTTAATGTTATGTAAATAAACATTTAAATTTTAATTTGATAAATTGAAGTAATATAATATCAACAAATAAATGCAATATTTAGAAATGATTTAGAGTTACATAATAAAATAACCTTATCAAAATAAGACCTCAAAAAAATAATATAAATTATACAATTAATTTAAATTGCAAAATTCTTAGGAGATCATGTGTAACATCCTTAAATACCATATCAGATGCAAATTAAAATGTCTCATAAAACATTCTTAAACCCTAAAAAATGAGATACCTTGGAAAAGTAAAATGTATATTTAGTTGGATATAGCTTCTGAAGATGACTCCAATGACATTATTTATGGTCAATCAAATTGAATCTAAAATACTATGAATTATCATATTAAATTTACATACATAAAAATAAATTATTATTTGAAAATTGAGTAAATATATTTTAATGAGGAAATGACAATAGTTTAAATAATAAAATATATGCAAACAGAATTCATATAAATATCATGGGAGATGTGAACTGAAATTTCATAATAACATTAAAAAGTAAAAGTGAAAACTTTTAAAAATACGATAAATTATATAAGAAATTGTATTCCAAGACACTAACGTGATCAGAGTGTAACATTCTCAATCATCAAATCATGTTAGAATAGAAAAGTGTTATGAAGCATGCAACACATGAAGAAAGTAAAATATCTAAAAATAATAAAAAAAATTAGTTGGATAGACATGTTCAAGACTAGTCTAATGATATTTATTTCTTCTCGATAAAGCCTCATTTAGAATTATAGTGAATTATCAAAATAAATAAGCATAAATAATAGTAATCTATTATTTTCATATTATGTAAAATAATATTTATGGTAATGTGTGATAAATTAAAATAATCTAATACAACTAAGTCAAGGTGTATGAAGGTCCCTTGATAAAATATTTTTATTAAGAAAGTAATATAGAGAAATGAGAACACTGATTGAGCACAAACTAAAATAAGATAGAAATAAATATTAAAGCTAAAATGTGATAAATTGATAAAATAAAACAACGCAAAAATTAAAATAATGTAAATTTTTCGTCATATAAAACTTAGAGTTTCATAGCAATATTAAAAAATCAAAGTGAAAACTTCTAAAGAATAAGATATATTGTATTGGAAATCTACAAAGATACTAAGGAGTTTTCATGCAATGTCCACGACAATTAAATCACAAACTAATCAAAGTGAGTCATAGAATACGTGATTATCTTAGAAATTAAAATAATATAAAATATTGAAAAATATTTTGTTGTGTAGAGCATGTCAAGATTAAACAATGACAATTGTTTTGTCTCCAACAAACCTCGTTTGGAATTACATCAAATTAGAAAATTAAGTATAAATAAAATTGCAATATAAACGAATAAAATAAATGTTAAGGTAAACAAGAGGAAAATTAAAGTTATGTTGTAATATAAGAAAATTGAAACAAAACTTTTGAAGAAAGAAATTAAAAGTTAAGAAATTGTTGCATTACAAAAGTGTATGGAAATCAAGCGTAAAATCCTTGACTATCAAATTATTAAGAACAATTCTAAGTCACTCGCAAGAAACGTAAATATATAACAAAATAAAAAATTTATAAAAATTAAATTTTTTTTGTTGAATAAAGCTTAAAGGGACAAGTCCAATGAAGTTTTGTTCATCTAAGTGAGACCTAATTTTGAATTATTACAAATTAGCAAACTAAATAATAACAAATAACCATGAATTACTATTTTAAATTTTGAGTTTATATAATTTATAGCTTTAAAGAGAAAAATTAAAGTATAGAAAGATAAATAAATCAACGCAAAGTAAAGTACATATCAGATTAGATTAAAAATTTCTTTATGATTTGTCTATAACATCCTTTTTTTTAAATCAGGCATGAATAATTAGTTAGACATAACTCATCGAGTTGGCTCCAACAATATTTATCTCATCCTAATCTAATCATGTTTAGAGTTACTATGAATTACAAAATTAAAGAAATTAAAAATGTCGAAACATAGAACAAAACACAAGATCATAAAGCATGCGTAAATTTCGTGCAAATAAAATATTTAATAAAGCATGCATAAACCCTAGAAAATAATAAATTTTAAAATATAAAATGAATACATCATTTAATAGAGCAAATTAAGAAGAGTTCATTGAAATTTCTTTCATGCGAAGAAAAATAATGTCGCAAACTACTATGATTTACTAATAAAGTATATTATTATTTTTAATATTAAGTAAATATATATTAAACTTAAAGTAAGATAAATTAAATTATTGTAATAGAACTAAATGAAATCGAAGCAAAAGGTCAAATGAGAGGAGATTTATAGTAACATAGAAATATAAGTCAAACATAGCAAAATATTGAAAAAGTAAGATAAATTCTACATGAATGTTGCAAAAATCCATACATGGTATAATAAAAATATTACAAGCTACACATCTCTTTTGATGGCATCAAAGAAGGAGAATGATCATGGTTTTAATAAAATTTGGATTAGTCATAAACTAAGGTTAATCATATATTACAAGGGATTGAAGTATGTGGGAGCATATATATTTAGTTTTTAACACATCTTACTATTTCTAAAATATATGATTTTACTTATTATATTTTAATTTAAACATTTACACCTTATCATCATCCAAAGAAGGGAGATTATCAGGTCACCCTTGTGTTTGATGAGTCAAGTCTTAAATGTTAAGGATTTTGTTCTAATCATCTTATATAGTGTGAAATAAGATTATCTGTGAAGTTCAAGCTAGGCACTTCTAAAGATAATGAATTAGTTTTCTTCAAAGTGACATGGATTGTTTAATAATCTTCAAAGATTGAAGACATGTGCATCAAATTTGAAAATACTTATTTTTTGTATGAAATAAAGTATTAGCTTGTTAGTTATACGACACACTTTTTTGAATCAAATTCAAATCCAATTCAAGCTTCTAATATTCATTTATATTTTTTTAAACAAAATAATTACAAATTAATATATTTCAAAATCAAAGTTTTCTACAAATAATATTTTTTTACAAACTCTTTTAAAAATAAAGTATGATTGGAAATTTGCAAAAGTATTTTTAGACCAATAGTTGACCCCTCATGTTTAATTGTCATTGTGATTTTTATTTCAATTTGTATTAGAGTGGATTCCATGCACAAACTGAGTAAAATCAAAATAACGATCCCTTATTTATGTGCATGTTAATTATGTTATTAATTCTTATTATTTACAAGTTTTTCCTATTAATATCTATTATAATATTGCCATTTTTATTTTATAATTAAATTTCTTGATTTTGTTAATGTGTTTACTTTACCTAAATATTTAAGGATGACTTTAACCATTGTTGACAATTGTGAAATATTAGGTGGGGAATTTCTATCATGACTTCCACCTTTATTTAAAAATGATTTATTAATTGGTAAAACGTCTTTAAAAATTTTATTCGAAAACTTAATGATCATTTGTTGGAACACAATATTTATTTTGTATACTTCCCCATTATAAAAGTGTTAGATAAAGAGTGTTGATTTAATAAAATGGTAAACAAATGAATCTTGTATTTTGTGCATTATGTAAAGAATTTTATGTATGAGTGTGTTTGGCTGCCACTTGTCTTGAGATGATATAGGGATTAGATTGGTTGCATGGTAAGAATGAATCTTTAGATATTGTCGATGTCAAGATGGGGAACAAGAAGATAAGGAATAAAAAATTCAATATAGAAATTAATTGTAAAGGTAAACTGGTATCAAATACTTGTAGTTCTAGCCATGAGTATGTCTTTGAATCTTCTGATGAAATTTTAAGTTATTTTAGTAAATTAATTTTTTAGCACAAAAAATTAATTAACTAGCTTGGTGATATTAAGAAAGTTTCTACCAAACATTATTCTATAGTAGTAAAACTACATCAATAATTTGATGTACTTAAAGAGGAATATTTTTCTAAAGTGTGATTGTTAAAAGATTCAAATAAAGAATATGAAAATGAATTAGCCAATCATATTATGTGGTATAATTCTTTAAAAAAATTATGACAATTTAATAAAACAAATCTATCCTTAAAGATAAACTAAAGAAATTTTAGTCTTATGAAAGAAAAAAATGATTTGTCAAAGTATGATAGTTTGTTTTCTCATGTATCTTATTTTCATCATTCACATGTAGCATCATATGCTACTTCATTGAATCACCTTAAAGATAGTATTGGTTGCTTGAATACTACACATGTCTTAAACATGTTTCAACTTATAACCATGCGATAAAAAGAAATACATATTTGCATAATCGTAATAGATTTAAAAATCATATATTAATATGCCTAATGCAACACCTATTCCTTCTCTACACATATCTAATAATCATGTTAAATCTAATATTGTATGTAATGATTGCTCAAAATCTTATATTTCATTTCATAATTAGGAAATCTATAAATCTAAATCATAATAGATAATGAGTGGATTCTGATGAGAACAAACTTTGAACATTTCTTTGAAAAATCATGACATCTGCACCTTACCACTTTTGAACACAAGATAGTTTGGGTTCTTAAATTTAATTCATAGTTAGTTTTGTAGGCTTTTTTGTTCATATTTTTGGACCTATAGAGACATCACTTGGTTTGTGAGATTTTGTAAATCAGTTAAAAAAATTTGTAAACATTGGCTTACTTAGCATAGCATAGAAGATCAAATCTATATAGACATTTATTATTAATCAACATTAATCATTTATAACTTGATGCATTAAGAATTTTAATATTATAAGCAACTCAATTCCATATTTTCTCAATGTCAATTTTTGACAAAATATGATTGAATGACACTTGATTTGTTGTTAAGAATGGAAATTTGTGAGCAAATGTTTAATCATAGTTGACTTTAGAATTTAAAATAAAAAATAAGCAAAAGAAAAACTAGGTTGTGTAGCAAATTGATTTTTAATGTCTTGAGCTAGGTTATGGGGGAACCATCCATAACTCAACTCGAAAGGAAAGAGTAGAATAATCCATATAAAGATGAAAAACTACCGTTATTCACAATGTTGGACAATTTTTATCCATCTCATCTTTCTGAAGGCATGTGTGAAATACCACCATCCAATGAAGTAAGTTTTTATTTGGACAATGGTGACTATGCCTTGCATTTAAAATCACAATGATTTTGATATATTACATTTTCTCAATTAGCCTCATTTTTGCATCAATGTACATTTACTTATTAAAAAATTAATAATATGCCAGTATTTATGTTTTGTTCAATTTCGTAATTGTGATTAATTTTAAACAAGGTCTAATTAAGATGAAATAAAAAGTTATTTAACTCATCTTATTGAACTCTATCTAATTAAATATTTCATTTTTATAATGTTTAGTTTTGATTTTTGAAAGGTTTTGGCATGCTTTATGAAACATTTTTATCCCTACCTAATTTTATAAATCAGGTTGCAACTATCGGTCTCTATGGTATCTTAGAATACAACTTTCTTATAAAATTTATCTCATTTCTTCAAAAGTTTGATTTTCATTTAGTTATTATATTATGTCACTCTAAATCTCATAACATATGCCCTTTAGATTCCATTGACATGGTTAAATTACATTACTTCAATTTAACTCTTTTTTTGTTGTTATAAATATTTACATAATATTAATGTTACAAAATTTTATTATTTTTGTTTTTATTTTTTTTTGTAATTCATACTAATTCATGATGAGGTCCAATCCCACCAAAACAAAATGTGGCAACCACATGATAAAACCTTTATCGAAATAGATGTTCATTTCTGTATATTTAAATATTTAATTTTCTTAAGGATTTTGTGAGCCTTAAAAGGCATTTCAATTTGTATCAGATTTCATGATCGAGTATATTATGCTCGATCTCCTTAGTATCTTGGAATAAAATTTTATCAAATAATTTAATTCTTTTCCTCCATTATTTTAATTTGATTTAGTTATATAACTATAAAACTCTAAATTTTGTCTTGTCTAATATCTACATATCTTTAATTTTGTTACATTGCATTACTTCAAATTTTCTAATTTTATTTTAAATATTTATTTACTTAATATTAAATAAGAAATTTTTTTTAATTTTTCTTAGTTATTTTATTAGTTTGTAAATAATATAAATAAGGTCCAATAGTGGTGAAAAAAATCATTGGACTTATCTTGACAAGCTCTTTCCAATTAAATGTTGAGTTTTATAACATCAAAATATTTTTTATGGTTTTGTATTATTTACTATATATTTTGATTCACATATAATTTAATCAATCAAAATGCTATATCTGATCTCTTTAGTATTTTGGGATATAACTTTCCCATATAATTTACTTAACTTCATCAAAGTTTTTATTTTTTTATATTATAATAAAAGATTAATGCTGATATAATTGTCCTTAGCATCACTTTGATTTTGCTTTATTATGTTGCTTTTATTTATGTAATTCACGTTTTTGTAAAAGTAGCTTAACATTAAAGTATTAATTTATTATAATTTATGTTTCTTAATTTTTTAATTGATAGTAATTCTAGAAATGCTTTAATTAAGATGAAACACAAATCATTCGACTCATTATAATGAGCATATAAAATTAAATATATTTTTTAATATTTTTAGGTATTTCTTTTCTATATTTTGGACAACTTTAGGGGAGATAAGTTGATTTGTTCTTGATTTGGTGATTGTGGATATTATAGTCAATCACATAGTAATCTACAAATGCATATTTCTTACACAATATGTCTCATTTCCTTAAATTTTATTGACTTTGATTTGTATATATTTCTATGAAATTCTAGTCATTCTTTCATGTGACTTTTACATCATTATGATTTGGTTAGATTGTAATATTAGATTTATCTCATTTCAAATTTAACATTTTTTTCTTAATATTAAAATAAGATTTTATTATTACTTAAATTTATTTAATTCAATAATTCATGAAAGTTCTAGATCACATGTGATTGAAATGTTACAAACATCATTGGACTCATTTTGAACACCTTTATCTAATTAAATAATGATTTTTTATATTTTAAAAAAAAATATTTTTTAGGGTATCCATAGCTTTATGAGACATTTGTTGAACACTAAAATGACTATCATGGATGTTATGCTTATTGCCCATAGATTTTAGAATTCTACTTTCCCACATTATTTATCTAATTTTTTTCAATTTGTTTACTTTATCATATTATATTGCTATGTAACACTAAATTTCCTCTCATGTGAACTTTAGGTCATAATGAATTTGTTATGCTATATTTTCGTAATTAATATTTATTCAACATTAAGATAAATTTACTTATTATTAAAATAATATTTCATTTTATTTAAGTTAAGTCATTTTGGTAATTCACAGTAGTATCCAATAAGATTTAGTGGAAAAGAAAAAATAATCAATGAATTCATCTTAACATGATCTATATAATTAAATACTTATTTTTATATTTATGATGTCTCATTTTATTATTTTTACATTTTATATAGATATTTTGATTGACATATGATTTGAAAATCAAGTATGTTATAATCAATCTTTTGAATATTTTGGAATACAAATTTCTCGTACTATTTTCTAATTTTGCTAACATTTTTTTGTTTTATTTTGCTATATTATTATGGAAATTTTATTCTTCTCTTATGCACCTTAGTGTTAGGTTGAGTTTGCCACATTATATATTTCTTTAATATTAAAATAATTACAAATTTTTATTTATATTTATTTTGTTTGAAATTTTTACTAATTCTAAATGCAACTCCATCAAGACAGAAAAAGTCATTGGAGACACCTTCTCTTGCTCTACTAAGTAAATATTTTTTTATATCTTTAAAAATTTAAATTTCTAAACTTTTGGCATTGTCAATAAGAACAATTTATTTGTACCCAATTTGATGATCAATGATGACACACTATATCTTAAATATCTTGGAATGCGAATTTCTCTTATAATTTTTCTCATTTCTTCAAAAGTTTTTTCTTTATTGTTGTTACATTACTATAAACTCTAATTCTCCTCTAGTTTGGCCCTCACATTAGTTTAACTTGGTTAAATTATATTACTTCAATATATCTTATTTCAATCTTAACAGTTGTTTACTTAATATTTAAGTATTACTTTATTATTATGTTTGTCTTATTTTTTTAAAATTCATAGTAATTTCATTCAATTGTATAATACGCATAAAATAATTATCGATTGACTCATTTTGATGAGCTTTATCAAATTAAACTTTTTTATATTTTTAAATATTGTATTCTCTACATTTTTGACTTGTTTTACGAAACATTTCATTTTGGACCTGATTTGATGATTGGGAATGTTACCATCAACGTCTTTTATACCATAGAATATAACTTTTTCATGTTCTTTATTTGATTTTTTTTAATTTTTTGCTTTAATTTTACTAGATTACTATGTAACTAAAAATCACCAACAATTTGGGCTACACATCACCATCATTTGCTAAAATTACATTGCTTTAGTTGATCTTATTTTATATTTAGCATTTATTTTATTTATAGTAATACAATAATTTATTATTATAAATGCTTATTTGATATAGTTGAAACAAACTTTGTTAGACTCATCCCAAGTGACTCAATTGAATCTAATATTGATTTTTATTTTATTTAAATTTTTTTCTATGTTTTAAAACTTTTGGAAGATATTTCCATTTATAAATGATTTGAAATATAGGAAATTTATAAATAATTTCCTTTGAATCTTTGAATGCATATTTTTGAAATGTGTTAAATCATTTCTCAAACTTTTGGTACATATATTTTGTTATATTACTTTACAACTCTAATTTTTTCCTCATGTGACTTTTAAATAATTTTTATTTGGTAATATCTTATTATGTAAATTTTTTTTTCAACTTTAATTTTAATATATATAAAATATATTCAAAAAATAATTTTACATTATTTATACTTATTTATTTTTGTCATTTTTTATAATTTCGAAAGAGGTCTACCCAAAATGAAGTAAACACTATTTGCTCTTCTCAATGAGACTTTCAAATTAAATATTCATTTACTAAGCCTTAAATGTTTTTTTTATCTTTTTAGTAAATTTTATCTCATTCTTTTTTGCTGTTCACTTTAATTTAGATACATTTTTTTGTAACTCTAAACCTTTCACCACGAAACCCTTACATATCAATTATTTTGTCATTTTGCATTATTTTCATTAACCTCAATTAGCATTGATATATAATTACCTAATATTGAAGCCTTTATTTATTAATTCTTTGTACTTACTTATGCTTGTTACTCAAAGTAATTCAAACCAAAGTTTAATTGAGGCAAAAATAGCATCTTTTTGCACATCTCTATAAGCTCTATCTAATTAGAAGTTCATTTTAATATTTTTTTAAAAAAATTCTTTTTTAAAGATTTGACACATTTTATGAGACATTTTTATTCATAATAGGACTGATCACTACACTCGATCTCCTTGATATTTTGGAATGTTATTTTTCAAATAATTTCTCTTATTTCTTAAAATTCTAAAAGAAAAAAAATATCATTAGACTCATCTTGATGTACTATATCAAAAAAATCATTTTTATATTTTAAAATATTTTTTTAAGAAATCTGGTATGTTTTATTGACATTTGATTTGTACTTCATTCAATGAATGAGATTATTACACTTGATCATCTTAATATCTTTGCATCAAACATTCTTAAAAAAATTATCTCATTTCACCAATTGTTTTTCTTAAATTTTGTTATATTAGTATAAAACTCTAATTTTCCACTCATTTCACCTTTACATCACTATGATTTGATTAGTTTATAATTCTTCAATGTATCTTTTTTCATCTTTACTTTATATTTACTTATTATTAAAGTAAAAATTTATTATTATTTAGGATTATTTACTATGGTAATTCTTAGTAATGGAAAACTTGTTTGATCGACAAAGAACAAACATTATTAGACACATGTCAATGAGGTTTATTAAGCAAATAATTTAGTTTTATATTAATAAATATTGTATATTCTAGAGTTTTGTCTTGTTTTAAGACATTATGATATATATAGGATTTCCCAATTAAGGACCTCGTGCTTGACCTCCTTGGATTCTTGCAATTCAAATTTCCCATAAAATTTACCACATCTTTTTTAATTTTTTTCCTTTTATTTGTTTATATTTCTATGAAACTATAAATCTTCTTTGACGTGAACTTTACATCACTTCAAATTTGTTATACTACATTGCTTAAATTTATCTCTTTTAAGCTGTAATATATATCTACTTAAATTTCAAATAATTATTTATTGTTATTATACTTACGTTGTTAATTAATAAGTATTGCATGTGAGAGATGATGCTGACAAAGCATATATTGATGGATTCATCAATGAGCTCTGTCCAATAACATAATTATTTACATAATTTCAAATAAATAATTTTTTGTTAATTTGGCATTCTTTGTGAAACATTTTATTTGTACATGATTTGATAAATGAGGATGTGACAATTGACCCTCTTAGTATCTTAGAATTCTACTTTCTAGTAAAATTGTCAATATTTTCCTTTTAGTTTTTCCCATTAATTGGGCTATGTTACTGTGTAACTCTAAATGCTTTTCTCATTCAACTTTTACATTACCCTAATTTGTTATAATAAATTACTTTGATTTATCTTATTTCATCTATGGTATATATTTACTTAAAATTAAACATACTAATTTGTTAATATTTATGCTTATTCACACCAACTCTACATGCTCTTACAAAAACAACATTGCTTTTTAAATTTTTAAGCATTTTATTTTCTATGATTTTAGCACTTTATATAAGGAATTTTGATTTGTAGTAGATTTGATAATCGACGATGTTACACTCCATCTCCCTAGTATCTTTTAATGCTTTCTTCTTGTGCAATTTAAGACATTTCTTCAAATATGTTCTCTTCTGTTTTGTCATATTAATTAGAAACTCATATTCTCCTCTTCCAAAGCTTTCATGATTCTTGCATTTGGTATATTACTTTGCTTCAATTTATCTCATTTAAGAAGTTTATTTATTTATTAAACATTAAAATATTAGTTTATTATTATTTATACTTATTTTTTTTGTAAATTATAGTAATTGCAAACAAAGACTTTTGGAGATTTAGCAACATTATTACAATCCTTCAAATTAAATTTATCTAGTTAAATATTATTTTTTAATATTTATATATTTTCTTTTTTTTGCTTTTTAGAAAATTTACTAGTCATTATAACTTTCTTTTATAAATTATCTCATTTCTTCAACTTTTTAACTTAATTTGGTTATGTTAGTATTTAACTTAATTTCACCTTGTCTGATCTATACGTTGCATTTATGTTTATAATTTACTTTGGTTCAATTTAACTCATTTCAACATTTATATCTATTTACTTATTTTTAGCAAAATATTTATAATCATTTTTTCATATTTATTTTATAATTCATCGTATTTCCAAATGATGTTTGATGAAAACAAAACAATTATCATTAGAATAATATGAACAAGCTCTAATTAATTAAATATTCATTTTTGAATATTCAAATATTTTATTTACTAAGATTTTTGCAAGCCTTACTAAGCATTTTAGTTAATAACAATTAAGGCTATCATACTCAATCTCTTAAGAATCTTTTAATGCCACTTTACCTTACAACTTAAATCATTTCTTTAAATTTTTCACTTCCATTTGGTTATTTCCTATGTATCTCTAGATCTCTTATTTTATTACCTATACATAACTTTTGTTTTGTTAGATGAATTACACAATCAAAAAACATAAACAATAATAGATTATTTGAAGAATTAACATAAAATGGACAAGAAATTTGCATTTTAAGAAGCAAGGGAGGTCGATTGAAATAGCCAAAATTGTCTCATAATGTATGGGTCATAATGCCATTGAAAGTGTGCTTAAACTATAAAAAAGAAAATATTCTTATAAAATAAATTTATTATTGTAAAGAGATCATCGATATGGTTCAAATGTTATTTGTTTTATTTTTATTAAACCTCATTTAGTATTAATGTGAATTACCAAAGCAATTGTGCATTAAATGATAATAAATTTTTATTTTAATATTAAAAGTTACATATTAACTATGAAATAAAAAAAATTGAAGATTTATTATGTAATAATATATAAATGATTAGAGGTCATATGGGAGAAGATTTTAGAGTTATGTAGTATTATAAACAAATCACAAGAAAAATTTCAAAAGATTTAAAATATTTATATAACAAAGTTTAATTCAAAGATATTTAAGAGATCTAGTGTTATGTCCTTTAACATCAAATAAGTTATGAATCAACATGGATCATATAGCAAGCCAAAATCTTAGAAAAAAATATTTTAACACATTGAAATGAATATTTAATTAGATCAACTTCATCAAGGTGGTCTATCAAAACTATTAAATAATAGTAATTTATTATTTTTATGTTAAATAAGTATATATTATAATTGAAATGATATTAATTTACATAATATTATATAATTAAAAAAGAACAATTTAAAGATCGTACAAGATGTGTGTTAGACTTTCCTAAAAATATAAAAAAAATTTAAGAATACATTTATGGAAAAGAGATAAAAGATTTTGGATGATTACATTTCTAGATACTAAGGAAATTAAGTATAACATCCCCAATTATAAAATAAGGTATAAATGAATCTTCATTATTAAGTGTGCTCACACATTAAAGAAAAAAAGATTTAAAAAAATCCAAAATAAATATTTAATTGGATAGAGCTCATTAACATGAGTCAATTAGAATTACTTGGAATTACCATATAAAATATTTATAAAAAAGAAAAAAAAGTTATTTTGATATTCAAAAATAATATAATAATGTTGGAATTTGATAAACGAAAGGAATGTCATACAATTAAATTAAACTGGCGTAAATGTTGAACGAGAGGAAAATTTATTTTCCATAAAAATATAACAAAATAAAAGCAAAAATTTTTAAAAAAGCCATAACATAGAAGGGAAAGTTTAACTCCAAATTTGTAAGGAGATTTAGTGTAAACTACAACATTGTCAAGTGTGGTACAAATTGAAAGGTCTTATAAATCATGCCAAATTTATAAAACATATCTATAAATAATAATATGAATATTCAACTTGATATAGCTAACTGAGAGATATGAAATGACTTTTGCTTACTTTAAAGTAACTAAAATTAAAAAAAAAATTATTTTTTTAGTATATATTAAAATAAAAAAGAATCAAATTGGAAAAAAGTAGAACAACAAAAAAAAAGAGATGGAAAAGACAAAAAAATCGATTTCAATAGCAAAAGAAAAATTTCAAATAACTTATCTTATTTTAGCTTTAATATATAATTTCTTAATATTGATGTAATAATTTGTTAATTTTAAGCTTGTTTCCTTTTCTAATTCATAGTAGTATCTAACGAGTTTTGATCAAAATGGAAGAAATGTCATTGTACTCTTCTCGAAGAGATGTATTCAATTAATTATTCATTATTATTTTTTTAAAATTTTTTTTAATTTTTAGAATTTTGGCATTCTTTGTGAGACATTATTATTAGTCATCATTTAATGACAAAGGATATTGCATAAAATCTATTTAGTATAATGTAGTACAACTTTCTTGAAATATTTATCACATTTTATTCAATAACTTTGATTTCATTTGGTTATATTACTTTAAAAATGCAATTCTCCTATCATATGACCTTTACAATGGTTTGATTTCATTACATTATGTTGCCTCAATTTATCTAACTTTGAGGTTTATTATATGTAAGCTTAATATTTAAATATGATTTTATTATTATTTTGGCTTATCTAATTTTACAATCCATAGATATTCTAATTAGATCTAGTAAACATATAAAAATGTCATTGGACACTTCAAAATGAGCTCTATCTAATTAATTTTTTTACATCTTAAAATATTTTACTTTTTGTGCTTAAAGCACATGTTACAAAGTACTTTAATTTGTACAAGATTTCTAGATTGAGGTTGTTACATTCTGCCATCATATTCTCTTGAAAATCTACTTTCCTATAAAATTAATCTAATATCTTCAAATATTTAAATTTTATTTGTTAATGTCACAGTTACTAAAAATTTTCTCTCATGTGACCTTTGTATCATTTTAAATTTTTTTCATTACTATGCTTGTGTTTATCTCATTTCACTGTTAATTTATATTTACTTAATAGCAAAAGTATAATGTATTATTATTTAATGTTATTTACTTTATTATATTGTGGTAACTACAAATACTGTTGTGTTGCAATGAAACAAATATTAATTCACTCATTCTTCATGTGCTTCATCTAATTTAGCATTATGTTTCATATCTTTAAGTATTTTATTTTTCAGCATTTCTTGATCCCATTGTTACCAAGAAATTTAGCCTTCTAACACAAATTATCTCATTTCATCAAATGTTTCACTTTGATTTTGCTTTATTACAATGTAAACATAAAACATCTTATGTGACCTTTAAATGTCTTTGCATTGGATATAGTACATAACTTAATTTATCTCATTTAAGCACTAATTTATAATCACAAAATAATAAAATAATAAAAATTAAATTTTTTAATTATTATTTGTTTTAATAATATTATATTATTCCAATTTTTCTTGTTTAAACTTCAACATATATTTTTTATATAAAAATAATAATTCAGTTTTTTTTATGCTTATTTATCTCACTAATTTGTAGTAATTGCAAATAAGATTTGATCAAGATGCTAAAAAGTTTTTTCACTCATCTCAAAGAGCTCTATAGAAAAAATATGCTTTTTTTAACAAATTTACTATCAAGGGTTTTGGCATTTGTTATAAGCATTTAGATTCATACGAGATTTGCTAATCAAAAATACTATACTCAATCTCCTAAGTGCCCTTGAATATAGTTTTACCATAAAAGTTATCACAATTGTTTGATTTTTTTCAATTCTATTTTGTTACAGTTCTAACTAACTCTAAATAACCTCTCATATAACCATTGCATGTCCTTGATTTGGTCCTATAACTCTAAATCTTCTCTTTTCTCTCCTTTACATCACTTAGACTTAGTTATATTATGTTTATTCAATTTATCTCATTTTAGCATTTATATTTATTTACTTAATAGTAAAACAATAGTTTACTTTTATATTAACATACAACAGTAATTTGTAGTACATCCAAATGAGATCTAATTAAGATGAAACAAACATCATTGGATAGAAGCTTATGAGCTCTATCAAATTAAATATTACTTCTTATTTTTTTAGTATTTTATTTTAGTTGGCTTGATATTATCTTTCAATTAATACATTTTTGATGAAGTATGTTGCACATAATTTTAATAGTATCTTGGAGTGTAACATTCCCATGTAATTTGTCTTTTTACTTTCATTTTTTGTATTGATTTATATTTAATATTATGTAATCCTAAATCTCCTTTCATGTGACCTTAATATCTCTTTGATTTTATTATTTTACATTGCCACAAGGGATCTCATTTTTTATTTTAATATATTTTTGTTAAATACTAAAATATTAATTTATTATAGTTTATTTTCATTTAATTTATTAATATATAGTTTGTCCAAATGAGGTATGCTAAAAATGAAGCAAACAAACACTATTACAAATTACTCAATGAACTATATCTAAACAAGTTTCCATTTTACATTAATTTTGAATGTTTTATGTTTTTGTGTTTTTACATGATGCAAAAATCATTTTTAATTTTTTCTAAATTAGATGATCGAGCATATTACACAAGATTCCTTACTATTTATAAATGTAATTTTCCCAAACAAATTATCTCATTTCTTTAAATATTTTTGGTTTGTTTTTATTAAATTACTTTGTACCTCTAAATCTCCTATAAAGTGACTTTTATATTACTTTGCTTTAGTTCTATGTTAATATTTTAATTTGTCTCGTCTTAGCTCTAATATATATTTAGATAATATTAAAACATTATTTTATTCATATTTGCGCTCATTCATTTCTATAATTCATAGTAATTACAAAAGACATGCAATCAAGATGATGCAAACATCACTAGACTCATTTTGAATAGCTATATTTAATTAAATATTAATTTTTTAAAATTTCAAAATATTTTGTTTTCTTTTATTTATGCATGCATTATTAGACTTCTTGATTCTTAACTGAACATCAAGATAGTTATGTTTGATTTGTTAATCTTATTATTTAACTCTAAATCTTCTCACATATGATTTTTACATGAGGTTGACTTGCTAATACTATGCTATTTCAATTTATCTCTCTTTAGGTTCACATATATTAACTTAATACTAAATTAGTAACTTTTTGTTATGTATGCTTATTACTTCTATAATTCATAAAATTTCTTTACAAGGACAAATGATAATGAGACAAATATCATTGGGCTCATCTCAACAAGCTCCTTTTGTTTAAATATTCCTTTTTATATTTCTAAATGTTATAATTTTTTTTATTCTTTAATATTTTACATGACATTTCAATTTGTAACTTAACAATTAGAGTATAATGGAACACATTTTTCCAATAAAAATATTAACAAATTTCTTCAAAATTTTTCTTTAATTTTTTCATATTACTATGTAACTCCATTTAATTGGCTAGTGACTTTTAGATCACTTTTATTTGGTTAATTTACATTTCTTCAACATATTTAGCATAAGCTTTTATAAATTTACTTAATTTAAAAAAAATTATTTTTATTCATGTTTTTTGTTATTCATAGTAATTCCAAATAAAATCTGATCAAGTTAAAACAATCAACAATACACTCATCTCAATGAGCTATATCTAATATTATGTCGACTTTTGTAATTTTAAATATTATATTTTGGTTGATTTTTTGCATGGTTCATGAGATATTTATATTTACACTTATTTTGATTAATAAGTACTATGATATTTGATCTCTTTAGTATCATAGAAATCAAAATTTTCATATACTATATTATATTTATTAAAATATTTTATCTAATTGGTTTTTTAAACTTTACATCCCCAAATCCCTTCTTCTGTACCTTTACATCAATTAGAATTTTTAATGTTATATTGCATCAATTTATCTCATTTTATCTTGAATATATATATATGTATATTACACAAAAATAATAATTTATTTTTATAAAATCATATTTACTTTTATATTTCATAATAACTCCATAGGTGGCCTGGTGGAGATAAAGCAAATGTCACGAGACTCATCTAAGTAAGCTCTATCCAATTAAAAAACCATTTTTATATGTTTAAATATTTTAGATTCAATATTTCATAGCATATTTCATGAGCAATTTTTATTGATGCATTGTCTAATGATTGTGAATGTTATACTAGATCTCATAACCTCTCCAAATGCAACTTTCCTATAACATTTATCTCAATTTTAAAGTTTTTCCCATTCATTTTCTTATATTACTATGTAGCTCTCAATCACCTCTCATTTCAACTTTACATCACTTTCATTTGATATTATTAAAATGCTTCAATTTATCACAATTCACCTTCAAAATAAATTTACATAATAATAAACTACCAATTTACTAAATACCTCTTTTCTTAAACATTTTCACTTTCATTTGCAATGAAAGCATTTTAATGCTAAATCTCCACTCATATGACCTTTATAACTCTTCAATTTTGTTATATTATGTTACTTAAAACTATTTGATTTGAACTTTAACTTAAATTTACTTAACAATAAAATAGCAATTTATTATTTTTTATTTTCATTTTATTTTTAGTTCATAAATTCTTTGAAAAGATAAAACAATATTTTTGTACTCATATTAATGAGCTCTATCAAATAAAGTATTTACTTTTATATTTTTTAATATTTTATTTATTAGACATTAGTTTTGCACATTTTGTGAGTGATTTTGATTAATAAATGATTTAATGATTTAAGATGTTCAATCTCCTTACATAATGAAATAAATAATTTTTATGTAATTTAACAATGTTTTACAAATTTTTTTCTTTTATTTTTTTATATTACAAAATAACTCAAAATTTCCTCCTATGTGACCTTCATATTACATTCATTTAGTTGTCTTACCTTACTTCAATTTGCCTCATTTTAGCTTTAAATATTTTTACATAATATTAAAATTATAATTTTCTACTTTTATTCTTATTTAAATTGATAAAAAGTTATCTATTAGTACTAAAACAAATATTATTGTTTTAGACTCAACTAGCTAGTGAAAATTAAATATAAATTTTTATTTTTCTTTGATTTTGGCATATTTTATGTGATATTTTTATTTGTGCCTAATTTGATGATCGAGGATTAGGGAATCCAACAACCTAGTATTATTTATATAAAATGTTCAAATGTTTTACTCTAATTTGTTTATATTACTTTGTAACTCTAAATCTATTCTTACAAATTGATTACATTGTTTTAATTTTGGCACAATTCTTTGTGTTAATTTGTCTAATTTTTTAAATTATTTTTTCTAAATATTAAAAAGAACCTTTTATTATCAATCTTTATTTATTTTGGTAATTCTCTATAATACCAAACTAAGCCTGATGAAATAACTAAAAAATCGCATCACACACTTCCTAGATGCTCTATCCAAAAAAATATTTATTTTGTTTATTTTTAAATATTTTAGCTTTTTAAGATTTTGGCATGCTTTGTTTGACATTTTAAATTATACATTATTTATCTATCAAGGATTTTATATTAGATCTCTTTATTATTTTGTAATACAATTACTCTATAATTTTTGTTTTGTTTTCTCAAAATTTTTTACTTAAATTTAGTTATAATGTTATATAACTCAATCTTTCCTCATGTGACATTTTCTTTACTTTGATTTTGTGAAGGTATAGCATTTCAATTTATCTTATTTTAGCTTTAAAATATATTTAGTTAATATAAAAAAGAATAATTTATTACCATTTATGCTTATTTAGGTTTCACAACAACTCCAAAAATTGTTTGATGGAGGCAAAAAAATATTTGTAAACTCATCTCAATGTACTTTATGTAATTAAATTTTTCTTTTTATATCATTACATATTTTATTTTTTTAATATTTTGTCATATTCATACCTGATTTGAATGTCAAGAATGCAAAAATAATTTTTCATAGTATCATGGAATGCAACAGTTCCTTACAATTTGTTCTATTACCTAAATGTTTGCCTTGATTTTTGAATATTATTATATAAATCAAAATCTTCTCCAATATGACAATTATATCGCTTTGATTTTGTTATATTTCATTGCTTAAGGTAAATTAGAGCAATGTAAAATAAACAATTGAAGGTGATGTAAAAGTCACATGATAAAAAAATTAGATTTTTGTAGTTATATAATAAAAAATAATTGAAAGACTTGATGAAATAAAATAAAGATTAAAGGAAAGAAACATTCCAGCTTGTCAAGGAGTTCAAGTCCAATATCCCAATCATTTAATGTCATAAAGTTTTTTAAAACAAAAAAAATAATTTTCAAAAATAATAAAAATAAGTTTTAAGTTGATAGAGCTCGTCAAGATGAGTGCAATGACTCTGCTTGTTTCCATTTCACCATATTTCAAATCACTACAAATTATCAAAATAAATTAGCATAATTAATTTTAACCTTTAATTTAGTGTTAAGTAATTGTATTCTAAAGAAAACAATAGGTAAATTAAAGCATTCTAATGTAGAAAATCAATATAATGTACTATAAGATGAGGAGATTTAGAGTTACATAGTAAATATAACCAATTTGAAGCAAAACTTTTAGAAAAAAGCAATAAATTATACAAGAAAGTGTGAATCCAAGATGTTATAGACATTGAGTGTGATATCTTCAAACTTAAAATTTGTTATGTCTCAAAATATCTTAAAAAAACATGTGAAAACATAAGAAAAAAATATTTAATTAGAAAGAGATAATGACGATCTCTCTAGTGACATGTTTCATCACAATCAGACATCATGTGAAACTAATGAGAATTATCGAACTAAATATGCATATAAATAACAATAAATTATTACTTTAATATTAAGTACATATATATTAAATCTAAAATAATATAAACTATACTAATTTAATTCAACAAGATCAACACAATGTAAAGGTTGTAGAGATAAAGGGATTGATTTACCCATTAGAATATTTATAGGTTTCATATTTTTACACCAAAACTTCTTAAATAATTATTTTAAATTCTTATTTTATGAAATAAAAATCCTACCTTTTAGTTTCCTAATTTGTAATTCTATGAACAAATTCATCTCTCCCATCATATTCATCTCAAACTCCTTTGCCATTAAGTCATCAAATTCTTTACACATTTTCATTTGGACTACAAAAAACTATGATATCAAATTAAACTTATATAAGAAATAAACGACCATTTAATACCTTTGAATATTGTTATATTAAGTTTTCTTTTTCTAAATCAACTATTAACTACATAATTGCTCAACCTTTATACTATACATGAAGAATTTTCTTAAGGTCATAAAGTGCCTTCCTAAGCTAATATACATTATCGCTATGTTTATAGATGTGAAAATAAGGGATTTTCTATGTACACAAAAATTCCTCTATCATCCTATTTAAAAATACAATTTTTGCATCAATTTGAAATAATCCAAAATTTTTATGTTATGAAAAATTGAGAGAAGTCTAATGGACTTTAATCTTCTTGCTAATGCAAATGAATCAAAAAAATATATGCCTTCAATCTGGTTATAATTATTAGGAAAATTATTTTCTATATATTTATTGATTCCTCCATATTTTTGTCTTGTTTATTTTTGAATATCCATTTATTTCTAATCACTAATTAATCACTAAGCTTAGAAACTACTTTCTACATTTAGATTCTCTCAAATTGATCCAACACTTCATTCATTACTTGAAGGTAAAAGTTATCCTCAAGGGAACAAATATTTGTTCTATAAAAGTTACAAATGCACTAGAATCAATTTCGCTCATAGAGGCTCTAGTCCTAACTCCTCAACTAACATATCCAACCATTAATTCCTTTTGATGTTAATCTTGATAGTTCCAAGTATTTTATTTCCTCAATTTGCCTTCATTCTCATTCAAGTGTAAGCACCTTAAGTATTTTATCTCTTCATCTAAAATTTATTATTTGTCTTATAAATGGAGTTATCAAATAATGCATGCATTATTTTCTCTACATTTTGAGTATTCATGCTAAACTCTATAAGTGTCACCATGTCCACTACCAACTATTAAAACTTGATCATCTTTTTATATATAGTAACATTGAGTGTTCAAATTAATAAAATAACTAGCGACACATAATTGAGTAATACTAACTAAATTAAATTATAATCTAAGAGTAAAATTAGACATATTTGTATCACTAATTCCAATTATCTTCACCTTAGAGTTATCTCTTATAGTCACTCATTTATTTGGATGACGTTCTATCAATATAAACATTCATCTATCTCAAGTCATAGTATTTGAACTTCTGCTTTCAATCACCCTAGAGCTAAATCTTTATTTTTTTTCTCTATGACTAACTTTTTTTGCCGAGTTTGTTTCCTCACTTGTGCACATAATTCTTAAGTATTTTATTTCTAGCCTACAAATGTCTACAATACTTTATATGTCTACGTAATGATTATAAAAACATCTTATGTTAAGTTTTCTATTCCTTATCCTTTTAAAACCAATTAATCTTAGGTTTAACACTAATACTCATTGTGAGAGCATTCATAATATCATTCCTAGTCACCCATTTGAAATAAAATTTATACTAAAATTATTTTTCCTAATTTTATAATCCATTATAGTCCGTCTTATTTCTACATCACTAAATGCTTGTAATAATTCAAAGATTATGTAAACATTTAAAAATGATGTATTTATTCTAAGAAGAGTATAAAATAAGCGAAACATTAGAAACTTTTCCATGTTCTACACAATATATTTCCATTTTTTATCTAGTAATTTCGTTTTTCAATGATGTATGCTCACTATTTATGAAACTTTTTTCATCATAGATTTAAAGTATTTCTATATTCCTTTTCTCATCATCTTTGGTAAAAAAAATCTCGAAGATCAATTTTTTTAATGCAATATTTTTTTAGTTTTTTTGTCTATAATTTAAAGAAGTGAAAGAACTAAAAACTCCTATATAATTATTTCCAAGAACTTCTTTAGGCCAAGATAAAACTTCATTCTCTTCTTTTGCACAAGATGCGCTTGAATTATCATTTTCTAAGAAGCATATGATCACTTTTTGTTCACTATTTGAAGTTGCGGAATTTTTTGAAGCACTCCAAGTAGCATGTAATGCTTTCTTCTTCATTCTCTTCTTTTCTCTTCCTATCATTCGATGCCTCTGAGTTGTAGAAAATTTAATCTAATATGGTTAGTTAAACAACAATCATAGCACTTTGGAGCCTTAAACATCTCCTTTCTTTTCTTCTTTTGACAATTCCTATTTATAAAACATTTTCCCAAATTTTGAGTGAAACCTTTAACAAAAAATTTACCTCTTATACCAAACTATAGAAGAAATGAATGCCACATCTAAATCATCTTTAGTTTCTTTGAATGACAATCCTTCCTCTTTCCTTGCTTCATGCTTTGGCATGCTTGTGGAAGCCTCCATTTCAACTCTTATACTCATCTCAATTTTAGCCATTAATAATTCTCCAACTAACTTATCCAATTTGAGCTTATTTATACAATTGCTGCCTTTATGAGCATGTTAAGAGGGTCATGGTACTTGGGTAGAATCCTCAACACTTCTCTTATAAGTTAAAAGTTACAAACAGCTTTTCCAATCTTTGTTAATCCATCAATAATATTAGTAAATTGAATAAATATCTTCTTTTTTGTTTCCCTTTAATCCATTTTAAATAACTATTTTCATGTGCAACAAAATGTTTTTTTATTTCTTTGCCTTATGAAATGCCTTTTTTAGTTTTTTCAATTTTTTTTCAAATTTCATATGCGGTTTGCTAATTGATAACTCCATTAAATTCACTTGGAGATATGCAACAATAAAGGTTGTTTCGTATTCTGGCATTCCATTGTGTATTCCTCCTTTTATCACTACTAAGTTCACTTAAAGCCTTTATTTAATTTATGCTTGAATCTTTAGTAACTCACATGTTTTTTTGAGTACTTTCCAAAGTTTTAATGACTAATAAAATAAAAAACTTTAGACCTATTTTTTCAATATAAATAAAAGTCATAATTAAATAATGGTAAATGAATTAAGGAGTATCCTTCATCAGGTGTTGCTCCTAGACCAATCTTGGATGAAAATGCTTTAAAAACTTAATTTAGCATGCAAAGTGACAAACACATTTTTAGTAAAATATGCAAAAGAGATAAGAAAGAAATTAAAAGAAGTGTGTAACCAAAATGATAATTAACTAAACTTTGCAAGATAATTAAAATGCACATAGCAAATGAGGGAAGTTAGTTGACTCAATCTTTTATAAGAAACCCTATTTAATAATAACTGAAGTAAAAAAATTAGCATGTGAATTCTACAAAAGTGTGTGAACTCTAGGATTCAAAGGAATGTTTCTTGTTATCGTACATATAGTTTAGAAATAATTTTATATTTATAGAAAATCAGGATTTATATACATAAATATATATATATATATAATATGGCAATACAAATGAAGATAAAAATTAAAAAGTGACATCAAAAGTTGTAGGTGGTTTTGTTCAAATAAGAACTATTTCTTTTCCCATCTTAAATCAAGAAATGCACCATAGAGAAAAGGTTATAACTGGAGCTTTCTTCTTATAATTCATCTCTATTCTACATGATTTTAGTGGTTGAGCTCAAACCCAACACAATTTTTTATTGGATCAAACTGAATCTTTGATTTTGCAAATGCTTGACTATCTAACTAAAAAGAAAAGGAAAACTATAACAAGAAACAATTCTAATAATTTTGTACATTTTTATGCTAATTGCATAATTGAATAAGGCACAACGAGCTAAAAATTAAGAAGATACTTAGGAAATTGAAAGGATAGAAGTATTTGGCATAGCTAGAATAATTTGATAATTTGAGTAGAACTAAGCCATTGTTGCTACTAAAAGAATTTATGCTAATGGAATATTTTACAACACTTTGTTAAGATGTTAAGAATTGCTTCATATTCATTTGTAATTTGATTTGCAGTAGTTAGGTATTTGAAGAAAACTTTTGATTATGGATGCTAGAAAGTCAAGGAAAAGTTATTTGAAAAGTTGTAGACAAAGAAGTAAAAATGTTTTATCAAACAAGTTAAAAATATATTTTCAAAAACTGATAATGCATTGGCTCAAACAATTACTAGTGGATTAGCTATTAGAAGGGATCATTAGACCAAATATGAGTTCTTGTTTTACTAAAAAATACCAGCAACAAGAGATTGTTCATGGACGGTCATATAAAATAGGATTATACCTTTGTCATTAGATCATGTCAGATAACTTGTCAATCACATGGCTAATTGATAGTAAAGGTTTGAATTGTCTTAGCCATAGGATTTAGAATAGATTAATTAGAGTTGCATGATTCATGGACAAGGAAGTAATAATTCTAGCTATCTGATATATTTGCATGGGACTATTGTTGTTTGATTCGAGTAATAAAGCAAAGGTTATAAGTGGGTGAGATAAAAAAGTTACGAGACTCATTTTAATAAGTTTTATTCAATTAAATAATCATTTTTATATTTTTAAATATTTTACATTCAATATTTTTGGTACATTTCATGAGAAATTTTGATTCATATCTTATTTAATGATTATGTTACACTCAAACTTACATTCACTTGGAGTGCAACTTTCTCATAGCATTTGCCTCATTTTTTAAATATTTCACTCTGATTTTCTTATATTACATTGCAACTCTCAATCTATTTTCATTTCCTTATTATAGCAGTTTGATTTGGACATTTCAAAATTCTTTAATTTACAACATTTCTCCTCCAAAATAAATGTACTTAATGTTTAAATACTAAGTTTTTATTTTTTTTTTGCTTTGTAACTACGTTAATTTAAACTTTTTCTGAATTATTTCCCATCAAGATGAAGCAGGAATTGTTGTATGTATGTAGATAAGCACTATTTAATTAAAAATTTAGTTTTACATTTTAATATATTCTATTCTCTATAGTTTTGGTATAGTTTTCTTGACTTTTTGTTTCATATCTAATTTTATGAACGAGGTTGTTAAACTTATCTGTTACAAATCTTAGATTATAATTTTCTCAAATAGTTTATCTCATTTCTTGAAAATTTCAACTTTAATTTATTTACATTACTAGTTTTATCTAAATCTCCACACATACAACTTTGCATCACATTGTTTTTTTTACATTACATTGCTTAAATTTATCTAATTTCAAGTTTAATTTAAATAAATAAACACCTATTTATTAAACAATATTTTTGATTATCTATTCTTATTTCCTTTGCTATATCATTGTATTTGAAATTCAAGTCATATTAAGTCAAATCAAACATCATTACAAAGGTCTTGAAGAGTTATTTTCGATTAAATATCAATTTTTTATCATTAAATATTCTATTCTATATGGTTTTACTATGCATTAAAAGGCATTTTGATTCATACACATTTTGATCGTACGGATTAAAGACTTGATCTTATCATAATTTTTGAATGGAACTTTCGTGTATAATTTACCTCATTCTTTGAAAGTTTTCAATTTTTTTTGTTTTTATTGTTACGTTACTCTAAATCTTATCTGATATGAACCTTATATTTCTTTGATTTAGTTAGATTACATTGCTTCACTTTATCTTATATATCTTCAATATATATTTTCTTAAAACTAAAAAATAATATATTTTCTTTTACGCTTATCTATTTTTGTATTATGAAAAATTTCAAAATGAGCTTCAGAAAAGATGAAACAAACTTTGTTGGAGGCATCACAATAAGCTTTGTGTAATTAAATATTTATTACAATATTGTTTAACGTTTTTTGTTTTTGGCATCCTTTAAAAGATTTTTTCAATTTTGACCTGCTTTCACAAACAATGAAGTTACTGAAGTTCTCCTTACTATCTTGTAAGGCAACTTTTCCAACAAATTTTAAAAATTTTCCTAAAATGTTTTTGTATTATTTTGCTATATTACTATGTAACTTTAAATCCTATCTAGTGTGACCTTTAAATAGGTTTTGTTTGGCACTATTATGTTACCTATATCTAATTGTTGTCAACTTTACTACATATTTACTTAATACTAAAATAATTGTTTTAACTATCTTTGCTTATTTATTTTTTTAATTCATAGTAATTTCAAGCATGGCTAATGGAGATGAAGCAAACATTGTCGAATTGGACATGATAGGATTTGTGAAGCATTTTAAAATATACAATATTTCATGGTCGATGATGCCATGTTTGATCTCATTAGTGTTTTGAAATATAGGTTTCTCTAAACTTTATTCCATTTCTTGAAATGGTTATTTTGATTTGGTTATTTTTCATGTTACTCTCAATCTCATTTCATGTTACCTTCAAATCTAATTTATTTTATTATATTATATTATTTCAATTTGTCTTATTTTAGTTTTATATATTTACATAAAATTTAAATAATAATTGACTACTATTTCTACATAGTTATATTATTAACTTTAAGTAATTCCAAAATAGTTCCAAATGAAATAAACCTAAGGTCACTAAACTCATCTCCATGAGTTCTATACAAGCAAATATCTATTTTTACATTATTAGAAATTTTATTTTCTAGGATTTTTGTATGATTTACTAAACATTTGATTCATACTTCACTAATAATTGAGGATCTTTCATTTGATTGTTTTAGCATCTTGGAATACTATGATTTAATAAATATTATGTGTCTTTAAATCATATCCAATGTGACCTTTACATCTTAATAATTTGGTTATATTACATCACCAAAATTTTTATTTTTTCAACTTTACAAAATATTTACATAATATAGAAATTATAATTTAATATTATTTATTCTTATTTAGATTGATTATTTATAGTAATTTCTAATGATTTCTCATGGAGATGAAAACATTCATTAGACTACTACTAACAAGCTCTATATAGTTAACAATTCAATTCTTATCTTCAATATTTTTTTATCTACTATTATAGGCATTAGGTGAATTGTGATTTATAATTGTTTTGATGATCTAGGATATTATACTTGAACTTATTTGTTTTGTAGAATCCATTTTAATATATAATTTACCTCATATTTTCAAATCTTTTGATTTGATTTAGTTATATTATTGAGCAACTACAAATCTCCACTCATGAAACTTTTATGTTGCTCTAATTTTATTATATTATATAATTTCATTTTATCATTTTTCACTTTGAAATATTTTAATTTAAATTTAATATAATAATTTATTATTAGTAATGCTTACAAGAAATCATAATTCATAATAATTTGAAATGATGTCAAATTGATATGAAGAAAATATCATTCAACTCATCTCAATCAACACAAAGCAATTAAATATTTTTCATAATTATAAATATTTTATATTTTATGATTTTATCCATTTTATGACATTTCTTGATTTGTAACTAGTTTGATGATCGAGGATTATACACTCTATCTCCTTAGCAATTTAGAAGGAAATTTTGATGTATAATTTATCATATTAATTGAAATGTTCTATTATCGTTTGGCTATATTATTATCTAATCTAAATCTACTTTTGTATCACCTAATATCTTTTTCATTTGGTTGCATACATTTATTTAATTTATCTTAGATCAACTTTAACAAACATTTACTTATAACCAAAAAAATAATTTACTATTTTTTATGCTTATTTAATTTTATAACTCACAGTAATTCTCAATTAGGTCTAATCGTGACTAAACAAACATAATTTTATACATCACAAGGTGCTCTATTTCTTTTAAAATTAACTTTTTATATTTCAAATATTTTATTTTCAAGGGTTTTGGCACTTGTTATAACATATTTTTACTTATACTTGATATGGTGATCAAGGATGTTACACTTAATCTTATTTGTATCATGGAATATAATTTTCCTATAAAATTTATATAATCTCTTTAAGTTTTTCATTTAGATTTGATTATATTACTATATATTATTAGTCTGCCCTTATGTCACATTTATATCACATTGATTTCAATAAATTATGCTATTTTATGTTATTTCTTTTTATTTTTATTATATATTTAGTTAATATTAAAATAACAATTTAATATTATTGATGCTTGTTTGCTTGGGTAACTGGTAATAATTCAAAATAATTTTAATCATTCGAAAAGTCTTAATGCTCTCTATCAAATTAAATATTTAATTTATATTTTAAAATATTTTATTTTTGGTGATTTTTATAACTATTTGAGGCATTTTCTAATTTTTCTTGATTTTGAGATCGAGGAATTAATAGTTTAACTTCCTTAGTCACACTAATTTCTTCTTTCATATAAAGTTGATCTAACACTTTGAAATTTTAGTTTTAACTTGGTTAAATTACCTTTTGAATCTAAACATCTTATTGAGAGATTATTGCAAGGCTTTCATTTGGATATAATACATTGCTTAATTTATCTTATTTTATCTTTTAATATATATTGGCTTAGTATTAAAATAATAAATTTTTATTATTTATGCCTATAAACTTTGTTAATATATAAAACTAAAATAATTCAAATTGAGGTTTGATTAAGATGAAACAAAAATAATTAGACTCATCTTAACAAGCTCTATTGAATAAACAATTCGTTGATATATTTTTACGAATGTTATATCCTATTGTTTTTTGTATCCTTTATGAGACATTTTGATTTCTGCCTAAATTGATAATCGAGGGTGTTACACTCAATCTCTTTAGAATTATGGAGTGCAAGTTTCATATGCCATTTATATGATTTATTAAAAGTTTTTGCTTTTATTTTTTTATATCATATGTAATACTAGGCCTCATCTAGTATAACATTCACATTAGTCACGTTTCATAATATTACATTGCTTCATAAATCTTGTTGAACTTTTCTAAATTATCATTATACAATTAAATATGTAATTTTTACATGATAAATTGATTAATACCTAATTTGATCTTCAAGGAAATTACACTCAATCATCCACATATCTTCGAATAGAACTTTCATATATAATTTATGTCTTTTTTGAAATTTTTTTCTCTTTCGTTTAGATATGCTACTGTGAAACCTAATTTCTCTACAATTGTAACCTACACATTCCTTTGATTATGTTAGATTATATTATATATATTTATCTTGCTTTATTTTTAAAAAAGTATTTGCTTACTATTAAAATAATAACATATTATTTTTTATGCATATTTTCTTTTGTAACACGTCCAATTAGATATTGATATTTATATTTTATTTATAGTTTGCATTCTTACATATTGGCTTATTTTATGAGATATTTTGATTTATATCTAATTTGTTGATCAATTATGTTACACTCAATCTCGATAGTACCTTGGAATGTAATTTTTGTGTATAGTTTATCTAATTTCTCTCAATATTTCTCTTTGATTTGAATTTTTTTAGAACCTCTAATTGCATCTATAACCCTTACATTATATTGATTTGGTTATAATATATATGATCAATTTATCCCATTTAAGCTTAATGCATCTTCAGTTAAATTAAAATAAAAATTTATTATTATTTATGTTTATTTATTTTTATAATATAGTGTAACTTAACATAAGGTCTAATGAAGAAGAAATAAGCATTATTTATTCTGTTAACAAGCTTTACCTTACTCATATTTATATTAATATTTTTAGTTATTCTCATAACTATCATTTTGGAAAACTTCAAGAGAAATTATAATCTATACTTAATTTCATGATAGAGAATGTTAGATCTGATCTCCTTGGTATCTGTTAGTGAAAAACTTCAAAATATTTTATCATATTTCTTTAAAACAATTTGTTTGAATTAGTTATGTTGTAGCATAACTATAGATCTCCTCCTATCTTACCTTTACATTGTAGTGATTAGATATTATAATAATAAATTATCATTATTTAAGTTTATAAGCATATGCAATTTGTATTCATTATAAACATTATTCAATTGACATGAAACTCAATGAGTTTTGTCTAATTAAAAGTTTGTTTTATGTATTTTTAAATATTTTATTTTTTAAGAGTTTTGGTATGTTTTTTAACATATTTTTATTTAAATGAAATTTGACAATAGAGTATGCTATACTTAATCTTCCAGACATCATGTAATATAACTTTAAGATACAATTTGTTGCTTTGCTATAAATCTTTCTTTGATTTGGTTAACTTGTGTGAAAGTCTAATTATCCTCTCACATGACCTTATAATATTGTGATATGATTAATTTTCTTTAATTTACTACATTTCAAGTTTGTTAAATATTTAGAAAAAATAAGAATAATAATTTATTATTATTTATGATTATTTTGTTTTGTAATTATAAGTAATTTCAAATGATATATGATTGATACAAAACAAACACCATTGGACTCATCCTAGAAAGCTATAATTAATTAAATATTTATTTTAATAATTTTTATTCTCTTTGCATCCTTTAAGTGGAATTTTTATTTATATGACATTGAAATATTAAGTTACAGTCAATCTTTTTAGTATTTCAAAATGTTGCCTCCATTCATAATTTATCCATTTGGTTAAATCGTTCGCTTCGATTTCAATATATTATTATGTAGCTCTAATTTGATTATTCTGTAACCTTTACATCACTTTGATTTGGTTGTATTACTTTTGCTTCAATTTACTAGGTTTTCACCTTCAATATATGTTATTTTAGTATCAAAAAAAATTATTTATTATTTTCTTCTTTACTTTGATAATTGATGAGAATTCCAGGGGTGGTCAAATTGAGACAAATACAATGTGTTGAGAATCACCTTAATGAGTTATATATAGTTAAATATTCATTTTTTAAATACTATATTAGCATGGACTTTGGCATGCTTCATGAGGCATTTAATTTGTACCTTGTTTGATGATGAATAATTTTATAACTGATTCCATTGGAATCTTGCAATGGATTTTACAATATAAATTATGACATTTCTTCAAAATGTTTGCTTTGATTAGCTTATGTTGTTATGTAACTCTAAACCTCCGTTCATTTGTCATTCATATCACATTAATTTGGTTGTATAATATTATCTCAATTTAGGTTTACTATATTATTATTTGATATTAAATTAATAATATATTAATATTTATTTTGGTGATTCATAGTAATTCTAAAAAAGGTATGATAAAAATAAAACCAAAATTATTAGCATTGTCATGTTGAGCTGCAATAAATTGACCAATTATATGGTTTTTTTCCTTTAATATGGTTTTATTTTTAAAAGTATCTTATTTTTAATGGTTTCTATATTCTTTTCATGGACTCTTTATTCATACCTAATTTGATTATCACTGATGTTGCATATGAACTCATTAGTATCATGGAATGCATCTTTTCTATAAACTTCACCTCATTTTTACAAATGTTTTAGTTTGATTTGGTTATATGACTATTAAATTATAATTGTCCACTCATGTAACCTCTATATCAAAATGTTTTCATTACAATTCGTTAATTTATCAAATTTATGTTTTATTATAAATTTAACTAATATTAAACAATAATTTATTATTTTATATGCTTTTGTAGTTTACTAAATTAAAGTTATTCGAAATAGGGTCCAACATAGATAGAACAAAAGTAATTGGATTCTTTCTTATGAGCTCTTAAATTAGTTTTATTTTTTTAAATGTTTTACTATTTAAGGTTTCAGCATGCGTTGCTATAAATTTTTATTTGTACTTTGTTTTATAGTTGAGGATGTTACTCCCAATCTCCTTAATTTCTTAGATTGGAACTTTCTTATACAATATATCTTAATACTTGAAATTATTTTCGATTCTTTTTTTATTGTTCTTTGTAACTATAAATCATTTTGAGTGACCTTTAGATGATGTTTATTTTGAAACATTGCTTGGCTTTAATTTATATCATTTCAATTTTAAATCATTTTGTTAAATATTGAAATAATAGTTTTAAATTTTCATGTTTGTTGGACTTTTACAGTAATTTAAATGAGAAAGAGGCAAAATGAAGCAGATATCAATTGAATTTTGTTGACAAGATCAATCAAACAATATATTCTTTTATGTTTCTTTCAATATTTTATTTACCAAAGTTTTGAAATTTTTTACGAGACAATTCAATTTGTACCAGATTTGGCAATGGAGGTTGCTTCTGTCATTCTCCTAATTAAACTTGAGTGCAACTTTGTTATACAATTTATCTTGTTTATTTAAAGAATTTTCTTTGTTTTGACTAGGATAGTAAGAAAGTTAGATTATCTTTCTTACGACCATTATATCTCAATGATTTTGTTAAATTAATAACATAAATTTATCTCACCTTCATTGTGTTATATATTTAATTACTATTAAGGCATACATTTATCATTATTTATGTTTATTTAAATTTTTTAGTTCGTAGCAATTACAAACATGGTCCAAAAATGATGAAAGTAATGACGTTGGACTCCTGTTAATTGATACTCAAATTAAAAGTACTATTTTATATTTTTAAATATTTTATTTTTTATGATTTTGGAATGCTTTGGGAGGCATTTTGATTTGTATCAGATTTGGTGGTTAGGAATGCTATACCTAATCTCAATAATATATTGAAAGGATATTTTTTTTTATTAAATTTTAGTTTTTTTTTCAAATTTTTTGCTTTGATTTGTTGTTTAATATCTAACTCGTATTCCATCTTATAGGACATTTATATAAATTTTTTTTTATATTAAATCTCTTTAATTAATGTTATTTTAGCTTTAATGTATATTTTCTTGATAAATAATTAAAATAATGAATTTTAAACATATTTATTTTTTAATTCATAATAATTCCAAACTTGGACCAATCAACATGAATTGATACGAAATAAATAATGGTACATTCATCATCACATTGTCTAATAAATTAAATGTTAAGTTTTATATTTTTTTTAATATTATATTTGTGAGGTAATATTTTTCATAAAAATTTTAAATGGAAAGCTATACTCAATCTACTTAATATCTTTTAATACATGTTTGCTTACAATTTAACTCATTCATGTAATATTTTACTTTGATTTGACTATATCATAATATAACTGATATTCTTTTAAAATGTGACTTTGACATCACAATGACTTGATTATATTAGAATTCTTAAATTTATGAGAGTTTACCTAAAATATTTAATTTCTTAAATTTAAAAAAATAACGAATTATTTTTCCTTTTTATTTACTTTAATTTCTTAGAGCAATTCCAAACAAATTTTGATTGAGACAAAAAACATTGTTCGACTTGATTTGGTTAGCTCTATCCTATTTAAATTTAATTTTTTTATTTTAAAATATTTATTTTTGTTAGTTTTTACATGCTTAGTATTCATTATGATATTTTAAATTATTTGATGATTGAGGATGTTAAACTCGATCTCCTTAGTATCTTAGAATGAAACTTAATAATTTGACATTTTTCTTCAACTTTTTCATGTTGATTTGGTTGTATTCCTATTAAACACTAATTGTGCTCTAGAGTGACCTTTACATCCCTTTTATTTGGTTATATTGTTATCTTTTAGTTTATCTTACATAATATTAATGTGAATATTAGTTATTGTTTATGCTAACTTAATGCCATTATTCATAGTTGTTCTAAATGAGGTTTGATCAAAATGAAACATATGTCACTTTATTTGCCTTGTAAGCTTTATCCAAATAAAAACTCATTCTAATAATTTTTTCAATATTGTTTTTTGTTTGCCACATTTTATAAAAGATTTTGAATCGTATCTGATTTGACAATTCAGGATATTATACTCATCTTCTTAATATCATAGGACACAACTTTTACATAAACTTTAACCCCATTTCTTAAAATGTTTCTCATTGACTTGATTAGGTTAATTTATCTCATTTAATTTTCAAAACTTATGAACTTATATGAAGAAAGACCTTCACTTACATTTATTGATTTTTTAATCAGTAGTGATTATAGATGAGGTCTCATGCTGTATAAACAAATGTCATTGGACTCATCTTAATAAGCTTTATCCAATTAAATGTTTGCGTTTATATTTTATTTAATATTATATTTTCAATATTTTCTTCATATCGTATGGAATATTTTCATTCGTACCATATGTGATTATCGATGACATTACACTTGATCTCTATAGTATCTTGGAATGAAAAATTCTTATTCAATTTATCTCATAATTTCACATCTTTTTTTGCATCCATTTAGTTATGTTGCCATGAGAATCTAATTCTCTTATCATTTGATCTTTACATCACTCTGATTTTTTAAATTAAATTTCTTCAAGTTTTCTCAATTAAATTTTAGTTTATATTTTTCTAATTTTATTATCATAATTATTTATACTTATATACATTTGGTAAATTGTGTAATTTAAACATCATTTTAGTCATCTCGATGAGCTCTATCATATTAAGTGTTTATTTTTATATGTTTTATACTTCATTTTCTATGGTTTTAATAATTTTTACAAGATATTTTGATTGATACCTAATTTGATTTAAGAAGACATTATACTCAATCTCCTTAGTACCTTGAAATACAACTTTTTCATAAAATTTATCTCATTTCTTTAATTAATTTTCTATTTGATTAAATTATTAAGTAATCCTAAATCTACCTCATGTGGCCATTTTAATACATTTATTTTTTTTCATATTATATTATTTCAATTATTTTATTATAACTTTATCATATATTTAATCAAAATTAAAATACTAGTTTATTATTAGTTATGCTTATATATTTTATTAAATGACATTAATTCCAAATAGGTTATATTGGAGATGAAATAAAGAATGTTGGGCATGTCTCGATGGGTTATGCACACTTAAATATTTTTCACTTCTAAATTTTTGTACTTTGCATTGTCATGCTTTGTAAAAAAATTTTATTCATAAATGATTTTGTGATAGAGGATCTTATACATGATCTTTTTAATATCTTGTCATGCAAATTTATTGTATAGTTTATCTCATTTTTTAAAATATTATTCGTCGATTTAGTTATGTTGCAATGTAACTCAAAATCTATCAACATATGTCGCGTACATCACTCTTATTTTCTTATTATAATTACTTGAATTTATCTCGTTTTAGCTTTAATATTTTTTAAATATCATTAAAAAATAATTTGTTATTATTTATGCTTATTTTGGTAATTCACAAAAATTTCAAACATAGTTTGAGAGAGACAAAAAGTATAATGTGTGATGTCTTAATGCATTGCATCAAATTAAATAAATATTCTAATATTTTTTTTTTGAAAAAAATCTATAGTTTTGGCATATTTTACAAGAAATGCTTATAAATTCGTACTTGAATTGTAAATTGAGCTTGTTTCATTAGATCTCGAAAGTATCATGGAATGCAACTTTCTCTTACAATATGTCTAATTCCTTAAAACATTTCTCTTTGATTTGGTTATATTACTAAGAAATTTTAATTCCCTTATCATGTTGTTACTTAATATTCTATCACTTAAATTTATATCAGTTAACATTTAATATATACTTATTTAATATTATTAAAAATTTGTTATTATTTATGCTTATTTGGTTGAATTATTTATAGTAATTACAAACAAGGTATAGTAGTGACGAAATAAACATTATTAGACTAGCCTCAAAGAAAAAAATCAAATTAAAGATTAATTTTCAACTTTTTAAAATATTTTACTTTTCATGGTTATAGCATACTTTTATACTTATTTATTTGAATCTAATACTATGATGTAATATTTTACACACAATATCCTTTGTTTCTTGGAATGCAATTTTATCATGTAGTTTATTATATTCATCAAATATTTTGCTTTTATTTAATTATTTAACTAAGCAACTCTCATTATTCTTTTGTTTAACCTTTGCATGTCTTACAATTTGTTATAGTATAGTGCTATAATTTACTATATTTCAACTCTAAAATAAATTTAGATAATTTTCAAATAATAATTCAATATTATTTATGCTTATTTATTTAGGTGATATGTATTAATTCAAAATGTGGTCTATTCAAAACAAAAGAAATGTTGTTTGACTCACCTCAATAAGTTCTATCCAATTAAAAATAACTTTTTATATTATTCAGATATATCTTTTTTTAAATTTTGGCATGTTTTAAGTGAAACTTTAAATTGTATCTCATTTAATAATATATGATGTTACACTCTGACTTCTTAGTTCCCTTGAATGCAAATTGTTTGTGTTATTATTTTTATTTCTTCAATTATTTCTTTATTTATTTCATTATATTAGTCTGAAACTCTAATTCTCATCCGTTATGACCTTTATAATACTTTAATTTTGTCATATTAAATTTCTTTAATTTAAGCAATGTTAGGTTTAATACTTATTGACATAACGTTAAAATCATTATTTTATATTATTTATGCTTCGCTTTGTTTTCAATTCAAAGAAATTATAAAGAAGATGTAGTGGACATGGAATAAATACCTAGGATGATATAATCGATCACCTTTGCATTTAATAATGAAACTTTCTCATAGAATTTATCTTAATTTAAGAAAATTAATTTTGTAATTTTACTTTAAAATATTCATGTATAATTATTTTGATATTTAATAGTAATTTCAAATAACGTCAAATGGAGACAAAAATGAAGTTTTATCACAACTAACTCCACCCAAAGAAATATTTAATTTTATATTTTTATTAAATATTTTATTTTTTGAGATATTGAAATGCTTCATGGCATATTTTTGCTAATACTTAATCCGATTATTAATGATGTTATTCTCTATCTCCTTGGCATCCTGCAATGTAGTATTATTGAATGATTTGTCTTAATTTTTCAAATATTTTTGTTTGAATTGGTTATAATGTTGCATAACTATAAATCTTTATCATGTGGCATTTTCATCCCCTTGAGCATTATTGATTTAAATAATCACATTTCAACTTTAATATATTTAATTAAATTAAATGAATAATTTATTATTTTTTTTATTATTTATTTCAATCGATGCTTTATGGAAACAAAATAAATAATGTTCGAGTCGTCTCGATGAGCTCTATTTAATTAAGTACTGATTTTTATGTTTTTTAAAAATTTTACTTTTTAAGGTTTTTGGCACTTTTTGTGAGACATTTTGATTTGGACTTAAATTCACCATCGACGATGCTATGCTTGCTCTCCATTGTATTTTGAGGTCAACTTTATTAATCTTTTTTCATAGAATATATTACCTTAATTTTGTTTTATTAGTATGATACTCTAGTTCTCATCACCTTTGTCCTTTACATATGTACAATTTGTTTATGATATATTATTTAAATTAAATGCTTTTTAATTTTAATATATATTTAGTTTATATTAAAATAAAAATTTATTATTATGTCTAACAATTTGATTTTGTAATACATAATAATTCAATATAAAATTTTAATGAGGTGAAATAAATTTTATTCGACTCATCTCCATTGGCTTTATTTAATTAAATATTTATTTTTATATTTCTAAGTAGAGTTTTGGTTTACTTCACAATTATTTCAATTTGCATCTCATTTCGAACTCCTTAGACCTTGGAATACAACTTTCTTATGAAACATTTCACATTTCTTAAAATGTTTTGTTGTCAATTAGTTATAATACAGTGAAACTCAAATTCTCCTTTCATGTCAACTTTCCACCAGTTTTAAATAACATTATTCATAATATCCCATTTCAACTTTGTTACATATCTTAATAATATTTAAACAATAATTTATTGTTGTTTAAGCTTCTTTTAATTTTCTATTTCATATAAAATTTAAAAAATTTCAAATTAGGAAAAACAAATGTTGGACACATTTTGACGTGCTCTTTTAAATGAAATAATCACTTTTTGTATTTATTCAAAATTTTATTTTATTGGGTTTTGACATGCTTTATGAGGTGTTTTGTTCCACACAAAATTCTATTATTATAGATGTTGTACTTGGTCTCCTTTCTCTCTTAGTATGAAAGTTTCCTAAACTTCTATTTAATTGTTATCGATATTAAACTTAATCTTAATATCTTGAAACATAATTTTCTAGTATAATTTGTTTCGTTATCTCAAATGGTTTATTTCATTTGGCTATATTGATATATAACTCTAAATCTTTGCTCTTGCTACAATTACAACACTTTTTGATTTTGATAAATTACATTGATTTACTTTTTTTTTATATTTTAAATTATATTTACTTAATATAAAATAAATTATTATTATTATTTTATAATTACTTTTTTATGTCATAGTAATTCAAAATGAGATGACATGGTGATGAAACAAATTTTAGTAGACTTATCTCAGTGATGTCTATTTAATTAATTATTCTCTTTTATATTTTTTTAAACTTTATTTTCTAAAATTATTTCACACTTTGTGAGGTATTTTGATATATACAGAAATTGATCATTTATTGTGTTACACTTTATCTCCTTAACATATTGGAATAAAACTCTAACTCTTTTCTTCATTAACAATTACATCACTTTGATTTTGTTATATTACTTTTTTTCAATTTATCTTATTTTAAATTTAATATATAAACTAAACACTAAAAGAATAATTTATTATTTTTTATGTTTATTTACATTGATAATTCACCATATTGCCAATTGAGGTTTGATGGAGACAAAATAGTCATCATTACACTTGCTTTTATGAGCTTTTTCTAATTAAATTTTTATATTTATAGTAATAAGTGTTTTTCTTTTTATGTTGTTGGCACACTTTATGTATGGTTTTTTATGGATACCATGTTTGATGATGATGGATATTACACTTGATCTACTTAATATCTTACAATAGAGTTTTCATTTGCAATTTATCTTATTTATTAAAAATTATCAATTTGAATTAATTATAGTCTAAGTAACTCCAAATCGTTTATCGTGCGACATTTACATCATGTTGATTTTGTTATATTAATTCAGTTAAACATATCTTATTTTGGCTTTAATGAATATTTACTTAATATCAAAAAAATAAATTTTTTAAATATAAATATTTATTTTTCCAGCCCTAGTTTCTTGAGCATCTTAATTCCAAGACCTTAGATCATGAGTTTCTCAATTACAAAACATAATTTAGTTAGCAACAATGTACTATAAAAGCATTATAATGACCTTATACTATTTGATATGCCAAATCCACTTTTTTAAACTATTAATTCCTTTGACCATGATTTTGTGATGCAATATTCCTGCAAGTGTGGTACATTGTCTACTTAAATCTTTTGTTATCACATGTTGAATCCAATGTCCAATGTTTCCCTTAACTAAATAATACTTATGCAATTGTGCTTATCATATAATATTGTGTAAAAACTCTCTTGTGCTCACTGAACATAAGTAATTAAAAAATGGTAGCTTATATCTTTAAACTAAACTTATGTTAATTTAACTATGAAATTGTTAACTAAAAAGTTCAAGCACAAGTTTTAAAAAAAAATTAAATGCCTAAAGAATAGACATATTATTAATATAGCAAAATATTTAAAATATTTAAAATATTTTAAAATTTAGAAATAGGTAATTAATTTATGCCAAAATAAACTTCATGTTATAAATAGAAATAGAAAATTATTAAAAGCATTTAGCAAAGTCTTCAACAAACTATAATACTTAAATATCGAAACTATTTGCAACATATTTTCAAAAAATATTTCATATTTAAAAACATTAAAATATTTATGAATAAAAAAATGTAAAATAAAAACATGAATCTTGTTATCAACTTTAAGTTTTTTTTATGTAAAGCTTTTAATATAAGACATTAAAAGTGATCGTTATATGTCAGGTACTTTATTCTTATTATAACAAAAAGTGAAAGAAATTACATAAAAGAAAAGCATTCAACACAATATGTTTATTCTATATTGAGGAAAACGTTCCTTATTAGCAAGTTTAAATAAATAAAAAATTTCTAAGATAAAAAGAAATAAAAAAGCTCAAGAGATATGAACTACTTGTATCTTAAAAGCTACATGATTAATAATATAATTGATATCTTATTGGAAACTTAATCATGAAAATATCATTATTAATATAAAATATTTAAAATACAAAATAATGATGAGAAAATGTTCATTAGTACTTAATAAAAAAAAATATTTGTTAGCACAACTATAAAAAATTTTGGCTTCAAAATATGGGCAATTAATATAATTAAAATTTCAATACTTAACAATTTCTTTTATCATTTTAGCAAAAAATATGATTATAATGAATTATTAAAGAATGAACAATAGCAAAAAAAATTAAATGAATACCAACGAAATAAAAATTAAAATTTTCCTTCAAACAAAAATGTCAAAAATCTATTTTTTCAATAATATAGACATTTTGAACTTGATGGCAGAACTAAACATAATAATCTATAACATACAAAAATTAAATAGTGTTCAAATTCATTCGAATAGACAAAAAAGCAACCGGCAAAAAATCAATGCAAAATAATAAACACTATTAAATAAATTAGAAAAGACTTTTAAAAATGAAACATTATTTAATTAAAGACTCTTTTTTAATATTTAATTGAAAATATTGTGCTTATGTGAAAAGTGAAAAGACTACAAATTCAAAAACATGTATGATTATTATACAACAAAATATTACAATTATAATGCTTATGTTTCTTAAAAGAAAAAAAATTATTACTTGATGTTTGTAGGGATTCACCTTATAAAACGAATGCTAATAAATGCTCATAGGTGGTCTAGCATATTACGCCAATGGAATCCAAACACGCTAGTTTTAAGCACCTAATTTACTAACATCGTACAAAGACAATTATGTGTAATAGAAGTGCCGTGACATTACTTGGGCCTTATCTCGCCAAAGCAAGAGTCCTTGACTTTTTTTCTTAGCAATAACAATCACTATTAATTTGAATAATAAAATTCCATTACTATTGAACTATGAAAATTAGACCATCCTTGTATGTTTAAGTCCTTAGATGAATGTATATCCGTTACTATATTATTCCTACATTGGATTGCTTTGCAATTATGTCTTGTGTTGTTGTTAATTGAGGTGTTAGTGTCTGAATGAGTGCACATTATGACATCATTCCACTGTGATAAGAAAATTCAATAATAGTAATTAACAAATACCATAATGGATCAAAGTAAAGACTATTTTAACTAAGTGAATCATTGGGTGAATGGTTGCCCATTTTTTACATTCTATAAGTATGATAATGGTCCATAACAAAATTGACATTATATGTTGACTTTGTAGACTTTGCAAACTAAAAAATTATATAAGTAATATTTGGGTTATCACACAACACAAGCTAAAAAATCTTCTAAATTTTGATATTTTGATTAAGCATCATTATGAGTTGGCTCTTGTATGATTTGATTGCAAACTTGGTACAATGTTTGTTGAGAAGCAAGGCATGCACTTTTTAGTTAAATGAAACTTTTAATGCTTTGAGGAAGTTAATGACATTTCCACATATGTTACACCTTTTTAATTATGGCAAATTTCACAATGGAATGATCCACTTTGTAAGCTTCTCTTGCCTAAAAAAATCTAGCAGAAGTATGTGTACATTCTGTCATTTTAGATTTCATCAATGATTTAATTAGTATATAGTGTGTGTCTTATAATTCCAACAAGAACACTATTCCTTTAGTGTAGAAAGAATGCCAAAAACAAATTAAAGGGCCAATTGAAATAAAAGAATAATAAACTGTTATCTTAATTTTAATGAAAAAAATATAACAATGAGAGACTATGTCAAATACTTCAAAAAATACTTTCTTATTTCTTACAATTTTCCTATATTATAGAAAATAAGAATGGGAGAATGACCAAAACTTATATGAAATATTAGAATTAATAAATCTAGTTCTAAAATCTTCCTTGCAATCATTTTCAATAATTTCCAATGTTATGTTATGGTCCTAACACAAGTAGATTTACTTTTTAATTCTTTCAAAAGGTGCTGTCAAAAATAAATTTGGCATATTATTTTAGTGAAGGCATCGATAGTTGTGCCTTGAGTATCTCTTATGATCTTGCTAGCATGAGTGCCGTTGAGTTTTATACAAGCATCAACATCAATTTTACTTTAATTTGTAATAGGTGAATTCTAGTGCATCTTATCAAATCATTTCTTAATAATATGAATGAATGATGGATGTAACACCATCTTCGTATCCTCTTACCTAGAATATAGATTTGGTAAGCACTTAAAAATGTTAATATATTAAGTGTTCATGTTAAATGTGATACTTAGAATTCAAGCTTTAACTTCCACATGTAATCTTTTGTTTGTGGCCATCAAAGTGCACCAACATATTAAGCGTGGAATGAATTGTAGTACATCATAAGATAGAAAACCAATTATAGCTTTCCATTGTTTATTGATAACAGTAATTATTTTTTATTTCAATTTTCATCAAAACCGTATGGGCATAAAAGTTTCAACTTTTCTAAGCTAGATAACAATCTTAAAAAAGGTTGTCGACAACGTCCTCGTTGCTAAAATGAAAACATTTAGAAGCAAGATCAATGTCTAGTTGTCTAAATTCAATTGAACATGGTAAAAATTTAATAAAAATCTAGCAAGTTAGCATTTACATTTTTGTTGGTTATCTATTATCCGAAATGCTTTTCCAAATCTTAGTCACATAGCTATTTTCCTTAAAAAAGGCCATGCCAATTTTAGGCTAAATTTTCCATGCATACATGCTTTCCAATATGTTTTAATAGATTTGGAATGCGTGGGTCTCTTAGTTAAATGAAAGTTTTAAAGTTTTTAAGAAATAAAAAAGATTTCCATGTATATGACTCCTTCCTATTTATGACAAATTTAATAATGGAATGATCCACCTTGTTAGCTTCTCGTACCAACAAAATCTAAGAAGACGTGTTCATTGTGAAACTTTTACTTTCATCAACGACATTAGTTATGATACAATGTGTTTTCAAGCTATATAAAAACAAAAATTTAGTTAGAATAGAAAAAAACCATAAAACAATTTAAAGGACAAATTCAAAAGCACAAAAATTACATTATCAATAAACGTTTGATGAAGAAACACATCAATGAGAAGCTAGATCATAAGTTGAAAAAATCTATTGTTTTTTGTTTCTTGCTATAGGACATAACATTAGAAAGAGGAAAACAAAAGTTTTGCATGAAAAAAATTAGAATTAAATAAATCCAACTCCAAAAGCTCCCTTGTAGTAGATTTCAATAATTGCTTATGTGATAATATGCTTGAAACCCAAGCACATTTATTTTCTAATGCTCCAAAATAGTGTCAACAAAATTTTCTATATTATTTAATTAGAGGCATGGATAATTGTGTGGTTGTGATCTCTTATGATCATCCTAGTATACGTGTTATTGAGTTTTATACAAGCATCAATGCCAAATTTAACTTGATTTGCTAAACGTGAAATTTAATGGATCTTATCAAATCATTTCTTAGCAATATGAATAAATGATAGATGTAATCCCACTTTAGTATCATCTCACTTAGACAATATCAATTAGAAGCACCTAAAATTATTAAGATAGTAACTGTTCATCTTAAGTGTGATACATGGAATTGAATAACTAACATTGTCATATAATCCTTTGTTTCAAACCATCGAAGTGGATCGACATATTAAAAGGGGAATGAATTATACTATTGTACAAAAAGCTAGTCAACCATATGTAGATTTCCATTATTTACTAATAAGAGTAATGATTGTTTGTTTCATTAGAATTTTCAACATAGGTGTCTTAGAAGAGAAGTTTTAATTTTCCTAAGGGAGATAACAATCCAAAAATATGTGGTTAATGGTGTCCTCATTGGCATAATGATGACAACCAAAATTAAGAGAAATGATTAGATGTCTAAATTTATTTTGACAATCTAAATTTTTTTTTAAAAATCTAACAAAGTGGCATTGACATCTTCATTTATTATATTTTATCTCAAATCCTATTCCAATTCCAATTATCAAAAATTTTTCCCTTAGAAAAAAATACATGATAACTTTAGGTTAAATTTTCAATCCATAAATTGTTTCCAATATGTTGAAACATATACAATTGATCTTAATGTTTGGCATGATATTAAAACTATAGTCTTCTTTGCACTTTCTATTGTATTTGAGTTTTTAGACATGACTTTTCTATGTACAATTTTGACCTCATACTTTTTGCATATAGAGATATCATAGCAATTTTAGATTTCTTTTTATTAAGCCAATAATAATTCGTTGAGATTGTTGATACCATGTCCATTTTCTACAATTGTAGTAGAAAGCTAGTCTTATTTCCTCAAGTGATGATTTTGACTACCCACATAATCCAACAAAAATAATTTATGATGATCTTCAATTTGCTAATGACTATCCTTGTGGATGTGTTGTTATAAAATCAAAAGATGGGCTCTTCTTTAGAACTCAATTGAATATGATTAGCCTTCCTTTTATTGATAAGAATTTTTCCTACAATCATAATTGATCAGGATGTCACTTAAATGCTTATTGATTTCAAAATGGATGCAAATTTGAATGGAGAAGACAACATGAAGAAAATCACTTATGCTGCACCAAGCAATAGGGACACTACTGGGTCTCACTACAGGGGTGTTAGAGTGTTCTCCATGATGCACAAACTAAGCAAAGTGCACGACAACATGTGTGTGCACATCGAAGGTAGAGAAAATACAGAAACCATGTTGTAGCACTCAATTGATGTACCTGTGGATGTTTGTGAGTGGAAAAAAATTGTTAGAATTCTCTTTGGGGAGGTAATATAGATGTAGAGGCATGTGACTTGCGCAAATCATGAAGAGTTTTGTGAACTCGGAAAAGTTTTGTAATTTTTGTCAAAATGAAAATCAAAACTTTTTTGCTTTATAATAAGAAAATGTATCCAAACTTATGTATAATGGAATGGGAATGAGGTTCATAGCAAATTAAGGCTTATAAGAAGTAAGAAATTTAGAACATAAACTTTGAGCAACTTGAAGGGAATCATCTTAGAGAATTCAATCTTTATGCAACAAAAAACCTCTTTTTCCTTTTTTTTAATGTACAGCTCTTCAATATCATGCTTCTACTTCTAGTACTACTAGTTAGAGAAGAATAACTATTTATAAGGATTTGGGGTGAGAATACCTTGTAAGCAGATATTTCTATTATTCATACAACAGTGCTTCAATTCAACATCAACGATAAGTGCAAAGAAGAAGATATTTGAAGAGCAAGTCACAAAAGGAAATAAAAAAATTTAAGAGGCATTAGTCGAAGTGACTGTGCAAAATATTTCACCACCCTAGTAGAATAGATAGGTTTATTAACTTAACAAATATATTATTTAATGGACATTATCCTAAATTCCTATTTGTTTCCTATGAAAAATCCAAAATAAATCTACCAAATGAAAATACACTTAATTAAAGGAAATCCCAATTATGTAGTAATCACAAAACTTTTAGTGATAAAGTCTTGAATTACATCTATTATGTGGGAATTAGTAGGATACTTCCAAGCTAAATTCTATACTTAATTTCTACAATTATTATGGTACAATAAATGTAGAGAAATTAGATACATAGTTAGATTAAGTAGAGACAAATTTCTCAATATGATAATTCATTGTAAACATAAATGGTGAATGATTATTAACAAAGATGTGTCATGCATTAGCCTAATGGAATGCTCACCTCAGAGAAGACAACGCAATAAAAGTAACATGGATCAAACTTAAGAAATTAATATGAGAAGAATGTTACCACATGGGTTACATGGTGGAAAAAAAAAGAAAGTGGCATAGTCTATGATACCAACAAGGGCAAACGTTGTTGGAATATACCAAATAATTCCTATGACAAGTCGTTAGTGTTGGAACACCTATTAAAGTGATACGCAGTTTATCAATGTATATTGCAAGGGTATGCTATCTTATTGCTACTCAATTATGACTTTCCCATTACATAATTAAAGTGTACACATTTGTAATTGCTTTTAAAAATGCGAATATAAAGGGAAAAAAATAGAAGGACAACATACCAAAAGGTCTAAGTATAAGTCCAAAAATTGGTGACAAAGAATGAGTGTTCCTTAAAAAAAATATATTATGATCATAGTTAATTTGATTTCTTCAAAAATAAAAATAGGACTATTATCATCACTACTACCACATGGAGCACATATGACAAAAAAGTTGGAAATTGTACCTAGAATTATTTCTAGAGAAGTTTAAGAATGACAGAGTATTTATTATAACAAAGACTAAAATTATACTACATATACTTTTTCAAGTTGTTAAAAATTGATCCCTTATGAAGAGTACAAAGGACATATCACATGAAGCAAAATAAAAAGAAAACTCTTTACTAATGAAATTCAGGCGAGGAAGGAGCTTATTCATGCTATCCTTGTCAATGATAGATAAATGAAGTAAATATCAAAAAGTCTTATACAAATACTAAAGTTAGAGAGTAAAGCACATCCAAGGCCTTATTCCTTGGGTTGGATTCATAAAGAATTTAAGGGGTGCATTGAAAAATAATACAAGCTGAAGTTTACTATCATGAAAGACTACATTGATTTCGTTATCTATAAAGTGACATCTATAACAATCTAACAAACAAAATAAGGAAACTTACTTATTGGATAGAGTTTCCATCTACTATCGAACAGCACATTCGTAATTCTAAATCCCAATTTTGTGACCTCTACATGTCACTAAGTTATGATTATTTCTCATTATTTTCTTTTATAATTATAAGTTACTAAAAATAAGCTCTAAACGAGATGAAATAAATATCATCAGACATGACTCGACATTATCCACAAAATTGAATATTCATTTTCTTATTTTTAAAAAAAATATTTTCCTTGCTTTCGGAATGCTTAATGAGTTATTTTGATTCACACCTAGTGTGATGATAGAGAAACTTACAATTGATCTCTTTAGTATCATATGATGTATATTTTATGTATAACTTATCTCATTCCTTTAATATTTTTATTTAGCTATCTTATATTACTATGAAGGTCTAATCCTTCTATTATTTGCTATTTGCATTACCTTGATTTTGGGAAATTAACGTACATTAACTTATCTCATTTTGGGCTTATTATATATTTTCTCAATATTAAAATATTAATTTTTCACAATTTATGATTAATTAATTTTTTAAACCATAATACTATTAAATGAGATCTACTCGAGAAAATCTAAAAATTTTTAGACTCTTATGGATGACCTGACATCCATTGAATATGTATTTTATATATTAAATATTTTATGTTAAACGATTTTGGCATGTTTTATGAGTATTTTGTTTCATACATAAATTTAAAATAAAGTAATTTACACCACCTTTCCTTAATATTTTGCAATTCAAATTAAATGTAAAATTTCTGTAATTTTTTTCTTGTCACTTTTGCATTGCTTTTATTTTATTATATTACACTACTTAAATAGTTCATTTTAGCATTATATCCATTTTCATAGTATTAAAATAATATTTTATTATTTTTTATGCATATTTGCTTTGATAATTCACCATTTTTTGAAATGACATTGAATCGATAATAAACAATCACCATTGGGTTGCCTCCACATTTTTTATACAATTACATATTCATATTTGCTTTTAAAATTTTTTGTCTTCTAGAATTTTTTTAATTATTTATGAGATATTTCAATTCATGCCTTATTTGACAAGTAAGGGGGTTACACTCTATCACCTTAGAATACTGGAGTATAATCTTCCAATTGAAGTTATGTCATTTCTTTAATATTTTAGTTCAACTTGCTTATTTTATTATGAAACTATAATTTGTAGTTGTCTAAGCTTTACTTCACTATGATTTTGTTATATTGTTATTCCTTAATTTATCTCACTTCAATATTAATATATATTTATTTAAAATTAAATTAGTAATTTTATTTTCTTTAGGGTATTTAATTTTGTAATATCTAACAACTAAAAAATGTCTAATTGACCTGAAACAAATGTTGCTAGACATTCTTTCAAAACATCCACAAAATTAATTATTAATTCTTATATTTTTAACATTTATTTTTTAAACAATACCATGTTCTGTGAAATATTTTGATTTCTATCTAAATTAATATTTGAGGATGTCACACTTACTCTCCTTTGTACCTTATATTTTAACTTTCCAATATAATTTTTCACATTTCTTTGAAGTTTTTTATTTTCATTTTTCTATATTACTTAGTAGCTGTAAACCTTATCCTACATAAACTTTAATTCACTTTGATTTAGTTATATCATATTAACTAAATTTATATCAATTTTAACTTTAATATGTATCTATTTAATATTAAAATAAAAAGTTAAAGTTATTAATCATTCTAATTTGTAGTTATTCCAAACAAGGCCTAATCAACACAAGTCAAACATTCTAAGACTCACCTTGATGTGTTCAATCTAATTAATTACTCACTTATATATATGTAAGAATTTAATTAACAAGAGTTTCAAATTATTTTTGAGGTATTTTGATTTATAACATTTTTATTGTCTAGTATTACACTTCATCACCTTAAATTATATGAATACAACATTGTGATACAATTTGTCATTTCAGCAAAATATTGCATTTATTTTCTTATATCACTATGGAATTCTAATTCTTCACTCAAGTGACCTTCCATAACAAAATTTTTAAAGCATGGTTGTAATTCATTGTTTTTGGAAAACATGTTCAGATCAGACTCCATAGTTTCAATATTTTCTTCAAACTTTGCCCTTAGCCTCAAAATAACTCAATTTCAAAGCATGTGGAGGAAGTGAAACCACTTCTACAAATTCATGAGCATAATAGGACATTAATAATTGTTATGCATGAAAGCTCTTACTTTTAATTTAAAATGACTAAAATATGATCTCATGGAATGGAATAAAACAACTTTTGAAAATATATTTCATACAATTAAGCTACATAATGAACAAGTTAAAATTAAAGAAATTTAATTTGATTCAAGTTACAATAAGGAAGTAAGGATGGAGCTAACAAAGAATCTGAGATCTTCCTTCATGTTATATTAGAAGAAGAATTTTATTAGCATCAAAAGACTAGTATTAAATTACTTAAACAATTTAAAATTAATAACAAAATAAGTTTATGCCCTAGTAAAGGAAAAAAAAGGATAAAAAACAAGTAATTACAAGCATAAAAGAATCTATTGGTATCAAGGAACAAGAAAAAGGTAAAATAACTAAAGCTATAATTTAGCATTTACTTAATTTATGGAAGGTTATGAACTTGATTATATTGATATTATGCTTAGTTATATCCTTTCTTTACACAAAGGTTAAGACAATAATCTTTTTATAAAGAAAAGTTCAATGAAGGAAACTAAACATATCTATTTCATATGTGTCTTGATAGAACATTTTGAGTAGATGAATTCAATAGTAAAGTTTTCAACCATTATTGAAATACATTACAATCGATATTCTAGATGCTACCATGGACTTTTTGACAAGGTCTCAAAGCTCCTAACAAATCTCTAAAGCAAACCTATTTCAAATTACCAAAAATGTGAACGAAAAATCTATGAATGATTTCAAGAAAAATAATTTGTGAATTTTTATTAAAAAAATTGCTCTCTTAATAGTTGGCAATTAGACATTAAAAAATTTTTCTTAACGTTATATCGTCACAACAATCTAGATTTGAAAAAAAACAAAGAGATATTATATAAAGTTCTACATGGATAGAAATTGATTAAAACATTAAAAAGAAGTCAAAAGAGAAACATTTGCTTTATTAATGTTGATCATAAAAGTGATTTTAACTATAAATCATGGAAATTTCAAAACAAGTTCTCATGAGATTCAACTTTATTGATAAATATATTATTGTCATCAAGAGTATTCTTTATAGCACCTAGACATAAAAATATCATCAATTGCTAAGAAAATAGTTATTTTAAAGTCACTGAAAGGACCAAGCAGGCCAATTAAATCTCACACTTTCATACTTTTGATGGATGTTTCTAGCTAAGCCTTTACATGCTCATTAATCATGGTATAGTTCTTCATTATGCCCTACCTAGATCTTATCTAATGGTATGTTATTTAGGTTTTTAAGATGACATAATAATCTTTATCACTATAGGGTTTTTACAACTTTCTCTTACACTTTGAAAAAATAGCATTTTCACACATCAAACATCATAAAGGAAAATTTATTAGTGGGAACCAAAAAAAAGCATTGATAAGAAATAAAAAAAGGATCAACTTTCAATTAGCTAAACACCATAATCTATTTTGTTCCTTCCCTTGGAACAATGACGAAACTCATTTTCAATACCTAATTTATCAATCAATAAAAGGGATGTTAGTTGAGCAAAAAGGTTATTGACTATGCAAAAAGACTTATCAATGTCGAATACATTCTAAATTCAACATCTTTATATTCCTTAATTCTAATAAATCAACCTCCAATTATACTATATACAATTGAAAATTGTATGCATAATTTTCTATTGGTGATTTATGTTGTGTTATTGATCCCTAATCTTGACACTTTGTTTGATAGTAATAAATCTTAAGTATTCCTATTAAATTTGTTTGTGAAAAATTTCAAATTTTAAATAAATGATACCAAAGGTAAATGGTTAATATCAAGAACAAAAGGAGCAAAAGTAAAATCTGATGAAGACCATCTTATTTCGAGCAAATCACCACCAACAGATTTATTTGAAGTTTAATTTTATGCATTTTTATTCTTATTTCGATTAGAAAGTTTTGTTTCATTGAAATTTATATTTTTAGGAAAAAATTAAATTTTATTTAAATTAACCATCTTAGAAAAATATTTAGATTAAGAAACAGTGATCATGTCACCTTGACCAACAAAACAATTATTTTATTTTTGTTCATATCTTTGAAAATCTTTGTTGAGAACTTGTCGTAAAAATATATTATAAAAATAAATAATTAATTAGTAACAATGAAATACTAAAGAAACAAATTCTAATATTCTTAAATACCATAACAGCAAATCCTTTGGCAAACCTAGTTCACTATACTAATTAGGTCAAAACTTATTTGGATAACTCTAAAGTGAATGAACCATAAGAAAACAAACCCCAGTAATTGGCTAACAATGAAGCATTGGTGGTTTATGAAAAAAATAGTTCATATGTTTGATGTGGGGCTAAACTCGTCTGATTTATTCATGATTCTAACTTTCGAATTACTAGAGTGATTTCCACTAGCCAATTGCGCATGTTTGTGATCGAATAGTCGTCATCTCAATAGCCTTCTTAAATATGTAAATTTAATAGCTATTTAACCATTTAATTACATACAACAAGGTCTAAAATTAATCCATGTGTATGATAAAGGTCCAGCCATTTGATGATCATAAAGATCTAGTGGTTTAGGCCAACCATTTTTTCCAGACCATGCCACCATAAAAGTAGCTATCCAATTGCATAGTTTTCGTGTTGGAATAGTTGAAAATACTTCCAACCATATGGCTCCCTGCATAAAACATATTGTAGATGTTATTTCTGAGCTATTAGAATCATTACTTAAAAATTTCTAAATTTACAAATTAAAAACTTACAAAATACTTCATTTTAAATAATTAGTAATGGCTATTTTTGTTTATGTTGTAAGTTCTTTTAGTCATGGGAGAATGTTTCTAAATAGGAGACTTTTAACAATATTTATTGTCAAATTTTTAAAGAAAAGTTGGTAAACTCTAAAGAACAATTGCAAGCCATTAAAGCTGTTAACAAGTGGTACTCATTGTCTTTTTTATTCATTACATTCTTCCAACAACAAACTCCACTTTCTCATTCCATCTCAAAATTGTTAAGCTCTCTTTTTCTTATGTTTTAATTTATCAAAATAAATCACTTGTGCAATGTTACACATTTTGTGAAGCATATGAAATTAGTTTGTATAAATTATTAACTTGCATCACTGCTTTCTTTTGTTCTTTTTGTTAATCACATTTTTTTAAGGTAATTGTGACTTATCATTTTATTTTTCATTATAGTGAGCCTTTAGCCTATCCAATTTTTAGCAAAAGGTTTACTTTAATTATTTTTTGATGCCCTATTTTTATTTTGGGGTGAAAGTAGCCTTGCTTAAGCTTAACCAAATTTTTATTTTATTGATTTTTTATTTTGAAAATTTTACAAAAATATTATATTAAAACTAAATTAACAAGTTTTAAAATTAAATAAAAATTTAAGAAAATTTCTTTTTCTAGACTTACTCATGGATTTTGAAAATTACATTAAAAGGATTTTCTTTGAATATCTTATATAAATCAAATTTTTATACCAAGAAACCTAACACATACTTGCTAAACCATATTTCCATTTTGAGAGTAATCATCAGAGGTATTAGACCAATTAGGAGAAAATTAGCCTACCAACAATGTCCTATGTCTTAAAAAAGCTTGTAGAAGTAACGTTAACATTTTTAGGAAAATTAAAGTAGAAACCTCTCTCAAACAACTCATTATAACAAAGCTAGATGAAAGAAAAATACATGACATCAAGAAAAATGCACCATATCAAACACATGGAAGCACATGGAAATGAGAAAATATATGGTCTTCAATCATACTAAAATTTTTAACCAGACTCTCATAGTTGCCTGAAACTACCGAACTTGGTTAGCTTAAGAAGCAGCTAAAGCAATTGTCTAATATTACCATCTAAAGGAAAAAAATCTATAATTCAAAACACATATAGCAAATTCTACTTTGATATATGGAATATTCAAGAAATTGTTGTCGTCCCACCATGGCACATGAATGCTCAAAATATAAAAGGCATCAAAATTCCTACATTGTTCAAAGGAAGACTTAATGGATCGTGCATTATGAATTGTTAAAAAGTAAGTTATGGTCAACCTTTAGTAATTATTTTAAATTCAATGAGCTAATATATTTAGGACAATAGTTGTATTATCCAAATGCTGCAAACAATCCAATAACAATTCTATCAGTGGAGACGTCATTCAATTCCTTTCTTTAATCATATTTTGGAACATATGGAAAGATAGAAATTTAAAAGGTCATGAGGAAACCAAACAAGTAGTGTACATCATTATCTAGAATTTTATCTTCAATTATTATCACAAACTTTTCTTCTTTCCACTCACTTAAATGGCAAAAGTTGATATCTAATAGGTCTACCTTAGTTTAGTTTCTCTCTGTACTTTCTTAAAATATAAAAGCTACGAAGTTGTAAAATGGCATCTCCACCATAATAAAATGCTTAAATGCAACATTTATGGGTTTACAAAGAGTAAAAAAGTGTTGGCTAGCAATGGTGGAATAATTTTGAAGCATAAAGATAAAATAGTGAAGGCCTTCCCTATTTTAATTTGCAACAAATAAATATTGGAAGCAAAAGGAATAAAACTACTTTTAATTCTAAAAATTTTAAATAGTAAGGATCTACTTATCCTTATTATCAAGATGTACTACAAGGAAGCCCAACAAATGGAGCAAGGTAAGTGGAGCATCCCCTTGAAGTAACACAGATTGATTGAGGAAATATGGTAAGCAGTAAGAACAACATTAATCCATTGTTGTTGTTTTCACATAGAACGAAGTAGTTTGATGAATTACCTTTCAAAAACTTTAAGAAAAAAAATTCTAAATTAGCCACTTAGAATCCATAACATATTTCCAAACACCACAAGTCACATACTGAACTTCATTAGATCTTGAATCCATACATTAAAACATCCCAAAAGGTATAATGCATCAACCTTATTGAAGAAGTCTACTGCGATGTGCAACATTTTCGAATTTTCACTAAGTGGAACCTTTTCATTTAGTATGATAGTAATCATCATACAATGCAAAGCATCTAATGTTCATATAGTTGGAATTCCATTTCATGACAGTATAATCTATCACAAAATCAACCAAATACACCTAATGTTCACAACACCACAACAATCATATAGTCATTATAACGCTTCTTCACAGTTTAGGTAAGTATGCCAAACTATGAATCCCAATTATAGAAATGGAAAGCTGTAGTCATCACCATTTTTTATTCAAAGCAAGGCATCAACATACTATAACAATTCCTTCAACAACATCAGATAGATAAATCTTATCATTAGTATCAAAGTTCACCTTTGGACATTATCAAACATTGACTATCCTACCTATTATCACACATAAAAGTACCCCTGTTGAAGCATTGCACTATTCTTTCTTAGTCAACTTCATGCCACAACATTTTTCTTGAATTGACAAGCCCTAATAAGAATACTTCATAGACTTAAAATTAGCTCAAGTGTATTATCATAATGGTGCACCGAGAAGATCATTCTAGTATGATATTTAAATTTTTTGATGGTATATTAGCAAGTTATGGAACTCTTCATACTATCTAATAGTAAGAACAATTCCAATATGTCATTATCATATAGCGATGGATTACATCCCTAGTAGACGTAATGTCTTTAGAATCAGAGCAAAGCAATGTGCTTGGAGCTCATTTACAACATTTTTTGTTCTATTGCTCCTTGATCCTCATTGAATCAAATGGAGATATCTTTACCTGCATCTATAGAAAATAAATCAGATCAAACTTAGAACAAAAAATAAATTTAATCGAATAATGAAATGTAAAGCTTTCTTTATGCAATAAATTTTATTTATAAAAATAACTCATGCACTCTCTTGTCTTACTCTCCTCACCTTATTAAGCATTAAAACATTAAACCTAAATGTGCATTGAGAATAATCTTGGCTAAAATGCCAAATCTATTAGACATGATTTTTAATTAATTATTTTTTACCACCACCAACTCAAACTAAATGCAAATATTCAATATTTTTCTATCAATTATAATCATACAAGCTAGAAAATATACTCATATCACATAGATAATTAAAAGTACAATCCAAAATATAAAAAATTATTAATGTCAAATTCTTAAATGACATCATAATCTAGGTCCAACTAGAAATTGTCATATTTGTCAAAATACCAAAAACTATGAATAATATTCCATTATAGGCTATTGGCCATCAACATATAGAATTTTTTGTTATGAATGGAAGAAATAGTTCAAGTACTATAAGTCGTAAATAATAGTAGCAATTCATCCTACCATTGCATTAAAAATGTAAAAAATATAAGATGGAGTGAGCCAGGAAACTAAATAAAGATGACATTTGCCATTTTGTGACATGTGTTAATGAAGAGTTATATACAACATTCTTTAAGAGCAATGTGTAACCATCTCTAGACATGAAAGCTTAGTAAGTGTACCTCTAGCCATCACGTCAAGTTGATACAAGAGTCCATGATACAAAAAATAGATGATTGTTTTACACATCAATGTGGTGCTCTTACCAAGAGAAGAAAATAACAAGGTCTTGTTTGAGTTTACTGTCTAGGATTGCACATCCGATAAATTAGCCAACGTAAGGTTTCTTCCAAACTGTTAATAAATTGTTTGAGTTTACTATCAATTACCTAAGTACCTTATAGTTTTCTCTAAATCCTAAAAAAATCTTTAAATGTACCCTTATCCACCTTTTCTATATTTAAACTTTGACCTAGTTTCATCTTATATTCTCTCTCAAACTTCATTTCCTACTCAGGTTATGCATTGATTTTTTATTTAGAGAAAAAATGTTGGCTTGTACCCTTTAGTATAATATCAAATTTCTTACAACAACAATAAAGTTGCGGTCCCTTATTCCTTGCAACCGAAGAATAAGGACACATCTTTCTTAAAGGCCTTCTTAAAGAATGACACATTCTAAATCACCATTTTTTGTGTCATCTAGTTGTCGAATAGCCAAATAAAAGCAATTTATGTTCCTATCCAATAAAACATGTGAAGCCAATGGTTTATCCCATATTACAAAAATAATGAACTTCCTGTCGAATTATTGTATATCTTTAATGTTTAACTTAAGCTCTCCTACCTTCTTCGAATATTTTTACTAAGACTTGTACTATCATTAGTCATTACGCATAACATGCATAATGGCTCACCAATTGGTATTAAGCTGAATCCATTCGTAACACCTTCTATCAGCAATTTCTTCAACATAAACAAAATAATAAACTTAACATAGAACTTGGAAAGCCTTACATTTGTTTATATAAATTCTTGACTAACATTTTTTGCCATTTCCTTATGCTAACCAATCCTTAGAAACATAAGGTATCACTACTTAGGTCTTCTTAACCACCACACAAGTCCATTTTAAACTAAACTAAGAATCAATAATAAGATCTTAACAATATTTATTATTTAAAGTTTGTCCATAGCCCCAATTCATTGAGACAAACCTAAATTTTTTTAAGGGAAAAAAATGAGTCGTCCTGTGCCTTCTTACTAGAAATTAAGGGCCATACTAACCTTAGAAGCCATTTATGTTCACTTAAGAGAGTAACCCAATGCCTCACATGACATAACCATGTCACGTCTCAAGCATCCCAAGCATATGTTAGGTAAAGAGGTACTTGGGCAAGAGAATTTCATAAGTTTAGTAAACTTTAGAGGGGTCATAATAAAGCTTTTTGTCTAAACTATGTTATAATTTGTAAAAAATGGATTTTACTAGTTTGTTAAAAAGAATTCAGGACTATAAGCATATGTCATAAATTTGCTATAGTACTTTTATTGAAAGCATATATTCATGTAGCTCAAATAAAAATGTCACACAATACGTATAGATTACAACATAGCAAAATCAATATTTGATCATGGAATTCATCTTTCACATAACATGATGTCTTAATTCTAACAACTTGCCAAATTAACTTAAATGTAAAATATTTTTAAAATGTTTGAAGCCATCCAATAATAACAATCATCTACATTCATTAAGTTTTTGTTGTTAAGGATTTCCACAACATAATTTCAAAAACAACAAGGCATTAACTTTTATATGGTTTGGACTTAAGTTGCCAAGGATTCACTTTAGTTGAATCAACAAGGTTACATGTTTGAAATTTAAACAAAATTTCTATCATTCATTGGTAATAAAGCACGGTAATAAATAATGCTAGAATTCTTGCATTACATAAAAAGACAAGACTTCCTTAATGATCTTAATTTTCTCATTCTTTTAGTCATAAACCCATAATATCATGTCTTAGGTAAGGAGTCTTTAAAACCAAGAATCATTGCTTTCGTGCCAAAAAAATGTTTTACATGCATATTCTTGATGTAAATAACTCATTCTTAGCAAATTTGCTCTTAAACATTATTATACACAATCATGTTTGAATTAAGAGAGATATAATAATAAAAAATTACATTATAACCTTAAATTTTTAATTTATTCATACACCAATAATGAATATCTACTTTAGCATGCATATAATCATGCTATTCTATCATGCAAGGTTAGATAAAAATATATCGAATAATATGCTTAGTTTTGTTAACATCTTGCAATGAGACTAATGAAAAAGGAATCTAATACATGCTCACATAAAATCTCCCAAGCCTCAGATCAATAAGATAGCTTGACTTACAGGGCATATATTCAGAAGTTATAGCATACTTTTTTTAGTTAGAGGAACTTAAAGGACATGTTGGATAATTAAATAGTGTCACAAAACATCAAGTTAAGAAATATTAATTTATCACTTAAGCAGACAATTTAACAAATGATATAATTTTACATAGCTTAATTAAATTTCTTTTGCCTTCTTAAATCCAAAAACATGAGGAAGTGGCCAAGGTATGTTAATACATTATTGATCAGAATTTTTTGCATACAACTTTATCAAATTAGCAATTTGTTTCACTTAGAAAGTATATACATTCGCATCTATAATACAAAAATTCAACCCACCTTGTTATCCAAGTAAAGGAAGTTTTTAAGGGTAAACCTTTCCTCTTTGAAGTATTGGGATCCATCTTCATTTTCTTGCTCATGGATTATTCTTCTTCTGTCTCTTAACTTTTCTTGATTGGCCTCTTTGCTTGCTCACATGACTAGGTATTCCTAAAACCTAACAAAAAATCTCTATACTTTAAAAGTCTTAAGTAAACATCCATAAATCTATGGATTTATTAATCAAATTGGTTAGGGCCTTCTAGGCTAATTAAGTCAAGTATCTTATTTAAGTAGCCAGAAACCCATAATCCATCTCAATAAGATCTAATGTTTTGATTAGTTTATGCTAATTAAATTGTCACGAATCATAAATCATAATTTGATCACCACTATCTAAGTTGTTTCCAACAATTTCAATTTAGACATCTTGACACCAAAGATTGTGAATTAAAGTAGCTTGATACCAGAAGTCAAATTATTCAGCTTCAAATAGTAGACCTATATCATACTATATAATGAATCCAATCACCTTTGACCAATTAAAACCATTCTTGATTATAAAGGTATTATTTATGTTTTTTACATGTTTGATGAACTAATTATGTTTAAACAATATCACTAGCTACATTATACAACCATTACTCTCGTAGCACAAAAGTCATAAAACATAGAACATTTCCTTCCAGTACTATCATGCATGAAAAATCCATAACTTCATTCCGATTTGATCATAGCATTACCTTACACCAACTTTTGAATTCTATTTTAGTGCCCTCATATGTTGGTGCAATTACCACAGTACAATCACTTGATGGTCTTTTACTTATTCATAATTTTCATTATCTTGTAATACCTTATAATGCATGATGTTTTGTTGTTCTAATAAACAATAGTAATGGTTTAACTTGGTGGCATTAAATTCTTTTGATGTTTATGAGTATGACATTATCAAAACAATATGATAGTGATGCCACACTGACACAAGCTAAATCTAATTTTCACTTGTATTCTCATTACATTTGTTAACAAATAATATGCTATAATTAACAAATATTTTATGATAACATATTACAATCAGGTTCCCTTTCAACTTTCTTCACCATCATACCATATGATTCTCATTAAAGGCATAACTAGAAATAACCAAACATAATTACTCAAAATTTAAAAAACCTTATCTAAAAAATTGAATGAAAATAGTATGTATAAGTTCTCCGAAGAAGAGGCCGACAACTTCTCTTCTTAGATCCTCCATTTTTGAGGTAAAAGGGTTGTGTTATTTTGATGTAGGATGATTTGCTAAAACTTATATTAGCTCATAAAAAATTAAGAAGTGCTTAGATTCAAGCAATATTTTCATACAAGAGCCTAATTAAGCTATTTTATATTTAGAACAAAAATCCTAGGATCATTAAGCAAATAAAAGCTTTTCTCTAAAGTCAAGGATTTGTATTGATTTTTAACATAAGAGTTCTCAAGTAAAATGAAAGTAGTTTTATCGACCAACACCAAAAGCACTAACGATGGTGGTGAAGTGTGAAGCTACACCCATAAGCAAAGTTTTTACATTGCCAAACAAGAAATCACATGGTCACTTGCATAAATGAAAAAGTTGGGCATTACATTTAATTTTTCTAAAAGTTAATGTAAATTGGTTAAGAACTTCCCTATTAATTTCATTTTCTTTATGGATATTAGATAAATGGGTTGAGATCTGCTCTATTGAGCACCTCTTGTCTTCCTAAGAAAACTCTTGAATCACATCATAAAATTAATCATTGATGACATGCAAAATTTTTTGGTAGTAGCATTTCATTACTTCATTCATAATTATAATTTTTAAAAGCAAAGGAATATAGAAGAAGATTTTCTAGCTAACACATTTTGAAATTGTCAAGCATATTTCAAAATTCATCACAAATTGTGAAACAACTACTTTCAATTCTACAAAAATAATTGTCTTAAAAGCTACAAAATTAATTGTTATAAAAGCTCCAAAATATGACTTTACATTTTGACCAATGATCTAACATGCAGTAAGGGAGAGAGCCACGTGCTCAATGGATGTAGGAAGTGAGGCACGTGACACTTAGGGCCTAGTTTTTGAGTCGACATGTGTTAGAGCAAAGCAATGTGGGTTGATAGGTCAGGCACACTATCAGATTTTTCCTACACATTTTCATAGGTTAGGATGGGTCAAGTGAGTTAATGAGTTCTATGTGTCAGTGCACATTGAGTGAGTTGGCATAGGTGATGCCAATAAATGCTAATGTAAGTAGTTAGTGAATGATAGTAGAAACATCCAAAAACTCAATTTTAAGATTTTTTCAAGTCATTTCCATCCAAATTCTGCACTAGCACAGTTATGGGACCTCTAAAAAGAAGTCCTCCACTATACTTTAACAAAAAAAATTTAATAATCCACCAATTGATCTTTTAATCACTTAAAATAAATTGTAGATGAGAAGAACATGATGAAATAAGAAAAAGAAAGCTAAATGTAAAATAAATTAGGATAAGTTGTAATTAACCCCTCAAACAATAATGATAGTATGGAATAATATGAACTAGTGACAATCTTTGCATGACTATATGTTTGAATAAGATAAGTATGAGACCAAATGGGACATCTATGCCTCGTATGGGTTGTTATAGTATCATCCATCCTAGTTAGGAAAGAGACCAATTTGTTGGAGCTAGCATTAACTATTTGATACTTCTCTAACATCCCGAGTTTATATTGTGAAGCTCCACCATAGTAATCAAACTATTATTAGAGGTGAGATGGACTCACCAACATATGCAAAGTCTTTGTTGTCTTTGATACTATGTGAAAACAATTTGATCGCTTCCGATTTGCACCACTTGATCTCTCAACAAACTAAGGGGGGCTAATTATGATGGTAGAACTGATTCGCTTGGCAATGTTGGTGATGTTTTGAAGGATCACTATGTAGCCGGTGTTGCTATCTATAAGGTAAAAGATCTCCAATATTAAAGATAGTTCTTATTTCATACTGTTTGGGTACAACTAAGACATAAACATTAATATCTAGTTTTTTTATAATTTTAGAAAATTTAGTAGCACAGATATATAGTTTCTCAAGGGTTCCTATTAGAATTGACTTCTACCATGTGTCAACTATAATTTTGCTCCTTCAAGGATAATGACATCCGAGACTAATGAGAAATAGATGAGTAAATGTTGGCACAGCTATGAGTCTAAATAAGACCAGTACACCTATAAGTAAAAACTCTATATTACGTATAGGACAAAGTCACATTAGGTTTCCTTTAATGGAAATCAAGTCATTAGACTTGTGATGTCTTTCTTAATGTTATTTCTCATGGCTTGGGATTCATGTAAAGCATTTCAAAAGTTATTTAATTTTTTGCTAAAAGTAATCTTCAAATGAGCACAACACACTGAGATAAAGTTGTATATTTATTATTGTATCATGGCTTTTTGAAGATGATTGTTCATTCTCCTTATTGTAGCCATGACTCCACATCATCTTTGACATTATTTAAAAAATTTAATCATTTTCAAAATATGCACGCACTTTTACTAACGACAATTCACACATGGGAAAAACATTTATGTGAGAAGTGCAAACTTAATTAGTTCATTTAAGTGTAATAACCAATTTCTCTTATGTCTCTTTACTACTATTTTTAATGTGTATCATAAGATATTCAATTGGTGTTAAGTACAACTATGTGATAAAATGTTATTTTAATTCCACTACAAAGATCAATAGTTGAATTAATTTATTAAATTTATTTTATAAAAGATTATCATCTACTCCTTTAATCACTCAAGCATAACTATTTTAAATTAAATTTGAAGTGCAATAATTGATCAATTCAAAAATTAGACCTTTTTCATTTCATAAAAAAAATGGTATTTTATTAAGTAGTTATTATTTGGTGGTGGAATGAACTTCAACCATAAATGCAATGAGTAGAAAAGTTTGTTTAATTGGGATCTCTCTTAGATGCTAAGCCATTAAAATCCTTGCTCTAATACCACAAGTTAGACATTGAAGGACACAAGAAGATGGTGATATTTGAGCATAAAACTTTTTGAAAATTAGAACATCAAAAAGCATACATGTTTGGCATAAGCACAAATAATATTAACAAAAATTTTAGTAATGAGTGATAAGAAAAAAGAGTTTCAAAAATGAAAAGATACCTAGAAATTATTCGGTGGTTTGTTAGCCAATAATTCTTCATCAACCCTTAAAATATTTGGCTTTTAATGTGTTTCCTTTGATTCAACTGCCATTGCTTGTAAGGAAGCCAATAAAACATGTGGCATACTACCAATCATAAGAAGTAACCTCTTCCTTATGTTTTTTTCAAGAATTAAACTTTTGTCATCATGGGTTCCATTTCAAGTTCAAAAACTTCTCTTTAGATTCTCTAAAGCCCAAACTCAACAACTTTCTAAGATTATTTTATGGTAGAAACTCAACCTAATAGAACCTGTAGAAGTAAGAAAAAGAACAAGCTTAGTTATCCATTTAGAGTGGAATCATAAATTTTCCTAATTTGATAATTTGTTGCACAGTCACGCCTAGGATTAGAACAAATTTTTTAAATTAAATCTCTTGGTATAACAAAACACATACGCAAAACAATGTACCTAGCAAATGATTCATTCATTTTATGGGCTTGACATTAATTCTAGAAGCTCTGATCCACCAACTTGACCATCACGGACATAGCATGCCACCAAAAATGAACCATGACCCTTTACCAACTAGCAACAAATCTATTTAGAAAGTCATTTCCCTCAAGCTGTGTGACTCACCAATATACAATGGTTTTCATATGATACAAAAGAAACCTACAAATGAGCATAGATGCTAGAATGCAAATGCTATCTTATTACTCATTGTCCAATACAAAAATCCATAATATAAAAGGCCATAAATGTTTAGTCTAAGATAACATTCTCATAAAAATTTGAGCCTAAAATATATTATAATATACAAAAGGTTGTAGTCCACATATAGCAATCCACTACAATCAAATATGCATCCATATGCATAATTGAAAATAATAAATGTAAATAGTAATATAGTATATCCTAAATACAAAATACAAATAAAAATTTCATTCAATAGATCTACAAACTATAATGCTTAAAACTAGAGCTCCTAAGTAACTATTAACTACTTGGAACTTCATAAGTATATAAAAGAGTAACTTGGGTTTCCATTAATGAATCTTAGAATTATATTGTAAAACTAAAAAGTAAAAGTAAGGCTATATATATATATGTATATATATGTATATATATGTATATATAACAAATTTGAATAAGCAGCATCAAGTATAAAATCAAATTAGCTCTATCTTTATCTAATGCATTAAGTTGATGCTTGAAGTTATAATGCTAAAAAATAAATGAAAAATGTTCCAAAAATAATGTAGTGCTCCTTTAATACTCAATAAATACATAATAAGACCTTGCACTCCATTCTCATCACACGAAGTAGCACTTTACAATTCGTAATGTTAATCACATGGGCTAATGCTATAGGAATGTAAGAGTCCTCAATAATTACAAGCACTCCATAATATCAATCCTAAAACAACATCTAATCCTTATCGGACTAAATTTGGGACATCTTATGATTGATCTAGCTATCCATCTACATGTTCAACAAATCATGCAAGATGTTCACTTCTGTATTAGTGGAGTAGTAGCATCTAACCTGAAAAATATATTTTAGAAGGCTCAAAATATAAGGACTATTTAATCTTAATTTTTATATTATTTAAGATTACTTTCATAGTCTATTAGCATCATTCCAACCTTTATTTATTTTTATTTAAGGACCATTATTATTTTCACAAAAAATAAATTAAGTACTTATGGTCTTGTTAAATCCCAAATTAGTTATCTATAGTATAATGAATTTCTAGGGGATCATAAGAGTTCTTTAAATCCTAAATCAACCATATGAGGTAGTATAAAATACTTGGGTATCGTACTATTTCCTTAAAACCATAAATAATCTATTTTTTGTAACTAAGGCTCCTCAAACCATAAGTCAGTTATCTTGGGTATAATCAAGTGAATTGCTACATTATGAGGATTGAATTTTCATAAGGTTTCATTCATGGGTCTTTAAATTCATGAAGCTTTGACTGTTTGAATTCTTCAAATTCTTTCTGAGTTCTCTCAAAATTTTTCTAAATTTTGTCTAATTTCTTACAAATTCCTTCATACATTATTTACACTAGTTTATATAGAAGTTAATGAACAATATCATATTAGCAAAAACATCACATTTGTGTTACAAAAATACTATTTGACCTTTGAGCAAGTTTTCAAATTTTTTATTTTAAGTAATTCAACACCATACCTACCCATGATAGACATACTTGCACATAGCTTTTAAGTCCCATTAGTTTGAGCAAATTTTTCATGAACAAGCAACTTACTATACTGGTCATGCATGTGACAGTCAACCCTTAGTGCAACACCAAGCATGCACAGTCTAGGGCACCAACTTGTCATATGTACAAATGAACTAGATAAGTGATGAGAATGCACATGGTTCTTGAAGTCAAGTGCATGTGAGTCAGTCCTTGAGCACCCACATCCATGAGTATTAGCTTATTCGATCTTTTAAGCATCTCTTCCTTTTGGTCTTGATGTCTTAAGGTTGTCTTCATGTGTTGTTAGAATAAGTGCTAAAACATATTTTATTGTATAGACAATTGAGAAAGGCTTAAGATCCAACAATATATATATAAAAGGGGCATATCTAAAGGTATTACAGGTGTAGAAATGGAAATCCTTAGGATCACTAAGAAACAAAAAGCTTTCTTGAAAGCTAAAGACATGCATTGATGTTTAACAAAAGGGATCTCAACATAAAGGAGAAGTGGTTTAAAAAACACATACCAACTTACCCATATTTGTAGTAAAGCAATAAGGTACAAAAATAACTTGTGATCATAGATGGCTAAACAAGAAATTATGTTGTCACAAGCACTAATGAGAAGGTTGAATGTGATGATTAAGTTTCCTAGCAACTTAACATTAATGCGAATGTGAGATAATTGGTTGGGAAACACCATTTTGAGCCTCTTTCTTGCCTTCCTATGGCACCTCTAGAAACACTATCAGATCATTCTCACGTAGCATTTTTGAGTCAAATAACTTACTGGTATAATTTCATTATATCATTAAAAACTTTCAACCATACAATCTGGAGAGCATCTACATTTATAGATATCTCAAGGGTAGAATAGTAAATTTGCTTATTTAAGAATATTAAGGGATATATTTTAGAATTCTATTGTACTTTTAAAAATTCCAAAAAAACATCAAAAATTACAATAAGGTAATTGGAATTTTGTCAAAATGAATTGAAAAAAATAACTTGAAAAAAAATAAATTTAATTGATGTAACTAGTTCACAAACAGGTTGTCTGTTTCAAATGTTGGCAATGATGAGCTGTGAGGGTGCGGGGGGTACAAATTGTGCAGAACAAATGAATCTAAGCTTGATGCTTCAAGTTTTTTTTTTTCAATAGGTAGCACAACTCGTGTAGAGTAGTAGAAGAAGTGTGTGACTCATTGGGTCTAGCTTTTTGGCCAAGGCAGGTTAGAGACAATAGCATAGGATAATAGGTTAGTGAATTCATGGATTACTTCTATGCAATTCAAGAAGATTATTGAGTTTAGAGGTCAACACGGTTTAGAGAGTAGTGAAATTTGCTTTAATGGTGGGGCTAATGTTGGCAAAGAATGACAAAAAGCCCAAAACTCAATTTTAATCATTCTTTGGAAAATTGTCAAACAAATTTTGCATGGATAGAATTATTTGGAAGCTAAAGGGATTACCTATACTTAATATGAAGATTCAAATAATTGAAAATCTTTTAAGTGATCTTCCAAAAAACCTAATATATAGTATAAATACAAATAACTTGATAAACTGATGAAAAGCAAATAGAAACATGCATTAAATAAGGGTAGAAATAATTGGTCTCCATAACTACAATGATAACAAAGAGTAAGGAGATGTCGTGGGGCCAATCCTGACACAATTTACAATATGAACAGTATTAGAATGTCTCAAAGTGGAACACTTGTGTGATGTACTAGATCATACTAAATCACCAAAACTCCACGCATAGAACTAGGCCAACACATTAGAATGTGCACTTCGATGGGTCTATAGTGAACCTCTATTCATGACTTGGTAGAAAGCACTGGTGCTATGTGTTGCATTAATGTTTTCTATAAATTTGTCACATGTCTTGATTTTCTTCATTAATTTTTGATTAAGTGAGTTTAGAAGTAATCACTTGATCAACTAGATTTTTAAAAAAATTAAAAAAAAGGAGTGAAGATTTATTAGTGGAGTGGTGGATCTAATTTATTTACATTGTAGGTATATATTCATCGTGTTATGTGAAAAATTTTAACAATGAATGTGATTTAGTTAAATAAAAATTAGGGCATTACAAATTGCTTGAAATTCCTTATGTATCTACCCAGTTTTCTTAATTTAAGTTTTATCTTTACCTATTGAACCTTGCATTCATAATGTCCATATCTCAATCATGCATCAATTCCCTTTTCTTCAAGGAATTCAAATGGCACATTTTGGGCAAATAAAATGAAATAAAAATTTGATGAATCACTTTTACAATAAGGCTTATTACCATCAAAAAGAATATGGGGCTCAGTAATCACCTCAATTTTAAAGATGGTAAACATTTTATATAATGCATTTTTGAATTGACAAATGTGGCATATTAAATTATTATAAGAAATTATACATCACCAAGTCATCAATTTTTTTAACTTTTTAGCAAACATTTAAATTTTTTTGCCAAATAGTTATCATGAATAATATTTAATAATTCCTCTCCCATTGTTATAGAACTAGAATTTTCTCTTTTTTGGTAATAAATTGCAAAAACCCAATTAAATTTCAATTTGAATTTATCATTCTAATCAGTTCAATTAGTACAAAATGATTGTGTTGGGAAAATTTGAAAAAAAATATCTACTACATCATTTCTTTGTGGAAATAATAATCTTGGATTGATTCTCATTCATGTTAGAAATAATAATTGTTATACCCAGTAAAAAATTTTTATATTAATCTTTAATAATTCAATTGTGGCTTGGATGATTTCAGATCGACAGTAGGATGAGCCAGGAGATCAATTAGAGGCTATTGGAATTTCTGAAATTTTCTGGGGATTTTTCGGAGCACCGAGGAAATTTTTAAGTAATTTTCCCTGTTTAATTGGATTTTTGGAAATTCGAAAATCTATTTAAATCGGTCCATTAGACCGGAATTTGGTTTTTACCGCGCGTGAACCGGACCGGAGCGGTTCAGCGAAGGCGGGGGCGGTTCGCCGAGTGCGTTTGCGCGTGCGGTTGGATAAGCCGCGGATAAGCGGATCGGATGGACGAGATCAGCGGTGGAGATTAACCGGCTGATCGGGTTTAAGTGGCGTTATTAGAAGGTCAACCGGCACTTAATGTGTTCTTAACGGGTTATTACCGGTTTAAGCTGGGTATTTAACCCGATTAATTTCGGCTGTTAGGGTTTTCGAGCGGTGGCCGGAGACGAGGTGTTCGCGGCGAACGGCGATATTTTCCGGCAGCCTTTCAAGGGGCTTTTTGTACCTGGAGGTTCGCGGGACCGAGGAGAATCGATTGGTACCGGTTTCGTAAAGCGAGGAGCAGCGGTGGGTCGCGTGTGAGCTTCACCGTCGCCGGAGAAGAAGGTAGGAAATTCAGAAATTAAATTAGTTATTTAGCAAAATTAAAGCATGGAATATTTTGTTAATGTCTATCTGAGCATGCGATTGAAATTTTGAAGTCGGAAATGCATTGCAGTATTATAATTTTAGCATGTTAGGTTTTAGGGTTTCGGAAAATTATACCCGCCGAATTCGGGAAATTTACCAAGCATATGTTGAGTTGATTATGTGCTTAACCATGTTAAGGTGGTTTTCAATTGCTGGAATCGTTTAATTTCTTAAATTGTCAATTAGGGATCGGATGAAACTCCTTCGAAGGAAATTTTGATTTAATCTTAGGAATTAGTGACATCATTGGAATGTTAGGATAGTACGAACATGTTCTCCTTGATCTTGGTCGCCGGAAATCGACGGGGGAAAACGGAATTTCCCGGAGAATTCGTCGGCTAGGGTTTCGCGGGCGCCGGGCGGAGGAAGGAGATGGATTAGGATTTAGTTAATTAGTTAATAATTAATCGTAAATTAATTAATTAACAATTATTAACTTAATGGGCACGGATGAGAGAGAAGAAAAAGGATTATAATTCGGAAATTAATTCCGAATTTACGGAAATAATTTAATGCGGCGCGGAAGAGAAAAAAAAACGGGAGGAATTAAATTCGGAAATTTATTCCGAATTTTTGGAAAAAAAAAATGCAGAATATTTAATTCGGAAATTAATCCGAATTTCGGAAAAAGGATTATGGGAAAATTTAATTCGGAAATTTAATCCGAATTTTTGGAAAAATAATTTGCAGAATTTTAATTAGGAAATTAATCCGAATTTCGGAAAAAGGATATGCGGAATTTTAATTCGGAATTTTATTCCGAATTTTTGAAAAAATGGAAAAAGGGGCGGAAATTGATTTTGGAAATTAGGAAAATTCGGTAATTGAATTTCCGGGAATTATTAAATTATGAAAAAGTCAGAAAAAGGAAAAAAATTGGAATTTAAAATTCCTGAAGTGTGAAAAGGTGATTTTTGGAAATCACGTAGCCAAGTTGAAATTGACTGTTGGAAATTACCAATGAATTCAGTACAGCTGAATTAGTTGGAAGGAAGTGTGACACTTAGGTGCTGTAGAAACAGTCAGAATTTTGGTACAGTTGTGTTACTTGTATGACAATGGCATGGATTGAGTCAGTTTACTCAGTGTGGGCATATTTTATGGTTTGGCATACTGGACCGGACTACTATAGACCCTATATGATGTTTTAGGGTAGTTGTGGTAGGTAACTGTGCGGTTCAGACTTAACTTTCACAGTATACATGTGGACTGGTATGCGCCTTGTTGTATCTGGACACATGTTGCCGAATCTTGGAGTTAAAGCTTGGCAATGACTGTAGGGGCGTGGCTTCTATGGAAATTGTTGGGAGAGGACTTCTTGGGACGGTGGCTGAGTCGACCTCTTCTGGTCCACGAGTGTAGGCCTGCGCGCCTGAGAGTGGCAGCGGTAGGGGTGACTCGCCGTGGCTAGCCAGGGTGTCTCACGTTGGCTAGAGATCTATGTGACGGGTTTGTCTATAGTCTCCAGAAGATTGATTGACGAGAGACGCTGCGGTGTCGGGTGCTAGGCGCCATGCGTGCGCAGAGATGGGCGTGTCCCGCTGGCATGCTACCTGGGAGCACAGAGGAGAGCTACTCTGTTGTGACTGGGGGTGACTGTGATTGGTCAGAGTCTGGGACTGAGAGTGCCTTTCCACCCTACATTGTTATGCTGTATTCGTATACTCTTGCTATTATCCTTCTCTTGCATGTGAGTTTTACTAGCTGTCTTTCCTACTAGGCGTAGCTCATTTCCGTATTATATATTTTCAGTGGCGCGGCAGACTTGACGCTACCAGATTAGGTGGGATCGTGGTCAGCAGGCTTGTGGAGGATATCTGATCGGTGATTATCTGAGAAATTCTGATTAGTTAATTGTTGCTGTTGGATGTTATCAGTGAGATTGTTATTCTCATATGTCAGTTATTAAGTGAGGGTGATTCTGACTTATGTATCTGGTTGGACAATATTGTATTTGTTGGACTTGGATCTTATTTTTGTGATGTAGTTTCCATTCACTGTTTTACTTTATTATCTTGATGGTATAGTGTGTGGAGTGCTATATTTTATCTGAGGATGTTATGTATTTTATTTTTGATGGTGAGGTCATTACATGACTATGGAACTTAACATTGGGGGTTCAGACTTCTATTAGACCGGTTCTCCTATCGGTATGGGTTAGGAGTATTGGGTCTAGTAGGAGTAACATTGCGCGAGTCCATCTGTTAATTCAGGAGTCATGAACCTGATTTGACGGTGTACCCGGGAGATGGGATCCACATTGTTAAGGAAAGTAGGTGTGTAATGATGTGTTATATCCTATGTTTTTCGTAGGCTACTCAGGTTGGTATGGGACGATCTGAGCTGTCTATATGCAAAAAAAAAAAATTTATGCCAAAATCAGCCTAGAAAATATGGGGTGTAACAAGAGTGGTATCAGAGCCCTAGGTTAAGATAGTGGGGCTAGATATGTATAAAAGTTTAGCCCTAGGTTAGGATAATGAGGCTAGACATGTATAGAAGTTCAACCCAAGGTGGGGAGAACTGTTGGTCATTTTATTATACTATGGTAGTCCGTATGCCAAATGCCAAATGACGACTCTAATGCCAGATTAGTTGCTTTTGATAGTATGGCTGGTACCAGGAGACTTCCCTTTCGTGGAACAGCTAGAGGCAGATATGTATCTGCTACTCCTACCCCAGAGATGATCCCAGCATTGCCAGTTGAGCCAGCCGTGGATCGTTGGATCGATGCCTTTATGCGGTTACGTCCGCGGAGCTTCAGTGGGTCGGCTGACCCAGCGGTGGCAGATGACTGGATGGCTCATATGCTTGAGCTATTTGATGCCTTGGGATGTCCATTCGGCAGGAGGGTAGTACTTGCTGCTCTAGTATTGGAGGGAGAGGCTGCTACCTGGTGGAGAGGCCAGCGGCGCGCTATGTTTGGGGAGGCCCAGAACAGCGAGATAGCATGGGAAGACTTTGTTGAGGCATTCAGGGAGTGCTACATTCCGGCTTCTGCCATGTCTCTGTTCAGGAGGGAACTTATACAACTCAGGCAGGGTCAGATGTCAGTGAACTATTACTTATCGAGGTTCACTTATCTGGCAAGGTACGCCGCAGAGCTGGTGCCTTCTGAGGAGCGCAGATGTGAGATGTTCCTGGAGGGACTTCGTCCTATGCTGCAGTGCCAGCTAGTTGTGAGTCAGTTTGCCAGGTTTCGTGACTTGGTAGAGGCTGCGAGATCCGTTGAGCTTATTGACACCCGGATGGAGGCCCAGAGAGAGACTCACAACAAGAGGAAGGAATTCAGAAATATCCAACAAAACAAAAAGGACAAGAGACACAGAGATCACCGTGGTACTCAGGAGGGCGTGGCCCAGCCACGACCTATCTTTAAGAGACCAGGGCAGCAGACAGGTACCCGGACTGGGGGGATTATCTGCTACCATTGTCGACAGCCTGGACACAAGAAGTGCGACTGCCCAGAGTTGAAGAAACAGAGGATCACAGGACCGGTTGGTTCATCTGGGGGACAGCCCAGAGTATTTGCTTTAATTCAGCAGTAGGCTTCAGAGTCACCAGAGGTGATCACAGGTATGCTTTATTTTGGCAACGTGCAGTGCATGACTTTGTTTGATACTGGTGCATCTCATTCTTTTGTTGCTGAGAGAATCTGGAATCAGATATCAGGATCCAAGGGTTACTTGAAGGAACCCTTATTAGTTAGGCTTCCTGATGGGAAAGAGATTCCCACTGTTCAGAAGATTGAAGGATCTATTCTGATTAGTGGACACGAGTTCGTGACAGAGTTGATATGTGTGCCACTAGCAGAGTTCGACATCATTTTGGGAATGGATTGGTTGTGCTACCATGCAGTGGTGTTGGATTGTTGGGAGAAGAAGGTCAGGATCAGAGTGCCTGGTTCGAGGAATGTGATATACTTTGGTCTGAACAGGCAGATTCCCCTGATCTCAATTCTTCAGGCGGAGAGGTTAGTAAGTAAGGGTTGTACTGGTTGGTTGGCCTATGTGACCGATAGCCAAGCCACCACTACCCCTATGTTAGATATTCCAGTGGTGAGAGACTTCCCTATGGTTTTTCCAGAGGAATTGCCTGGACTTCCACCAGCTAGGGAAGTGGAGTTTTCGATTGATTTGAAGGCAGGAGTAGTTCCTATTGCTAGAGCTCCTTACAGGATGGCTCCAGCCGAGCTAGCAGAGTTGAAGACTCAGTTACAGGACTTATTAGACAAGGGACTCATACGCCCCAGTTGTTCACCTTGGGGTGCCCCTGTCTTATTCGTCAAGAAGAAAGATGGTAGTATGAGGCTGTGTGTGGATTATAGGGAATTGAATAAGGTTACTATTCGTAACCGATACCCTTTACCATGCATCGATGATTTGTTGAATCAGCTTCAGGGAGCAACTGTGTTCTCCAAGATTGATTTACGCTCGGGTTATCACCAGATCCGGATTAGAGATTCTGATGTACCCAAAACAGCATTCCGTACTAGATATGGACATTACGAGTTCACAGTGTTACCTTTTGGATTGACTAATGCTCCAGCAGTATTTATGAACCTGATGCATCGAGTGTTTCATACCTTTCTGGATCGGTTTGTGATCATCTTTATAGATGATATATTGATTTATTCCAGAGATAGGGAAACTCATGCAGATCAGTTGTGGACTGTACTTTCAGTGTTGCGGGAGAATGAGCTGTATGCAAAATTCTTCAAGTGTTCCTTTTGGTTGGACTCTGTAGCCTTCTTGGGACACATTGTCAGTGCAGAAGGCGTAGCTGTTGATCCTAACAAGATACGAGCTATTATTGATTGGAAACGGCCATCTTCTGTCACTGAGATCCGGAGTTTCCTTGGTTTGGCTGGATACTATAGGAAATTTGTTCCTCACTTTTCTAGACTGGCCGCTCCACTAACACAGTTGACCCGGAAGGGAAAATCTTTTGAGTGGTCAGAGAGTTGTGAGAACAGTTTCCTAGAGCTGAAGCAGAGGCTTAGCACCGCTCCAGTATTGATGTTACCTACACAGGAGAAGCCGTATCAGATGTATACTGATGCTTCACATATAGGCTTGGGAGCTGTACTGATGCAGGATAGTAGAGTTATAGCATATGCTTCGAGGCAACTGAAGGATCATGAGAAGAATTATCCCACTCATGATTTGGAGTTAGCTGCTGTCATTTTTGCCTTGAAGATATGGAGACATTATTTGTACAGAGTTCCTGTAGATTCCTTCTCCGACCACAAGAGTCTTAAGTATCTGTTCACTCAGAAGGAACTGAACTTGAGGCAGAGGAGGTGGTTGGAACTGATAAAAGATTACGAGTTGACAATAAACTACTGCGAGGGGAAGGCTAATCCCGTGGCTGATGCCTTGAGCAGACACGCAGTTGTGCATACTGTGATAGCTTGCGACTCTATAGCAGACTTGGATTGGGATGTTGAGAGATGTCAGGAACAGTTGTCTGTTCAGAGAATGGCTCACAGACTCAGTTCGTTGACTATTCGGGCTGACTGGTTATCTGAGATGCGTGATCTTCAGCTTTGTGATGAAGAGCTGAAAGAGAAGTTTGAGTTGGCATCGCAGGGATTGGAAGGAGACTTTACTCTCAGAGACGACATTTTGACTTTCAGGGGTCGCTGGTGTGTGCCATCACATCAGGAGTTCAGGGAGAGGATCCTTCGAGAGGCTCATTATGGAACCTTCGCTATGCACCCTGGAGAAGTCAAGATGTAGAGGAATTTGAGGAGTGTGGGGACCTCAGATTGTGCAGGAGACCACAGCTGAAGTCAAGTTATTGCAAGACAGATTACGTATTGTGCAAGATCGCCAGACGAAATATTATGATCCTAAGCACAGAGCTGTTGAGTTTTCTGTGGGAGATAGGGTATTCCTGAAGATCAGTCCTATGCGAGGTCTATTCCGGTTCGGGAAGGCTTCTAAGCTTCGACCTCGTTACATTGGACCCTATCCTATTCTAGAGAGGATTGGTGAAGTGGCTTACAGGTTGGCACTTCCTGAACATCTGAGTGGGATTCACAATGTGTTTCATGTTTCGAATCTCAAGAGATATGTGCCAGATCCTTCTCATTGTATCAGTGATGATCTTCCTGGTTTGCAAGTGACACCAGATTCTTCTTATGTGGAACTACCAGTTCGCATCCTAGAGGAGAGCAGCAGACAGCTGAGGAACAGGTCGTTTCCTATGGTCAAGGTTCTGTGGAATAGACATGACGAAAGGGAGGCAACCTGGGAGCTAGAGCAGGAGGTTGCGGAGAAGTGGCCGGAACTTCTTGCTGAATTTCGAGGACGAAATTCCTGATAAGGTGGGGAGATTGTTATACCCAGTAAAAAATTTTTATATTAATCTTTAATAATTCAATTATGGCTTGGATGATTTCAGATCGACAGTAGGATGAGCCAGGAGATCAATTGGAGGCTATTGGAATTTCTGAAATTTTCTGGGGATTTTTCGGAGCACCGAGGAAATTTTTAAGTAATTTTCCCTGTTTAATTGGATTTTTGGAAATTCGAAAATCTATTTAAATCGGTCCATTAGACCGGAATTTGGTTTTTACCGCGCGTGAACCGGACCGGAGCGGTTCAGCGAAGGCGGGGGCGGTTCGCCGAGTGCGTTTGCGCGTGCGGTTGGATAAGCCGCGGATAAGCGGATCGGACGGACGAGATCAGCGGTGGAGATTAACCGGCTGATCGGGTTTAAGTGGCGTTATTAGAAGGTCAACCGGCACTTAATGGGTTCTTAACGGGTTATTACCAGTTTAAGCTGGGTATTTAACCCGATTAATTTCGGCTGTTAGGGTTTTCGAGCGGTGGCCGGAGACGAGGTGTTCGCGGCGAACGGCGATATTTTCCGGCAGCCTTTCAAGGGGCGTTTTGTACCTGGAGGTTCGCGGGACCGAGGAGAATCGATTGGTACCGGTTTCGTTCGGCGAGGAGCAGCGGTGGGTCGCGTGTGAGCTTCACCGTCGCCGGAGAAGAAGGTAGGAAATTCAGAAATTAAATTAGTTATTTAGCAAAATTAAAGCATGAAATATTTTGTTAATGTCTATCTGAGCATGCGATTGAAATTTTGAAGTCGGAAATGCATTGCAGTATTATAATTTTAGCATGTTAGGTTTTAGGGTTTCGGAAAATTATACCCGCCGAATTCGGGAAATTTACCAAGCATATGTTGAGTTGATTATGTGCTTAACCATGTTAAGGTGGTTTTCAATTGCTGGAATCGTTTAATTTCTTAAATTGTCAATTAGGGATCGGATGAAACTCCTTCGAAGGAAATTTTGATTTAATCTTAGGAATTAGTGACATCATTGGAATGTTAGGATAGTACGAACATGTTCTCCTTGATCTCGGTCGCCGGAAATCGACGGGGGAAAACGGAATTTCCCGGAGAATTCGTCGGCTAGGGTTTCGCGGGCGCCGGGCGGAGGAAGGAGATGGATTAGGATTTAGTTAATTAGTTAATAATTAATCGTAAATTAATTAATTAACAATTATTAACTTAATGGGCGCGGATGAGAGAGAAGAAAAAGGATTATAATTCGGAAATTAATTCCGAATTTACGGAAATAATTTAATGCGGCGCGGAAGAGAAAAAAAAACGGGAGGAATTAAATTCGGAAATTTATTCCGAATTTTTGGAAAAAAAAAATGCAGAATATTTAATTCGGAAATTAATCCGAATTTCGGAAAAAGGATTATGGGAAAATTTAATTCGGAAATTTAATCCGAATTTTTGGAAAAATAATTTGCAGAATTTTAATTCGGAAATTAATCCGAATTTCGGAAAAAGGATATGCGGAATTTTAATTCGGAATTTTATTCCGAATTTTTGAAAAAATGGAAAAAGGGGCGGAAATTGATTTTGGAAATTAGGAAAATTTGGTAATTGAATTTCCGGGAATTATTAAATTATGAAAAAGTCAGAAAAAGGAAAAAAATTGGAATTTAAAATTCCTGAAGTGTGAAAAGGTGATTTTTGGAAATCACGTAGCCAAGTTGAAATTGACTGTTGGAAATTACCAATGAATTCAGTACAGCTGAATTAGTTGGAAGGAAGTGTGACACTTAGGTGCTGTAGAAACAGTCAGAATTTTGGTACAGTTGTGTTACTTGTATGACAATGGCATGGATTGAGTCAGTTTACTCAGTGTGGGCATATTTTATGGATTGGCATACTGGACCGGACTACTATAGACCCTATATGATGTTTTAGGGTAGTTGTGGTAGGTAACTGTGCGGTTCAGACTTAACTTTCACAGTATACATGTGGACTGGTATGCGCCTTGTTGTATCTGGACACATGTTGCCGAATCTTGGAGTTAAAGCTTGGCAATGACTGTAGGGGCGTGGCTTCTATGGAAATTGTTGGGAGAGGACTTCTTGGGACGGTGGCTGAGTCGACCTCTTCTGGTCCACGAGTGTAGGCCTGCGCGCCTGAGAGTGGCAGCGGCAGGGGTGACTCGCCGTGGCTAGCCAGGGTGTCTCACGTTGGCTAGAGATCTATGTGACGGGTTTGTCTATAGTCTCCAGAAGATTGATTGACGAGAGACGCTGCGGTGTCGGGTGCTAGGCGCCATGCGTGCACAGAGATGGGCGTGTCCCGCTGGCATGCTACCTGGGAGCACAGAGGAGAGCTACTCTGTTGTGACTGGGGGTGACTGTGATTGGTCAGAGTCTGGGACTGAGAGTGCCTTTCCACCCTACATTGTTATGCTGTATTCGTATACTCTTGCTATTATCCTTCTCTTGCATGTGAGTTTTACTAGCTGTCTTTCCTACTGGGCGTAGCTCATTTCCGTATTATATATTTTCAGTGGCGCGGCAGACTTGACGCTACCAGATTAGGTGGGATCGTGGTCAGCAGGCTTGTGGAGGATATCTGATCGGTGATTATCTGAGAAATTCTGATTAGTTAATTGTTGCTGTTGGATGTTATCAGTGAGATTGTTATTCTCATATGTCAGTTATTATGTGAGGGTGATTCTGACTTATGTATCTGGTTGGACAATATTGTATTTGTTGGACTTGGATCTTATTTTTGTGATGTAGTTTCCATTCACTGTTTTACTTTATTATCTTGATGGTATAGTGTGTGGAGTGCTATATTTTATCTGAGGATGTTATGTATTTTATTTTTGATGGTGAGGTCATTACATGACTATGGAACTTAACATTGGGGGTTCAGACTTCTATTAGACCGGTTCTCCTATCGGTATGGGTTAGGAGTATTGGGTCTAGTAGGAGTAACATTGCGCGAGTCCATCTGTTAATTCAGGAGTCATGAACCTGATTTGACGGTGTACCCGGGAGATGGGATCCACATTGTTAAGGAAAGTAGGTGTGTAATGATGTGTTATATCCTATGTTTTTCATAGGCTACTCAGGTTGGTATGGGACGATCTGAGCTGTCTATATGCAAAAAAAAAAATTTATGCCAAAATCAGCCTAGAAAATATGGGGTGTAACAATAATCTTAACAAATCCTACTTGAACACCATTTAGCAAGTTTCAAGAATTTCCAATTATTATCTTTACGTAGATAGTACACAAGACCAGCTAGCTAGTACATGTAATATTTTGAATGACAAAGCATTTAAAGTTTCTTTAAAAGAGAAATACAACAACACATTACAAATTAATGAATGTAAACCTAAGTTAAAATTAAGAATAATTTTACAACCTTGAATATCAATATTTAATTAGCTAACAAATGAATCATCATTTGATTATTTTTGATGTGAAATGCCATATTTATGATTGATAACTAAATATTAAATGGACCTTTTCAAGTGTAGTTAGATGTATTCCATTTGGATTAAATGAAATTGTTAACATGAAACCCAATATTAAGATGATAAACTAATGAACTATTCCTAACATCTACTAATAGTGCGGTTAATGAAAGTATTTTAAACTTTTATTCTTTTCATGGTTTGTTGAATCATATATAAGATTCTCTAATGATCTCTTTTATCATTTATTTCTTCAGAAGTTACCTAGTATAATTGCCATGTCTTATGAAAATCCCATTTTCTAGTTGTATAATTTACATTACAAGAGAAAAAGAATCCTCGCTTATCTTTCTCAACTTAAGCTTAAACATTTATTAGCATGCCAAGTTCACCCCATAAAGTTTACTTTTCAGTACTAGAAGACATAGAATCGTAGAATAATTGCTCAATTAAAATGTCTCTTCTAGTTTTTTATGCAGAAAAAGTATAATAAGCTTTTAAGTATTTAATTGCTTCTTTAAGAAGAACACTGCATAATAATTAAAGCTAATGGGCTTAGTTTAAGCTATAAAAAGCTTGGCTAAGTTTATGAATGTCATTTTTAATGTAAAAAATAGTAAATCACATAAGATCTTAAAAAAGCAACTTATTTTTAATAATTGAGGTAAAAGAAGCCTAAATCTACTAGTGATGGAATTGGTGGAAAATTTTGTCTATTGTTTTATCAATTGGTATCAAGTTTAACTTTTCTTATAACTCCTTCATAATACTAAATTTATTTTAGAAGATCTACTATGTTCTTATGTCGTTCCTATCTTTTGAAATTTTCACAAAATCAAAAATATTATTTCTTGGGATATCAATAATTTCTTCAAGAATAGAATTAGTTAAAGAGTAATCCTTCTTTTTTCAAGAACATATTATACCATATTAGAAATAGAATTTGTATGGTTTAAATATTTCATGATGAAAGAATCTATTCAAACCCACTCTGTTAGAATATTTTCTTATGTACACAAATTTCATAACACCACCATTTTTGTTTAATCAACAAATTTTTTATCACTTCAATTGTTGGTCATCTAATATTTTTAAATTTAGATATTTCCCCATCTATAATAGCTCTTATGCATTTAAATTTTATAGTACCAAACTATTAGTTTATTCAAAATATTTATAAACTCTTAATAAAATTTTTCATTTCCTACTATTTCTTAAATGAAATCTTTCCCTATCTACATTTCCTATTTTACTATGAAGTTTTTAAACATTTATTATTAGTTAATAATTCATAGAAATAACTTTAACAAATTTGAAAAAAAGTGATAGAAGTTATCTTTTGTAATTGAAACATAGCAAGTACTGTTAAAAAAAACGAAATATTGGGCTTACTAACATTCAAGATATCATAATACTGCCTACTTATATGATGCCTAATTTAGATTTTATTGAATACATTACATGTAGTTTTAAATTTTTCTACAAAAACAATAAGACTTTTACTACACTCATTTATTGTTAAATTTGGCATTTCTACTTGTCTTTCATTTCTTCACACCACTACAAAATTCTTTTGGGACAATTAATGATAAAAAATATTTTATTTAATTCCTCATTTAAACTAAACATTTGAATCATAAAAATTAAAACTTATCTCACACAATTGCTACATAAAATAAAAATAATGAAATCAGAATTATTTAAATATTTTATTCAAATTTTTGAAAAACATTTATTCATCATCTTTCTTTATCAAAAATAAAACCCATGTAAAAAGAGTATCTGCAAATGGCAATCATAGATTATAATTCTTTTTTATCTCTTAGGCACCATGAATTAATTGGACAAAATAAATCCATGCGAAGCAAATTCAAAGGTTTAATAGTTTAAAAAATAATGACATGTTCAAAGGATTATGAGTTTGATTTCATAAATTGCAAGCACAAAACCCATTAAAGTGAATGTTCAATGGTCCATTAGCCTTGTTATATTTAGAACTTTTATTTCAAGAAGGCAGACTAGCATGCAAAATTCATAGATGCCAATATCGTGAGACATGTGATAGAGGTTAAAGGGATCTTCTTTTAGCAATTTTAAAGATAAAGTGATTACCTTATATACATTATACCCTCCAAAGTAAGTAAATGCTATCCTATTTTCAATAACATTGACACATTTTAATATTAAAAACTTAATGGAAATATGCTATTACATTATGGATTCATTTCTATGCAGAAGTTTGGCACTAACAACAATAGTGTGTCTAAAACCTTGAACACTTCACATGATTTTATGCTTCCATGAAAAAAGAGATGTGTTTGCAAACATATATTTTCTTTTTCTACCATCGTTTATGATATGTCTAATTATTGCAAATCAAATAAATGTAGTGTTTATTAATGTGTTATAAAGGAAAAAAAAATTATGGCAAGGCAACTTGCCTTTATATGGGTATAGCACTTGCATCTAATGTGAAGAAATATTTTCCATAGTAATTGTTTTTTTAGGAATAGTTTTTATACATTTATGGCATATACCATAATGTGATTTCCTTTTCACTCTATTTTGGTTCTATAACTTAGCATTTAAATGTACATAGAAAATATGTTTTAGAAATTATTTTTAATTAAGAAATTATGGCAAGGGAACTCACCTTTTGTGGGCGTAGCACTTGCACCTAACGTGAAGAAATATTTTCCATGGTAATAGCTTTTTTAGGAAGAAGAAGAAGAAGAAGAAGAAGATTATAAATTTGGGCATATACTATATTGTGATTTCTTTTCACTCTATTGTGGTTTTATAATTTACCATTTAAATGTACATAAAAACATATATTTTAGAAATAATTTTTAAATAAAAAAATATTTCTTAAATCTTTTGAAAATAATTAGTTAATTCATTAAATGCATTTTGTTGTACAACAAATGTGTTTTTCAGGGAAAGACTGTTCATCATTAAAGGAGTCAAAGTTGTCTTTCGTCAAGAAGTAGATTATTGATATATTTATTTTATGTCTTTTCTTAGAATTGGAAGAACCTTGATCACCAAGTTATTAGTTTCTATTGAATGTGGAGCTTTTTTGTAATTATATGGACTGAGATGATGAATGAACCAAACATATAGTGCTGTAGTGACATTACCTTTGTAATTAGAAGAAGATTGGAGACTATTGGTGAAGGGTAGATAAGCATACAAAAGTGGCATATAGGAGAAATGAACATATCATGTCCATGGATTGACAAAACATGTGATCTAAGTCATAATGTTCTTTAGATTTGCATAGTTTAATGGTCATATCATTGAATGCTATTTTACAATAAATTCATTTTATAGAATAATAAAATTAAGCTTAAAACAAGCTGTCTTTTTAAATATAACAATTCCATGATATGATGCCTTATATCATATTTTTATGGGCTACATTCTAGCTTAAGTTGATAACTAAAGTTTAATATTGTTATGGCATCATATCAGTAAGATGGGTATAAATGTGTCAACCATGCAAACAATGGATAAGAAGTGCATACTTAATTATACAAGGTATCAGCCTTGCACCTATGTCATAAATTCTCTTAGCATCAAGTTTCCATTAACATCATATGAGTAGGAGATTTTGTTAATATCAATGAATAACTTAGTTTCCCTTAAGGATTGCCATATGTAAGCTATGTTGTAGTTAGATATGTGCAATTATTATATCATATTTATATGACTTAAAAAAAAAGTTTAATGTTGTCACCCAGAATGAACTTCTATTATGATCACTTAGGCATTCATCTATTATGTTCCTATAGGTAAATTATGCAAGAAAGATGACCTACTTGTTAATGTAAATATTCAAGTTTTACATCGTTTTATTATAAAGAAATGGGAATGACATCTATTTGATTCACTTTCACATAGGACTTAGGAAAAGTTTTGTATAAAGTCATTATAAGGCCATGATAAGCTTATCGTATGAGTGCACTAATTAGTATAGTTGTTGTTCTTCACTAATGTGTGAGAATGATCAATGAATTAGTCTTTTATGATTAATTCTTCATAAATAATAAGTATAGCTATTTTAAGATAAAAAATTGTGACAATACCATCACAAAGCAATGAATTTGATCAATATTTGATGTTTTAATGGAATAGTAATTTCATTATTATACAATTTTTTTCTTTATATGATCACATCATACAATAGTTTTCAAGAGGTTGTTTCCCAGCAAGATAAGTATAGTGTAGCTGGGATCTAAAATAAGGCATAAAATTTATTTAGTTATTAACATGTACTGTATTGTACTAGTACAATCTATGAGATTATCTGATATGATATGTATTTATAAGGACTTAAGTACTAAACTCTATTTTGGTGATGTGTTGTAGGAAGAATTATCTTGAACCTGTATTTTTAGACATTTTGGGGTGCTTGGATGTTCTTAGTTTTTTTAATCATCTTGATAAGATATTTTTGATGTATTAATATGAACATAACCATGTTAGCATAATTACGATTTTAGTTTATTTTTGAAAGTACAATTAGCCACTAAAAGATCCATGATAACCTTTAGAATTAACATCATTCCAAATAGAGTATGGTTTTAATGAGAAGAGGCCAATGTTCATATTCATATTATTATCTTTCTTGGTGAACATTCATTAAAAAGGATTAAAGCTACATGTTTATGCATGTGTTGTTTGTGAAATGAGCTATTCTTATTTGTTTACCTAAAATTCTTTTATTTCTTTGGTTTGTCCTTTATGCATGACTAATGTATTTGGTTAACTCCTACATACTATGATAAAAGGAAGTGGTTAGTGGAAGTTCAATAAAGTTATTTGTGGTGGACAATGGCATTGGTTATGATTAGCCATGAAACAAATCTTTTCTGCACAATTTTCGTGTTTGTTATTTATGTTTTGTTCTTCAATTGAATTTATATTGCTGCAATGGTTCTTGTAATTGTTCAAAATGAATTCAAGTTATTTTGAAAACTTTGTTGCATAACATTGTATAAATGCTACAATTCCCCATCTCTTATTCTATTTTTCAACTTGAACTTTAATGAGAAATATTACAGAAATATTTTGAAAAAGATAGAAGTTTGTATGGCAAGATCCTCATGGCTCCATTTCTTGTAGAGGACAATGCTATTTTTTTAAAGAAACATCATCCCATCAGATGTGAATGTTAATTGTACTAGAAAAACATGATGTGCTATTTTTTTATCTTTTTTCAAATAATATATTCTTTTACTTACCCAACTAAATTTATAAATGGTGAAAATGTTAGGAAGTGACATTGCTATCTCACTCCTAAAGAAATGCATAAAGTGTTACTAAACTCTTATACAATGAATATTTTAAATTGTAGATTATCTAAATATAATTGTATCATGGGTATCAAGTGTTCACATGTGATTTTTTCTAATCATGAGGTTACTTATGAAGATACATAGAAAGTGGAAGAAAATAAGATCAACAGCCAAATTCAGATTATGAATTATTTAGAAAGAATTCTTATAAACCTATGTAATCAATGTTTACTTTATGAATATTATCAATGGATAATCTAATGTTTTAATAAAGTTTTACATGTTTGAACCAATTTGAAAAAATCTACTCATACTCTCATAGCAATATGATCGAATGGACATTACTTTAAAGATAATAAAAGATACTTTTATTCATCAACAAGATCTATTAGTTTGAGAGATCATCATGAATTACATTGAGCATGCATGGAAGAAGAGTGAAGAACTAGTAGTAATGATGGAGAAGAATAAAAAAAGTGAACCTCTATCTCTTGTGGTAGACTCAACGTTGCATTTTAGCTTGTTAATCTCTAGCATGGTAGCTATCATCTTTAAGGGGCCATCTACATTATATAACAAGTGAAACACTGATATAAAGTTTGGCTATGACAAGAGGCAAAATGGTAAGATCAAGTATAACATGTGTCTCGGGTGTAAACTACCCACTCTATAAGGAACGAATTAAGAAGTTTTAATAACAAAATAAAATGAAGAAGAGTATGAAATTAAAATTTTCATTTTGTGATTTGGATAGTTGAACATCTCATGTAGAAGTCAAGAAGGAGAGCTTGAGTTGTTTATTGGTAGAGGATGGTAAGTGTAATATTTTATCTCATGATGAGGTTTGCTCCACCTCCTCTTCATGATCTCCAAATGAACTATGAAGAATAAACAATGATATTTGCATAAAGTACAAGAAATCAGCTCCAAAGTCTACTATGTTAAAAGAAGAATATGTAGTTTATATGGGATTATGTGAGAAACAAAATGAAAACTATGTAAACCTTTTACTAGAAATAAAAATTATAAGATATCATGTAGCTACCTTGATGATAAAAAGTACAATGTTGATTGTAGAATTGAACAAAATTAGAAGGAAACATTCGAATTGTAATATATCATTGCGTATAGCACATTGTGATAACTCCTTTATTATTTCAAATGTTAATAGAATTAAGGGAAATTATAGTATGATGATTGTTCATTGATTTTATCATTAAATAAATAAAAGAAATATTAGTTTTTTGTTTCTTATATTTGCATGGATTCAAAAAGTTATTCTAAGTTGCCACTACACTGGGACCAAAAAATATCTGGGTCCCCAAGACTAGTGTTTTATTCTGTTTTGTATAAATGCCATCCTTGAAGCACTTAACGGTGCTTACGGTGCCAAGATAGTGCGTAGTTGGTATAGAAACATGACTAGACATTCTTCATTTTTCATCCACTTAATGGAAAAGATTATTAATAGCTTTCTATGAGCAAATTTGGTAATATTCACGAGCATCACTAAGTTGCTTTTGATAAAGTGTGTGCCCTTATAGATGAAAATGGTTTAGTATTAAAAGAACTAAATGATATTATGATTTATATCCTTATTAAGCTTAACTAGAACCTATTGACTATTTTTATTTCATTAGGACAAGTTCATGAAAGATAAATAGATGATTGGTATTGTAATGGTCACCAACATAGACACATGGAAGTGCATGGTAGAAAAATATATTTAGCATAAGAGCATGCAAATACATATCTATATTGAAGGTTCTCCACTTGGGCCTTATAATAGAAATGACCATCAGCCAACAAGTTGCATAGAATGTTTTTAAAAGAAATTTTTTCATATTGTAATTAAGTAAGAGGATCTAGATTGGCAATTACCCGCCATGATCTTTTATTTGATTTGGAGAATATGAAACAAGGTTATGCCTTTCTTAAAAAAATTACAAAGACATAATATTTAGTTGGCACCCAAAAGCCTTTACTATCCTAGTGACTAGCCCTTAAATCATTTTTATGCAATTTTTCATATGATAGAAATGATAAGGTCTTTCTTTTCCATTAAATTGACAATCCATCATGTCACAAAAAATAACATTCTTAATATTCTAAACAACTTGTGGCTCCAAATCATTGGGAGATTAATAAGATGTGACTTGCTTAAAACCATTCCATTTTTAATATGCTAGAAAGTTTGAAAGCAAGGAATATGAAAGTTGTTGAACAATGAATTCAATTAGTGGAATAAACATTTAATAATGTTATTAGCTACTACTACAAGATATTCAAGTGCTTTTCTTTTAGAAAACAATGAAAGTGGATAGGCTCATAATGTAGCTAGGATGGGTCCCTCTTTTTAGGAAAATGAAAAGACTAATTTATGATTTATGCCTTTGTAGTCTTTAACCACAAACACAGTAAGGCCTAATATCAATGGAAGGTACATGGAGAAGATGTCAATAGAAAAAGGTATCTTTTGAGGATATAATTGTAATTTAATTATTCCTTTGTTTTGTGTTAATAGACATATAAGGGCAAATGTGACAATAATGAACATTATTATGAAAGCATTGGAACAGCATTGAAGTAGCAACTATATTATAGTGAAGATTGAATGTGATTACAACATATTAATTGAAATGATCCAAGGGAGCATAAATTTGCATTAAAAACTCATTTTTGATATTCAATAAATTAATTTGGAGTTCATGAGACTCTTAATAAAATGGAATTTCCTTTATCAGAAGGGGAAACTTATTTCAACAAGATTATCAAGAATACTTATGCTAATGAAGAATGCACAAGCATAAGAACCATGTAGTGTTTCCCTTTTTTGCATGGCCCTTATAATTTGAAAAAAGCATACCTACCCTACATTAGGCCATTGTACATTGTATCAAATCTAATTACTCTATGATAAAATTGACATGAGGCTTAACTTCTAAGACATTCATGTAATAATTAGAATAATGGATAAAATGAATTATCACATTACACAAATGACATTTTGTATTTATGCTTCTTATATTGGATCATCAGGTATATTGGATTGGTATGGATGATGGTCATTTATAAACAAAGGAGTCATGCATGGCATTATTCACAAAAAGTGAGTTTTTAGACTTGGTTGAGTACCACTTCAACCTTATATGAAGTAAAGTTGAAATTATTAAGATTTTACTACCACCATAATTATGTGCTTGCTATAGACAAATGAATAGACCCATATGTTCACATATAAGAGATAAAATATCAAACTAAATCATAATAGAATCTTGACCATTTCAATATCATTGTTGTAATGAAGTATTCCTGATGTTGTATACGCTAACACGGTCAATTAACATTTTGTTTGATATGATGTGGATATGATATAATTTACTTTTGTTCATACCATTGCTAGATGAAATGCCAAGCTTCCTCATTGAGGCTATACATCAACTTGCAATAGACATGATGTGATCATGCTATTAGATTGAGCATGCTTCAACTCATTAAGCTAACACAACAATAATACATACATGATGCACCGTCTATTACATCTTTGAAGTAGAAATTGTAGGATCAAAATTTGATTTTGTAGAGTATTATATCATTACCTAAGTAAATAATACACTAAATTGAATGAGATACTCCATAAGCTAAGGTTAGTGTTTACTTTTTGCAAATTTTAATGTATATTTTTAATTGTCAAAACATAATTATGTTAATAATTAGGTGTATAGTGTTCCACCATCAATCAAGTGCCCCAACAAAACAAAGAGGCTGAAAGAAAGGTTTGTAATACCTATCACATTATACGATCAACCATTAGATATTAAATTTTCAATCACGTGAACTAATGTGTTAAAGTTTTAAGAGTCCTCAACAGCCACACATCCTCCGAAACATAATTTATTATTGATAGAACTAAATATGCAATTGTTCCTTGTTGAGTCTATTCAAATGTCACTTAACAATAATTATATTTGTTATCACATGATCTTGAACTCCTCTTATAAAAACAACCTACTATATGACATGGTTACTTCTATACTAGGAGAGTAGAAATATCAAACCAGCCTATCTCTTATGTGAGGTTCCATAATATAGCTCCAATAAATACATTTATAATCTAAATAAAGATTATTTTCATGACATAATGACATCATGCAAGTCATTATTTATTACTATCAAAACAAGTTTATGGATTCTTCCAACTTGAATCAAGGATGTTATGATTTCTCAATCCTAACTAAATTATCTTGAGTACTTAACACTCCATGGACCCTTTATTAGCAATTTAAAGTTATTGGTCCCTTAATTAAGATGACCTTAGTTTTCCTCCAATCCCTCAATAACTTTTCTAGGGTTACTATGAATTATCTAGGTACATTGTGGTTTCATGTAAAACCTAAGTCAACCATCTGAGGTACTTTGGTCCGTCATTCTTATTTTTAGTCTTTTCTCTAATAAGAACCTTCCTTGAATTTGACAATTTGTTTGTCTTATCCATTGACAATTTTCTTGAATCCATATCATTAGCATTTATTCTTTGGTTAGCATTCAATTGGATGCTACAAACACCAAAGTCTAGTATAACAAGAATTCAACTAATGAATGCCAAGCTTTCTAGGCAACTTATGTTTTTACACCCTCCTTAAAAGCTTTTCTCGGGCCACTCACATCCCCCAGATCGCTATCAAAATAATAGGCTTATTACTTAAGAGCCTAATTTGGGTCAGTCGTAGTCTTATAATAAATCACATTAAGATAATGGTTTATCTAATGTAAATAACTTGATCAACTCTTTCGATGAGCATTGCACATCTCAAAGCCTTAACTTGAGTTCCTCATCAATCTATCAAGGCTTTTACAAATTTTGGTACAAGACAATGGCTTTATCCATAACATGACTAAAGGCTCATGGAGTGGAATTAACCTTAATGAACTTAAGGCTTCAATACAATACAATTCCTAATCCTATCCCAAAGCAAGCATTTCTTTACATTTGTTTACTCAAAGTCTTATTTATAATGCTTTGCCACTTTCTTGTGCTAACCTTATACTACAAATATTATGCAATATTATTGAGGATTCTTTTGCAACATTAGTCTCACTAAACACCAATCAAGAAATAACAATAAGTATTTTATAATAAATATTAATCAATGCCTATCCATAGCCTTAATGCTCATTGCCATAACCCAATTGACTTTGCCAGCCAACTATGATCTCAGACAACATAACCTACTTTTAAGCTTGAAAGTCATGCCCTTCCATGCTTTTCATCTAAGAATTGAGTTCATATTCTATTATAAGCCATCTAAGACCACTTAAGGGCTAAAGCCCATGGGTCAAATATATATTCAATGCAAAGAAATGCTTGAACCATAATAATTTCTTAGGTTTAGGTAAAGTTTCTAAATTTTGTTCTAAATTTAATGACCTTGGATAAACATTAATTTGTATAAAATAAAATTTTACTAATTTCTTTACAAGGTCTTATAATCATAAGCATATGTCATCAACATGTTATGATGCTCAGCCTAGAAATAAATGCTCATCATAAAATGAAGACATGGGTTTGCAAATAAGTTTTAATATTAAATTGATCCTTCAAAATAATAATAATTATCTATATTCTTTAATAATTTTAGTTATTCATTTCCACAACATTTTTCATAATGATGATGGAATTATGTCATATATTGTTTGATCTCAAGTTATGATGCATTTTCTTTGCAAAATCATAAAACTTGAATGTTTGAAATTTATCACAAGATTTGCCATAAATATTTAAAGAAGCATGATGATAAAACCACATTAGAATTGTTATTCTACATATAAAGACATGAAAACATTAAAGATATTAATTCTATAATTCTTTTAGTTATAAAAAAATACTATAATGCCTCAAGTAAGGAGTTATGCTAGTCACTAATCAATACTTTCATAAGTAGCATAAACCAAACACATTTTGTTTGAACATTCATGAAATAATAAAGGCATTCCATTCAAAAATTATTATAAATACAATTTAAAATAATCATTCCTTACTTAATAGGGAGATTAAAACTAACAAATGATATCCTAAACTCAAATTTTTTAATTTACATGTGTAAATAGAGAATCATTAGTTTAACCAACATTACATCTTGTTATTCCATCTTACATTCTTAACTAAGACTATATCGATGAATATGTGTGGTATTAACAATATTCCACAAAGTTATTAATAAAATTGTCTAATTCAAGCTCATAAAAAAATATTCCAGGTCATAAGTGATAAACATATCATGACTTAACAAGCTTATGTTCACAAGTCATAGCATACATCTCTCCATTAGGGAAGAATGATGGATAGTTTGTTTGTGTAGCAAAACTACAAGACAAAAACTTTAATTAATCACTATGTCATGCAACTTAGAAAGCATGTCATTCAATTTGGCTCCATGAGTTCCTTTAATAACTTATCAAAATCATGAAAAAAATTATCTACATGCAACTTTATCAATTAACCACTTGCTACACTTAAAAAGTATCATCGTACCACAATATTCATGTGAAGGACATCCACAATGGTTTAGCTTTTCCTTCTTGAAATCTTAACATCAAACTTACTCTTTTACCTCATAGGTGGTTCTTTTTTTTCCCATAGCTATTTTTGATTGGCCTTCTTTCCCGCTCTGATGACTTCATTTTTCTAAAACCTAAAAAAGATCATCTTAATACTTAAAAAGAAGGCTAATCATCCATAAGTCAAGGAATTTACTTATAAAATTAGCTAAGGTTATCTAGGCTAATTAAGTAAAGAAAGTCATATATAAACATTTTTAAAGCCATAATCCCTTTTAATAAGATCCATAGCTAGGATTAAGAAATTCTAAAAATATAATCAAAATCACAAAATTCTAATGTGAACAAATTTATCAAAGTTATTTCCATCCTTTTATATGTAGAACGCCAAACTATAACTGCTAGGAACAAAAATAACTTTAAAATAGAAATTAATTTATTTAATCTCCTTGTATTATTATAGTATTATAAGTATATCATGTGGTAAATTTATCTAAATCTTATTTAGTTAACAAGCATTACCTCTTATCATATTGGTATTATCTTGTATTCATACATGTTTGATAAATACACTATATACAGATTTCTCACATCATATCTTAACAATTCCCTTAATACATTGTGTTGAAACATTATTGCCATGCATATTATACAATTTTTAGCTCACTAGACATGCAAATCTTTGGACTTCAAATGCTTTCTATCTAATATTATCATACTTGCATGATATATTACTTTGATCCTGTATGATCAAAATGTTGCATAGATCAACCTCTAGTTTTCATATTAATGCACATGTGTTCTAATGTGATATGCTTGGTATGCTCACAACTTAGCTTTGTGTACATTCACATTTGGCATTATGCCATATAAGATAATACCATATGATGTGGTACAAGTCTATTGTATGATTCCAGCTTTACAAAAATGATTCCAGATTTATACTATATTATAACTATGTTGAACTTGTATAAAAAAAATGTTCATTACACTTGCATCCCAATTGCATTTTGTTTCTGATTGTGATATATGATTAGCTAAAAATGTACTATACAAAATTCATAATCAAGCCCTCCATTAGGTTTTGTGACCTAACATGCAATTCAACCTCTTGCATTACACTATACAATTCTCATCAAAACCATTACTATTAACAACTTAACTTAATTACTAAAAATTTAAATTTCTTTTATTTGTAATACGAGAGAAAATAACATGTATGGGTTATCAACAATGGAGGTGTGTCAATATCCCCATTTACTTGTGATATTAACTTAAACGTCAAGAAACTAACCTTAGCTATTTGTAAAGAACTTCACCATCAACCTTCGAAGTAGCCTCTTATTGGACCAAGCCATTCAAATTTCCATTTACCAAGGTATACTTAGATTTAATTACAATGAAACACTGAACTCAAAAAAGTCCATCACCTATTCAAAATATGAGACATCTAACTATAACTACAATCATCTTCCACTCTTAAACATCTCATAAAGGATCATGCACATATTTCATCATACTAGATACATGAAAAACATCATGTTTCATAGCCAGTGCCTTTAACAAATAAAGTGCCTATGCCACTGATGTAATCATTTCCATAATTTTGTTGGGCTTAATGTAATTGTGCTTTAATTTGGAAGCCTTTCAAAATCTAAATAGTCCTTGAATCAACTAACCTTAAAGAATATCTATTACCTAAAATGAAAATGACCAAATATATGTTTACTAACTTGGTTCTTCATTTGATGATCTTGCACAACCCACACACCATCACTCTCTCTAAGAATCTCCTTACTAGTTTGTTTAACAAATTTAAGCTAACAATATTGCCTAGCCTTGGACTCAATCAAAAGCAATTGAAATGTATAATACTGACCATGCAAGGCTTCAAATTACATTATGACTATTACAAATTAGTAGATATTATTATACATAAATTTCATTAAGTGTAATTTGCTAAACCTTTTGAGCAAGATTTGATGTTGTGCCCTAAAAAATTTTACAACTAAATTAACTTCTTAACTATCTTGAAGTATATGATTGAAAAATTATACTAAATCTAAGAGTTGTTACCATCGCTTGATGCAAAAGATTAATAAATTAGGATGTAAGCTGTGTCTTACTTTAAAATGTTCACTTTAAGTACTAGTATTGAAGTTGTCCCCATTCATCCAACCAATTATCATATGTACTAAATGAGTTGCATTAAGCTATTAAAAATGACAACACCAAAAAATCTTGAATCTATGTAAAATAAAACTTAGCATTTCACCTTTTGATCTACTCATAAACATGGATCAAATGGTTAGGCCTTTACTAAAAGAATCAGCCACTAAATCACCCCTACCTGTGCTGTATTTTGTATGGAAACTATAACTTTTAATGAGGTATAACTAGAGTTTTACTTGAGGTTTTGCTCCCTTTGACTAAGGATATATTTAAGATACATGTAGTTGATAAAGACTTTGATTTGAACACCACATAAGTAATGACACCAATGTTTAATAGTAAGGACTATAACATGTAACTCCAAATCATGGATGAAGTAGCTTCATTGGTGGCATAACTATTTAGATGGATAATCTACACCATGACAATCTTATATAAAAATAGCTCTTAATCCAACATGTGATACATCAATGATGACATGATAAGGCTTACTTAACCATAGTTAGCTAGATAATAATGCTAGATTGAATTTGCTTTTTATCTCATCAAAGCTTTACATACCCTAAATAGATAATAAGTAAAACTCACCCATTCTTTTTTGGCTAACTATGTGATGCAACATCCATGAAAAATTGTGAAAACATGTAATAATATCTCACAAAGAAGAAGAAACTTCTAGTCTTTGATATGTTAGTAAATCTTCACTAATTAGTAATAGCATGCATTTTGTTTGGTCCCACAACAATCCCATCACCAAAACCAACATGTTTAAAATATATCATAGAATCAAGTGAAAAGAAGCAATTTGTGAAATTAGCACACTAATGCTTAAACCCAAGGAACTCCAACACAAAATACAAATGCTTTGTTCATTGATGCATACTCCTAGAGTGGTTGCTTCTCCATTTTCACAATTAATTCTCCTTTGTCCCTTATGATATTTTCCCTATCTATCCAAGACTAAGATAATTGTAACTAGCATTTTCATTTAGTTTTCAACCACTTCTGCCCCCTACAATGCATCTTATATCTCTGGGCCGGATGTCTAAAATGTTCTTTATGAAACCTACTAATAAGTTAAGCTAGAATTAAGGTAAATTAGTTGGTATAGCTAGCTTTCCTTGCTCTTGTGTTTCCAAGAAATTTAGTAATCCTTTCTTTTTTGCAAAGTGTCATATTTTATTCTATTCTCCATAGCCTCATGATGTGCATTTATTTGATGCTCTACCAACTCCATTAAATTGGCATGTTCAACAAAATCTTGATACTTAGTGAAATAGGTCCCCAACAAATGCCTCTTAAAGGAAGGTAAAAGCCCACAATGAAAAGCGTACTTTGGTAATGTCATTTTGTCTCCAGCACAAACACTTATGTAGTACAATATATGAATTAAGAAGCAAAACATATAATTTAAATCTAACTATCACTAATTTATGTCAAATCCTTCTTACCCTGAGCTAAGTCAACCTTGGAATATCTAATGGCTAAAAGCAACAATGATGTCATCCAAAGATATATGACTTTTCAGGGTATTCTTAAGCAATATCCAGCACAAAGTAGTAGCCTCTCATTCTTTAAGAAAGTCTAAGAGTGCAACATTCTAGTTAATTCTCCATCCAATTGCATTTAGAAAACACATGGACATGGCATACACAATAATCAATAGTTGTCAAATTAGTCTTACCTACTAATACACATGTCCTCCATTGCATACAAGCATCAATAAAATGTTCTGATAAAGGCTCAAGCAGTTCTTTGGTTGTCATAGCCTTAGAAGTTTGGTCAACCATGGGCTCTCCTTTACCATGCTCACTACGCATTGAGTCTCTTAAAGAAGTTCTATGTTCTTGGCCAACTTTGTTGAAGGAAACGTAGCATACCAAAGTTACCCCAAGGAGAAACAAAAAAAACATGAGTAATACTTAATCCACTGAGAAATCATTATTTCATTCATAAGAAAGGAAGACCACTTATTTAATTGGTTTAAAAGATCTTAGAAATAATGTATCTCGAAATGAGAGTGTTTAATCTTGAAACCTTCTTTGGCATAGATTTAGGTTTTAATGAAACATTCTCCAATCCTTTTCTTCAACAAAGCAGCTCTTTATTTCTGGCATCGTTAATTAAAAGCATTCTCAAAGTGGATGTGACAATAATAAACTTATCTTTGGCAAATTTTGTAATGGCCTTAATGATGTAGGATTGGCAAAAGATTAACGAACTAAAACAAGGAACTTAAAAAAATGAGACAACAACAATGGATTTCAATAAAAAAAATTTAATACGATTACCTTCTTAACTATTACTAAGGTTATTACAAGTAAGGTCATTACATACTTTATCAATAGTACAACAAAATAAAAAACAAACATAGGACATTTGTTAGATAAGAAAGAGACTCCCGCTAGCTTAATTAAAAAAGCCCTCCAAATCATACTTTGGATGTATTCAGAAAACTAGCACTAAAAGGTGCATCAAAAAATAGTGCAATCAATTCTCCAATCCATTGTTTATCTCCATCCAAAAAGTAGATAAAATTATAAAAAAGTGTGGCATAAGTCAATGAAGTCATTAGAACATGAAATAAGGCTAATAAAAGCAATGGAACAAAATACAATTAATAATAAAATCAATGATGATTTCACCAAAGCATCATAGTACAAACCTCACCATTTCTATGATCTTCAAATACTAAATAAGTTTAGTAAAGAACTTCAAGAAAGGGGCATGCGTTTAGGCTACTTGTAATAAAATGATGAAGATTTCACCCTTGTCTCGAGGAAGTAGAGAAAAAAGATAGAGTATGCTTTAAAAGAAACCATGAACTCAAAAAGGAAATAAAAAAGTAATAATATTTATCTAATTTGATGATTATGAAATAAAAATTTAAATCATTCATATATAGAACATAAAAGTAGGGAATAAAAGTTTTGTTATTTGGCTTAAAAATCTAATTAAGTAGAAAATTTCCGTAGATACACTTATGTAACCCATGGAATGCAAAGAAAGATAGTTTCAATAAGCTAGAAAGTTTCTATGTTAAGATTGTGAAGGTAATAAGTCAAATAAAAAAGAAACCTTCCAAAAAAGACTATTCTTGCCAAGCATACTTAATGAAGTGTAGTTAACTCAACCTTTAATAAAACATCAAGATTGAACAAATTTTCTAATTATATATTCATTTATGATAAGAGCTCAAATTTTAATAAAAGTTATTTCTTACATAGTCTCATTAATGGTTTTGAGAGCTCCAAGTTCTCATGTATAATTTGAAGAAATTTTAATGTGGTGGAAAGCATAAATTTGTATATGGGTCGTTCCACTTATAAATTGAAAGCAATTCAATACATTTTAGACTTCATTGATCAATGTGGTTATTTTAGTTCCATTATCTTTAAATCATTTTCAAGGACTAATAAAAGGAAAATAAAATGTGTTTAGAAATGTGCTGAAAATGTGTTGGTGAATCAAAATTAGATTTATCAACTTGCTATGGAAATAATTCATCATGTTTAGAAAATAAGTTCAGATCATACTCCATGGATTCAACATTTTCAAAGGATTCACCCTTAGCCTGAAAATAATTTAATTTTAGAGCATGTGGAGGAAGTGAAATAAATTCTACAAATTCGTTGAAGTAATTAGACATTGCCAAATGTTATGGAATGAATGCACTTTCTTTTAAGTTAAAATGGCCTAAATATTGCCTCAAGGAATGAATACAAAGGAAATTTGAAAACATATTTGATGCATTTAATGTACCAAATGTAAAAGTTGAACTTAAAGAAATTTAATTTCAATCAAGTTACAATAAGGAAGTAAGGATGGAGCTGGCAAAGGCTGATGAGATCCTCCTTGATGTTATTGTAAAAGAGGAAAACTTTTAACATTAAAACGCTTGCCTTAAATTACTAAAAAATTGAAGGGGATAAGAAAATGATTTCAACCCCTAGTAAAAGAAAAGGATAAAAACATAATAATTAAAAACATAAAGGAATTTTTTAGTATCAAGGAACAATAAGGAGATAAAATAACTGAAGCCATATTCCATAAATTATGGAAGATTCTAAAATAGATGAGAAAGATATTATGCTTAGCTACATCCTTTCTTTACGCAAAGGTTAAGACAATAAGCTATTAATGAAGAAAATCTCAATGGAGGATATTAAATGTATCTATGATGGAAGGGCCACCATAGCACATTTTGACTGTATGGTTTAATTTGTAAAGTTTTTGCATATTGTTTGGTTATTTTTTCAATCTATATTCTAGATGGCATTAAGGACTTTTTGGCAAAGCCTGAAAGCTCTAAGTAAATCTCTAACACAAACGTTTTTCACATTATAAAAAAAATGACAGCCTAAAATATTAGAATGATTCCAAAAAAAATAATTTGTGTAATTTTATGAAGGTTTGCTCTCATAATTGTTGGAATTAGCCTTAAAAGTTTCTTTTTACTCTTATATCCTCATAGTAATTTAGATTTGCCAAAAGCAAAGAGATAAAAGATAATGTTCTTCATGAATAGGAATTGTTCACAAAACTAAATAGATGACAAAGAAGAAACGATTGCTTTATTAAAGTTGATCATTGAAGTTGTTTCAATTACGAAACATGGTAATTTCAAAATATGTTCTCATGAGATTCAACTCTTTTGAAAATTTTTTATGGCCATCATGAGTATTTTATGCAACACATAGACTTCAAAATATCATCAATTGCTAAGAAAATGTTTATTTTGAAGTCACTTAGGGGCCCATGACAGACAATTAAATCTCACCCTTGCATTCATACTTTTAAGGGATGTTTTCAGTGAGGAGCTTTACAAGCTCATTAAGTAAGGTATGGTTCTACATTATGCCAAAACTAGATCTTATCCAAAGCTATCTCGTTTAGATCTTTTAGATGACATAATAATCTTGGAAACTAAAGGCTTAAAATAATTTTTTTTATTTTTTACAACTTCCTTCTAGAATTTTAAAAAATATCAATTTTACATATGAAACATCATAAAAAAATTTATTAACAGGGAAAAAAATTCTAGGACATGCAAGAGGAAATAAAAATGGATTTTCTTTCGAAGAACTTAATTCACCGTAACTTATTTTGGTTATCCCCTCTCCATTGGTGGAAAGAAAAAACTCGTTTTTGATGCCTAACTAATCAATGAATAGAAGGGAAGTTAGTTGAAAGAGAAGTTTTTAATTGTGGTAAAAAGTCTTCATTTTTTAAAAGACATTACAAATTCATTCCCTAGATATCCTTTAATTGAAACAAATCATCCTCTAATTATACTACATAGATTTCAAAAGTTTATGCATAATTTTCTATTAGTGATTTATGTTATGTTGTTGGCCCCTTATCAAGGGATTTGTTTGATAATAATAAATCATTAGTATTTCAATTAAATTTGTTGTTATAAAATTTCAAATTTTAAATAGATTATGCAAAAGTTCTATGGTGAACATAAAGAGAACAAGGAGCAAAGGTCAAATTTGATGAAGGCCATCCTGGTTAAAGCAGAGGACCACTAAGAGATTTATTTTTAGTTTAATTTTAAGCATTTCACTTTTAGTTTGATTGAAATGTTATGCTTGATTAGAATTAATCAATTAATGTAAAAAATTAAAATTTTATGTAAATTAACCAATTTAAAAAATATTTACATTATGAAACATTGATCATGTTACCTTTAGCATCAAAACAATCATCTTCTTCTTCATAAAATTTTTGAAAATCTTTGTTCAAAAACTTGTTGCAAAAGATAAATTATAAAAATAAAGAATTAATTAGTGACAAAATAATAATAGGAAAACTAATTCTAATTTTCCTAAATACCATAACAGCAAATCCTTGCAAAACCAAGTTCTCTATAGTAATTTGCTTGAAATTTAATTAACTAGCTCTTTGGCAACCCCAGTAAATGGCTAACTCTAAAGCTTAGGTAGAGTGTTAAAAACTAATAATTAATATTTTTAATGTGGTGCCAAACTCACCTGATTTAGTTGTGTGATTAACATTTGAATTGCAAAAGTGATTACCATTAGTCAAATCTACATATTTGTGATCAAATAATCATCATCTCATTACCCTTTTTAAATATACTAATTTCTTAGCTATTTAGTCATGTAATTTCATTATCACTTGGTCCAAATTTAATCAATACTTACAATCAAGGTGCAACAATTTCATTATGATTAAGATCTAATGGTTCAAGCCTTAAAATAGTGCCACCACAAATTTAGCTATCCAATTGCCCTATTTTCATGATCAAATAGATAAAAATCCTTCCAATCATATAGATCCCTACATAAAGGCTATTTTAGATATTATTTTTGAGCTGTTAAAATAATTACTTAAAAGTTTCTAAGTTTAAAAATAAAAAAACTTTCATCATCCTCCAATTTGAAAAAAGTATTAATGGCACTCTTTGTTTATTTTGTAACTACTTTTAGTCTTGAGAATATTTCATAAAAGGAGAGTTCTTGACATTATTGATTATTGAATTTTCGAAAAAAAGTTAGTAAATAGTAAGGAACAATTGCTAGCCTTTCAAGTTATTAGCAGATGAAATGCATTATCTTTTTTATTCACTACATTCTTCCAACAACAAACTCCATTTTCTCCATCCTTCTCAAAATAGTTAAGCTCTTATTTCCATATATTTTATTTTATGAAAATAAAACACTTGTCACTTGTTATGCATTTTATGAAGTATAGAAAATTAGTTTGTATTAAGTATAGATTTACATCATTGCTTTCTTTTGCTCTTTCTATTAATCTTATTTTGTTGTAAGGTAGTTGTATCCAATCATTTTATTTTTTAATTGTAGTAAGGGTTTAGCCTACACTTTTTTTGGAAGAAGGTTTACATTTATTATTTTTTCACACATTGTTTTTGTTTGGCGATGAATATACTCTTCATTTTTGCTCAAACAAATTTTATTTGTGTTCATTTGTTTAGTTAAAAAATCCTATAAAAAATCGTATTAAAAGAAAATTTACATTTTTTAAAATAAAATTAAAGTTTAAGAAAATTTTCTTTAAGAGAGTTACTCAAGATTTCTAAAATTTACTTTTGACATTGTCTTTTGATATTTTATATAAATCAAATTTTAATACCAAGGAATTCACACCTTATTGCTAAACCATGCTTGAAATTTTAGAAGTGATACTAACATTTTTAGAAAAATACTATTTGAAACCTCTCTTGAACAACTCATTATGGCAATGCAAGATGGAAGAAAAATACAGGACATAAAGTAAAATGCTTGATATCTAACACATGGAAATGAGAAAAGAGATGGTCTTGAATAATACTAAATTTTTCAAAGAAGTGAAAAATAGTTATTGGAATAAGAAAGCTCAAAATATAAATGGCATAAAATATCCTACATTATTCAAAGGAAGACTCAATGGATCATGTATTAGTGAATTATTACAAAGCAAGTTATAGTCTACCTTGAATAATAGTTTGTACATTCAGCAAGCTAATATAATTAACACAACGACTGTATTATCCAAGCGCAACAAACAATGCAATAACAATTCTATTGGTAGAGAGGCAATTCAATTCCTTGCTCTAGTCATGTGCTAGAACATATGGAAGGATAGAAATATAAAAAGTCATGCAAAAATCATAGAAGTTGTATACACCATTATCTAGAATGTTATCTTCTATTATTCAATCATGATTTTCAACTTTCCACTTGCTCAAATTGCTAAAGTAGATGTCCAATGGGCACACCTTTGTTTTGTTCCTCCATACACTTTTTTAAAATGCAATAGCCACAAAGTTATAAAATGGTCTCTCCATCTTGATAAAACACCTAAACATGACATTGATGGGTTCACAATGAGTAAGAAGGGTTGGTTTACTATGGTGGAAGAATTTTAAAACATAAAGGAAAAAATGAATCCCTTCTCTAATTTGATTGGCATCAAAAGAATAATAGATGCAAAAGGAAAATCTCTACTCTGAATTCTACAAATTTGTAATAGTAGGGATCCAGCTAACCTTATCATCGAGATCTACTACAAGGAAACCCAACAAATGGAATATGGTAAGGTGACCCTCCTTGGAAGCAACATAGCTTGATTAAGGAAATATGCTAAGTGATAAGAACAACAATAATCCATTGGTGCTATATTAAAAAAGAATGAAATGGTTTGATGAATCACCATGCAAAAACTATAAGAAAAACCTTTAAATCAGCAACTTGGAATCCATAAATTATTCCCAAATACTACAAGTCACTTACTAAACTTGACAAAATTTGGCATCCAAACTTTGAAATACCTAAAAGGTATGACACATCAACCTTATTGAAAACGTCTAGGATGATGCATAAAATTTTCATATTTTCACAAATTGGAAACCTTTCATTTAGTATGATAATTATCATCATACTATGCAAAGAATGAAATGTTCATATATTTAGATTTTCATGACAATACAATCTATCACAATGTGAACCAAATACACCTAATTTTCACAACACCACAACAATTGTTTAGTCATTATAACACTACCCAAAAGATTATGTAGGTATGCCATACTATGATCCCTAATTATAGAAATGGAAAGTTCCACTCATCACCTATTAGTTTTATTCAAAAAAGGCATCAGCATACAATAACAATTCCTTTAGTATCATCAGATAGATAAATCCTATCATTTGTATCACTATTCACCTTTTGATGTCATCAAACCATGATTGTCCTACCTATTGTCACATCATTCAAGTATTTTTTTGGTACCCTTCTTGATGCTTTTCCCTATTCTTTCTTAGGCACCATGATACAACAAAATGTTTCTTGAATCAACAAAGGATCTAATAAGAATGCTAAACAAACTTAAAATCAACTCAAGTGTATTATCATAATGGTGCATCTTATAAGTTTACTCCATTATGAAATTTCAATTTTGTGGTGGTGCATTAGTAAGTCATGAAACTCTTCATACATTGTAATAGACAAGAACAATTCCAACATCTTATTATCACATAGTGATTGATTGTGATAGTACTAGATGCAACACCTTACTTTAGAATCAGAACAAAGCAATGTGCTTGGTGTGGTTTTTCAAAGTTTTTTCTTCTATTTCTCCTTAATCCCACATTGAATCAAATAGAGATATCTAACACCACAAATTGAATTTTCTAGTGGAAATAAATTGAACCCTTTCGCTACATCTGTAGAAAAGAAATCAAATCAAACATAGAACAAACATTAAATAGAATTAAATAATGAAATGTAAAGCTTTCTTTGTGTAATAAATTTTATTTATAAAAATAACTCATGCACTCTCAAGTCTTATTCTCCCACTTTACTAATCCTAGACATATTATGCCTAAATATGCTTTAAGTATAGTCTTTGCTCTAATGCTAATTCTATTACACTTGAGTTTTAGCCATTTATTGCTTACCACCCCCAATTGAAACTAAATGAAAATATCCATTATTTTTCTATCAATTATAGTCACACAAGCTAGAAAATATAGTCATATAATGCATTTAAAACTATAACTAGAATATCAAAATCGTTAATGTCAAATGCTTAAATGACATCATAATCGATGTCCAACTAGAAATTATGATATATGTCTATGCACTAAAAACCATGAATAATATTCTAATATATTCTATTGTGCATCAACATGTAGAACTTATTTTCGTGAATGGAAGTAATAACAAAAGTACTGTAAATCAAAACTTAAAGAAGAAAGTAATCCTACCATTGTACTAAAAAGTGAAAAATATTAGGATGAGTGAGCCAAGAAACTAAATAATGTTAACATAAGACAAATATGTGACATGTAGAAATAAAGCATCATAAACAAAAATCTTTAACAGCAATGTGTACTCGTCTCTAGACATAAAAGCTCAAGATGTGTTCCTCTATCTAGTATGGTAAGTTGACATAAGAGTTTATCATATAATTAAATGGATGATTATGTTTCACATCAATCTAGTGCTCTAATAAGAAAAAAAGAAAATAATATGGTCTTGCATTGTTATCACATCATATAACCTAGCATCTAGCTTTACAATGCCAATCATATGAGCCAATCTATGAGGGGTGAGTCCTGAATATGCACACATGTTATAAATTGCATATCCCTACACATCATCTTTTCCCTATGACACTAAATGTGAAATTTTACTATCATATGACTGAATATACAAATTGAACGTACCCATTGCTAGAATCATTTACCAAATGATCAAGCACTTATCCCATATGGTTAAGAAACAATGTTAAATCCTTACCACCATGCTAAGGCATTACAAATATCTAACTTGTAGATCTCCTGTACAAAAGCAAAGTTCTGAGGTGAAACACATAACTTTGTTTTATAAATTAAAATCATATTCAGAACTTAATAACACCATACCAATGATTATTTATCAATGTTCGAAAATTAAAAGGGTTCCTTTAAACTCAAATCAAGTAAGGATTCTTAATATCAATTCAACTATCTAAATTAGCTAAGGTTTCAAAATTCTTAAATCCACTATCTCGGATGATCCATCCCTTAATTAAGGCAACCTAGGGTTTTTTCAAAACCCTTAATAAATTGTCTAAGGTTACTACAAATTGCTCAGGTAACTTATTATTTTCTCTAAACCTTAAATTAATCTCCAAAGTTACTTTATCCTTTTTTTCTATCATTAGCATTTGATCTAGTTTCATCTTGGATTCTTCTTAGAACTTGATTGCCTAGCAAGGCTATCCATTAAGTTTTTATTTAAAGCAAGAATGTTGGCTTGTACCCTTAGATGTGGAATCAAATTTATTGCAACAACAACAAGGTTATGATCCCTTATGACTTGTAAACAAACCATAATGACTACAACCATATTAAATACCTTCCTTAAGAAAGAAACATCTTCTAAATCACCATTTAGGTTGTCATCTAGTTGTGTTAGAGTCAAATAAAAGCAACTTATTTTCTTAAATAAACCATGTGAAGCTAATGGTTTATCAAACATCACAAAAGTAATGAACTCATCAAAGTATTGTATATCTCTAATGCTTAGCTTAAGCACTCTACCATTCTTCCAAGATCTTTTTGAGAGATTTACTAGCATAACGCATTATCCATAACATGCATAATGGCTCACCAATTGTTATTGAACTCAATCCATTCATAAGACATTCTATTAGAAATTTCTTCAATATAAGAAAAATATTGAACTTATCCTAATGCTAGGAATGCCTTACATTTGTCTATCTAAATTTTGAACTAGCATTTCCTACAATTTTTTATGCTAACCAAGCGTTTAAAAAAGAAGGTATCACTACTTAGATTTTCCTAACCACCTCATGTCCATTTTAAATTGAACTAAGATTCAATAAAATCTTAACAATATCTATTATTCAAAGTTTATCCATATCCCTAGCTCTTTGAGACAAACTTGAAATCTTGTTAGGCCAATCGTTGAGAACTTAAGTGCCTTCTGACTAGAAATTGAGGACAATATTTCCCACAAAAGCCATATGTGTTTAGTTAAGAGGTTAACCCAATGGGTCACATGACATAACGAAATAACATCTCAAGCTTCCCAAGCATATCCCTGGCAAGGAGGTACTTGGATAAGCGAATTTCGTAAGTTTTATATACATTAGAAGTGTCATCATAATGTTTCTAGTCTAAGCTAACTTTCAATTTGTAAAAAAACAATTTTATCTCTTTCATAAAAAGATTTGGAATTATAAGCATAGAACATGACCATGTTATGGTAATCTAGTTGGAAACAAAAATTCATCATGCTCAACTAAGATGTCACATAATACATATAGATTACGACATAGCAAAATGAGCAAGTAATCATGGAATTCAATTTTCATGTAACATGATGTCTTAGTTTTAACTACTTATCAAATTAACTTATGAGCATGTAAATAAATTTTCAAAAAGTATGAAGTCTTGGATATAATAATAATATTCAACTTTTATTAATTTTTTATTGTTACGGATTTCCATAATATAATTTCAAAAGTAACAAGGCATTAACTACTACATGTTTTGGACTTAACTTACAAATGATTCAGATTCACTGAATCAACAAGCTTACATGTTCAAAATTTTAAAAACATCTCTACCATTTTTGGGTAATGAAGCTTGCTAATAAATCATGTTAGAATACTTACATTTCATAAAAAATGCATGACATCCTTATTGTTCTTAATTTTATCATGCTTTTAATCATAAACCCTTACTATCATGCCTCAGATTAGTAGTTTTGATAAACATGAATCAATGCTTCCATGCTAAAAGAACCTTTTTGCTTGCATCTTCATAATGTCAAACACTCATTCTTAACAAATATACTCTTAAACGTAATTATATACTTAGTCATGTTTCAATTAAGTGGGAAATAATAATAATAAATGACATTCTAAATTTAACTTTTCAATTTACATATAGAAAAATAACAAATCTCTACATTAGCATGCATATAATCACATTATTCTATAGTACAAGCTTTGGTTAGAATATATCGAAGAATAAGCTTAGTTTTGTCAATATTTAGCAATGAGATTAATAAAAAGGTGTCTAATACATGATCATATAAAATTCTCCAAGACACATGTCCTTAAGAGAGTTTGATTTACTATGCATATATTCAGAAGCCATAGAAAGTTTGTTTGAGTTAGACGAACTTATAGGACGTGATTGATAATTCAATAGTCTAGAAAAACTTTGAGGTAAAAAATATGAATTTATCACTTAAGAACATAATTTAACAAAAGATATAATTGAACATAACTTGATTAAATTTCTTTTGCCTTTTTCAATCAAGAAACATGAGGAAGTGCCTAACATATGTTAATACATTAATGATCACAATTATTTGTATACAACTTTATGAAATTAGCAATTTGCTTCACTTAGAAATTGTCTACATTTGATCTATAATACTGACGTTCAACCTACCTTGTTATCCAAGTATAGAACTTCTCTAAGGGTAAACCATTTCTTACGATCCTTCTTTATTTTCTTGCTCACGGATAGTTCTTCAGCTTTCTCTTAGCTTCTCTTGATTGGTCTCCTTTCTTGCTCATCAACTAGGTATTCATAAAATCTAACAAAGAAACATCTTAATACTTAAATAGTCTCTACCAAAGTTCCTTATTCCCATGGATTTGCTAAACACATTGGTTAAGGTCTTCTAAAAAAATTAAGTGAAGCATTTTATTTATAAATAGCCACGAACCATTAGTCCATCTCAATAAAATCTAAAGTTTTTAAAAGATTATTCTATTTATATTTTCCAAAGTCGTAAATGATAATTTAATCACCAATATCCAAGTTGTTTCCAACAATTTGAATTTAGACACCATGACACCAATGATTGTGATCAAAAGTAACTTGATCTCAAAATTGAGTTTATTCAACTTCTCTATATCATACTGAAACCATACCTATGTAATACTATATGATGATCAAAATCACCTTTGGTCGCCTAAAACATTTTTTGATTATAAAGTTATGATCAATTATTTTTACATGTATGATACATTAACTATGCATTTCTCATCTCATAATTAGATGATTCTTTAATGTAATAGAATTCTAAACTGATTTTGTCTGTACAATACCACTAATTATACTATACAACAATTGCTCTCCTATGGCCTATGTCATCAAACATAGAACATTTGCCTTTCCTTACTATCATATGTGCAAAATCAATAACTTCATTCCTATTTGAGCTAAGTATTCCCTTACACTGACCATTGAATTCCAGATTAATTTTCTTACATGTTGGTGAGATAAGCACTATACATCATTGGACTGTCTTGTGCCCATTCAAAATTTCAATTTTCTGATAGTACCTTATAATGCATGGAGTGTTGTTCTTCTACTAAACAATAGTAATTTTTTACCATGGTTGCATTAAATGCTTTTAATAGTAATGATCATGACATTATCAAATAACATGATAGTGATGTCACACTTACACAAACTAAATCTAATTTACACTTGCAACGTTATTACTTTTGTCCACAAATCATATCATTTAATTAACTAATTTTTTAAGATAAAAAATTACAATATGGTTCCTTTTCAACTTTCTTCACCAACATTCCATAAGATTCTCATTAAAAGCACAACTAGTAGTAAGCTAACATAATTGTTCAAAATGGAAAAAAAAACTTAACTAGTACACTGAATGAAAGTAACATATATTAGTTCTCCAAAGAAGAGATCTAGAACTTCTTTTAATAGGCGCTCCTTTTTTTGAGCTAAAAGCGTTGTGTGGTTTAGATGTAGGATGACTTTCAAAAACTTATTTTAGCACATAAAAACTTAAGAATTGCTTAGATAGAAGTAGTATATCTACAAAAGAGTCTCCAAGCAATTTAATATTTAAAATAAAAAATCCTAGGATCACTAAGCAAATAAAAGTTTTTCTAGAAGCCAAGGATTTGTATTTATTTTAAACATAAGGGATCAAAACTTAAAGGAAAAGTAGCTTTATCATCCCACACCAAGAAGCACTAACGATGGTAGTGAGTGGCAAGGTACACCCACAAGCTAAGTTTTAAGAATACCAAATAAGAAATAATGTGGTCACATGCACAAATGAGAAAGTTGGGCACAATATTTAATTTTCCTAAAAGTTAAAATGAAGTGTTTAAGAATTTTCCTGGTGATTTGATGCTCTTTATGGATATTAGATAAATGGGTTGAGATCACTTCCTTGGAGCCTCTCTTGCCTTTCTAAGAAAGCTCTTGATTCACATCATTAGATTGATTGATAATTACATGCTTTACCAAACATTTTTGGTTCTACCTTTTTGATTCTTCATTCATAATTAAATATTTTACAATGTGGTCGACATCCTTACTTATGGAGATCTTAAGAGTATAATAGTAATTTAGTAATGAGAATTAAAAGGACATTTTGGAATTGACAGATTTTGAAATTGTTAAGCATATTCAAAAATTCCAAAATGAACCAAAATTAAAAGAGAAATACTTTGAATTCTAAAAGAAATTAATTTGAAAATGTTCAAATTTAATAGTTATGATAGTTCCAAAATAAGACTATATATTTTGACCAATCATCTGACATAATGTGAGGGTGCATGCCACGTGATCAATGGGTGTAGGGGAGAGGCATGTGACACCTTTGGACTAGTTCATTTGTCAACATGGCTTTGAGCGAAGGAGTGTGTGTTGCCAAGCTAGGTGCACTAACACTTTAGGCTTGAGTGATTTGACAGGTTAGGATGTGTCACATAAGTCAATGGGATTGAAGGGTCAGTGCAGATTGAGTGAGTTGGCATAGGCTATTTCAATAACTACTGATAGTAGTGATAATGTTAACAATTAATTGTAGAAATAAACAAAAACTCAATTTTAAGCTTTCTTGAAGTCATTATCATCGAAATTGTACACTAATGTAGCTATGGAGTTACTAAATGAAAGTCCTCTACTAAACTTATATCAAAAAATATCGATACCAATTGACCTTTGAATGACTTATACAAATATGTAGATGTAAATAGCTAGATTATATAAGAAAAAAACTAAAATGTACGATAAATTAATATCAATTGTAATTAACCCCTACAGTAGTAATGATAGTAGAGATTAATGTGAAAAAGAGATAGCCTTGACATGACTATGTGTCTGAATAATGTTAAATTGATCATTTATGCATATTATGGGTTGTTATTACATCATCTGTCCTAGGTAGGAAAGGGTTGAATTTGTTGGAGTTAGCATAAAATGTTTGAAACTACTCTTAACAACTTGGGTTTAGGTTGTGATGCTCCTCTATAGTAATCATTGTATTGTTAGAGGTGTGATGGACACACAAACATATGCAAGGTCTTTTTTGTGCTTCATCCTACATGAAAGCTATTTTATCACTTAGGATTTGCACCACTTGCTCTTTTATCAAACTAGATGGGGCTTAATATACTAATAGGATTGATTCCTTTGGCAATGTTGGTAAAGGTTGAGAAAGTTCACTAGGTAATGGTTATGGTTATGTACAAGGTAAAAGATCTGGAATACTAAAAGGTAGTACCTACTTAAGGGTTTTTTTATTAAAATCGACTGCTACCAAGTGTCAGCTAGAATTGACTCTTATAATGATAATGACATCAGAGATTAATAAGAATAGAGGACTCAATTTTGATATGGCTATGTCTGAGTAAGACTAGCGAATCTCTAAGTAAAACCTCTACATTTTCTGTATGGGACAATGCTACAATTTCTTTGCTTGAATGGAAGTGAAGTAATTGGACAAGTAGGGTCTTTCTTTAATGTTATTTCTCAAGGCTTGCAATTCAAGTAAAGCTTTTTAAAACATATTTAATTTTTTGCTAAAAGTAATGTTCAAATGTATGCAAAAACATTAAGCTAAAGTTGTTATATAATTGTTATCGTATCATGGCTTTTAGAAGATCACTGCACATTCTCCCTTTTGTAGCCATGACTCAATATCATCTTTGACAATGTTAACAAAAAATTAATAATTTTTAAAATATGCACACACTATTAGTGAAGGCAACAATAATTATTGATAAGGACATTTATGTGAGAAGCACAAACTTGATTAGTTCTTTTAGATGTAACAATCAATTTCTCCCATATCTCCATACTACTATTTTTAATTTGTATCATATGAAAATAAATTGGTCTTAAGCTACATCTATGTAAAAAAAATCCAATTTTAATTCAAACACTAAGATAAATAGTTTAATCAATTTATGATTGATTTAAAAAAAATATCATCTACTCTTTCAATCAATGAAACACAACTAGTTTAAATTAAATTTCAAATCGAATAATTAATCAATTCTAAAATTAGACCATTGTCATATCTTAGAAAGAAAATGGTATTTTGGTAAATAGTTATTATTTCATGCAGAAGGAACTTTAGCCATAAATGCAATGCACATAATGCTTGTTCAATTAAGAATTCTCTTGGATGCTAAGCCATTAAAATTCCTACTCTAATACCACAAGTTTGACATTAAGGGACACAAGAAGACCATGTATTTTGTGTATAAAACTTTTCAAAATAAGAACATCATAAGGAAAAAATGTTTGAAATTGCAACAAAAAATATTTACCCAAATTGCAACAATGGTAGATAACAAAAAAGAATTCCATAAAGGAAAACATACCAAGAAATTATTTAGTGGTTTGTTTCTTAGCCAATAATCCATTATCAACCCTATATCCATTTGGATTTTTTCCAAGTGTTTCTTTTGATTTCTTGCCATTAGTTATTGGAAAACTATTAGAACTTGTGCCATTCTATAAAGCATGAGAAATGACCTCTTCTTTAAATTTTCTTAGGAATGAAACTCTTATCATGATGAATTTCATTTAAAGTTTAAAAAATAACTTTCCTTGAGATTTTCCAATGGTCAACCTCAACTACTTTTTAAGTTTATTTTTTTGTACAAGCTCAACCCATTAGAGCTTCAAATAATTAGAAAAGGAAATCTTTTAATTATCTTTCTAAAGGACAATCTCTAATTTACCTAATTTGGTAGCTTGTTGCACTATCACACCTTAGCTTACAACAAATTATTCTAGTAAAACCCCCATGTATAACAAAATACATATACCCAATAATGTACTTGGCATCCAATTCATTCACTTCATAGGATTGACATTAAACCTTGGAGGTGTGATCCACCAATTTGGCCATCGTGGTTGTAGTAAGCCAACAAAAAAGAACCATATCCCTTTACAAACTAGCTACAAAATCTACTTAGAAACTCGTTCACACCTAGCTAAGTGACCCACCAATATACAATCATTTTCATATGATTCAAAAGAAATATAAAAATGAGTCATAGTTGCTAGAATGCAAATGCCATCGTATGACTCATAAATATCCAATACAATAATCCATAATATAAAAACCATAAATATCAGTTCTAAAACAACATCCTCACAAAAAATTGAGGCTAAACTGTATTATAATTTTTGAAATGTTGAAGTCCACAAATAGAAATGTGTTATTATCATATACCCATCAATATGCATAACTAAAACTAATAAATAGAAATAGAAATATAACTTATCCTAATAATGAAATATGAGTAGAAATTTCATCCAATAGATCTACAAACTCTAATGCTTCAAACTCGAGCTCCTAAGTAACACTTAACTACTAAACCTACATAAATACATAAGGGCGTGAGCTTGGGTGTTCACTTAGAAATCTTAGAGTAACATTGTAAAAGAAAAAAAATAATGGCAACGTTATATATATAAATATAATTAATGTTAATAATTAGTGTCAAGTATAAAATCTCATTAGTTGTATAACTATCTAGTGAATTAAGTTGATGCTTGAAGTTATGAAGCAATAAAATATTTGCAAAGTGTTCCACAAATAAAGCAGTGCTCATTCGATACTAAACAAATTCATAATATAACTTTACACTCCAGAATTGGTAATGTGAATCACATGGGCTAACCCTATATAGATCTAAGAGTCCTACATAATTGCACGGACTCCTGAACATATATCGTAGAACATCATCTAATCGCTATGGGACTAAATGTTCAACATCTTATGATTGATGCAGCATTGCCTCTACTTGTTCAACAAATTATGCAAAATTGTCACTGCTTTATAGATGGCGTAGCAATATCTAACTTGCATATATTTTCTTTAAGGTTCAAAATCTGGGTCCATGTTATCCTAATTTTTACTTTAATCAAGATCAATTTCGTGGTGTATTAGCATAATTCCATCAATTATTTATTAGTATTTAAGAACAATTATCAATTTGTCAAAAAATAAACCAAGTACCTAAGGTCTTGTCAAGCCTTAAATTAGTTATCCTAAGTATAATGAATTTCTTAGGGATCATAAGATTTCCTTGGAAACCTAAACCAACCATATGGGTAGCATAAATTACTTATCGTACGACTTCCTTTAAACTATAAATGAGCTTTTTTGTGTGACTAATGTTATTCAAACATTAATTTAATTACCTAGGGTGCAATCATGCACACGGATACATTAGGGTTTCCTCTATACCTTGTACTATAATTGAATTAAACAAAAATCCTATAGTTAGTACTTGATCTAATGTTACTTAATAAGCTTCTTATTATTTCATTCCTTATCTAGGCTATCCATTAAGTTTTTATTTGGGTCCAAATATTTGACTTTAGATTTAGGCATAAAATCCAAGTTATTATTACATCGAACAGAGATGTATTCATATGGGTTTCATTAGTAACTCTCAAATCTAATAGGAAAACCTTAGTTATTACACCTTTCTTAAAGTCCTCCCTTGGGCCTCACACATTACCCAAATAACCTTCCAAAGTCTTAACCCAATGTAATTGAAACTAGTCTTTTTCACTTATGATCTAAACAGAAAAAATGAAATCAAGCTAAGAGTTTGTCCAACACTGCAATCCTAATTAGGTCCTTAGAAAAGCCTTGCATTTCCCTTAGGCTTGACTCGAGTCCTCTAACTTTCATCAAAGGGATTTACCAAGCCCATCACTATCTAAAGGCATTATCATTCACAGTCATAAAAGGCTCACCTAGTGTTAATAACATTTTTCATTCCATATGGCCTTTCTGTAGTAAAAACCTCGATATAAACAATTAATATTTATATCCCAAAGCAAGACTTAACTTGCACAACTTTATGAAATAATCTTAACTAGTGATATACCTACTTTCTTATGCTTACTAAGACTTTCATATATAAGACATCATTATATATGATTAACTAAGAACCTCAAGTCCTTTTTAACTTAACAAATATATCAGCCATACGATAATAACAATATCTGCAAATGTAATTCCATCCATATCCTCAAGTACTCCCAGTAAAACCCCAATCATTCATGCCAAAAAACTATGACTCTAACCAACCTAGCCATCTTTCATGGATTAACATTAAGCCTTTCCAAGCTTTGCATCAAGAAACTAAGGGTTATGTTCTCCTTAGAAGCTATTTAGATTCACATGACATAATGTCATTTCTCACATCACTTAATAGAGACATGTCAAAAGCTTCCCATGAATAACTAAGCAAAGACAAAATATGTCCAAAATAATACTTATTGTTTGGTTATGATTTTTTAGTCCTAATGTAATGTTCATAGCCTGGTCTAAGTCAATTAAGCATAAAAAATATTCTACTATTTTTTTTAATCAAGAAATCATGGTTATGAATAATTATCCATGTCATACCATAGTTCTTATGTTTGAAACTCAACATGAATAATGCTTAATTATGACATCTCATAGTATTTATAGAGTAATACTATGCTAAAGCAATATGCAAGAATGTAAATGTTTTTTTCATAAAACATGAAGTCTTAGAAAATAACATGAATCACTCATATTCTTCAATACTTTTGGATTTAAATATTTCTAGAACATAACTTTTATAAGAACATAGCATTGACTCCCACATGGATTGCTCTTTTTGCAAATTCATTTCAAAATAGCCTAATCATCAAGCTTCTATATCTAAAATTTAACCAAATATTTGCCATTTATGCTTAAAGGAAAATGGAAGCAAAATAACACAAGCATACTCAAATTACTTATGAAATCATGAGATCATGAAGGATCTTAATTTTAGCATGCCTTGAATCATAAATCAACACTTTTATGTCATAGATATGGACTAAAATCTAAAATTAAATTTTTTGAATTCAATTCAAATGTCACTTATAGCTCTTAACTAGAAGCACATATTTAGGAATAATAACAAAAATCATTCAATTAAGTTCATTAGGTAACACTTTTGTTGGATTTTTAAAACCTTAAATGTTTAATGCTTTGTTTAGATAGGCTTTTTTAACATGGCTCAAGTTTAGTTTTGAAGAATATGACATTCATTGTTGAAGATAAAAAAATTAGTGGTCTTCAAAACAACTTAGAGTGTTTAGTAAACTTCAAACATTAAAGAAATTCATTTTAAATTCAAAAAAATTTCATTTTTCTATAAAATAGAATTTATAGTTTATTGATTGTTAATGATAAGTCACATCTCCCTACCCATATCCACCTTAAATCCAACTCAAGCATTTAAATTGTTGCATCGTTTCCTTGATTTATGAAGCACCTAAGATTCAAATTTTCATTCAATTAATCATTTCTTTTATTAAACTAGTTTATGCATTTTTAATTTAATTTAAATTAAATTATTTTTAAAAAATTGAGCAAAAATAAATTTATTCTTATATATATATATATTTGTGTATGTGTGTGTGTATTTATACTTTAAACCTAATGCCAAAGTGTAGTGCACTAAGGTCAAGTGGGCTTTGGAAGCCTCGAGTCAAGAGCGAAATGGAACTAAGTAGGTTTGAGCCCAATAATGTTAAGGGTATAGACATGAACCCATTCGACATATGGTAAGTGAATGACAGGGCTAGGAAAAAGTTAAAAAATGTGCAATTTGTCTAGTTAGTCCCACATATGTTTAACCTATAGGAATCAGGTGGCCTAGAAGATAAAATCCCAATCCCAAAATGAAGAACCAAACCCCATTTTTTCTTACATTATGTGTGCACAAAATGTAGGAACACTTTTAATATCTTGACAAGTGGGAATGTTTTTCTCAAATCAAATAGCTCCATGCCAAAGGAAGCATGAAGTTTCACAATCTAATCCTTGAACTGATGCCTAAGAGTTCACATTTTATGGACAACTAGCATTCTTCCTACTTTATCAATTAACCATTCCTTTCATTGGGTATCTTATAGCTCTTCAATTTCAAGTATATGGTTGAGATCACTACCTCTTTTATTGTCAATAAATCAAATGATGAAGATCTAATATGACATGATCAAGTTGCCAAATCTAATCCTCCACTTTCTAATCCAACAAATGACATCATCTCCAATTGGATCCAATAGCTCTAGTTGATTCCATCAAATGGCTAGTTGACTAGTGGTTAATTGCTCCAATAAAAAGCCATTTGGAGGAATTTTGTCAAATATTTTGTAGTAGGATATAAAAATCACTTTTTCCTAACTTTCAAACTACTAAGATCAAAGGTTTTTTAATAAAATTCCAACCATTACGGATTAAAAGGCTAATGAACATCAAAAAAATTTTAGCATCTAATTGGAACACTGTATAATATTCTACTTCAATAAAACCTCCCGATAGCCTATGAGTACTTAGCACTAAATGAAATTCCAAACGCTTTTAACTAAGCCTAACACTTTGTTGTTTTCTCATTTCTCTTTATAATTTTGAGCTCATTATTTCTTGCTCTATTCATAAACGATTATGTGAAATTAAAAATTTAATCAAAAGTTCTTTTTCTTATTATAATTATCATTTTATTTTAGGTTGTGTAGCCCAACATTTACAATGGCTTGAGTGTTGTTTAATTTCATTAAAGAACTAAGATAGGGTTCAGATCATAATATCTTTTGTTATAATTGAAGCAAAAAGACCTAGTGGGTTGGAGGTGAATCATATAGAAAAATCTCAAGTTATAAATTTGTAACAGTGATAATTTTTTGAACCTTGGTTGGGGATGGACTTTAGTGTTAGTTTTAACCAAGAACTTAAATATTTTTGTGCATATTTTAAATTTTTATTTTATTATTTTCTTAATCATACAAATTACAAATTATATATATAAATATGAATACTAAGGCTTTCTAAAATGTAATATTTTTTTAATAAAGAGTTTTCTGAATTATCTATGAACCAAAATAGCAGCATTGCTTTAAAATCCATAGTTCTCTTTCCCTTATGGGACTTATGCACACTCTTTGTGTGCTTATTAGAGTACTTGGTTTTGTTAATTTGTGTGTTCAATTAAGTTTTTGGTATGACTTCACTATGATTGATATTAGTGTAACAATAGGTGAATGTTTTTATTTACTCTACATACCAATATTTAAGGATAAATTTTAATTATATTTAAAAATAGCAAAAAGGTTTATCGAATTAGTTAACTTAAAACTAAGTGTAGTGATCACTAATCCTTATGATTTACCAAAACGTTAATGCACTAATGACATCGAATTTGTTTGCAAACCTAGTAGTGACCAAAGGAGATGCATTCAACTTCCTTCATTATGGATAATATCTTAGAAAGTTTAATCTAGTTATGAAGATGCATATCACACATGATGTTTAGAAAAAGTTAGAAGTAAGTTGTGAAGGCATTCCATAAGTTAAAAAAAAATATGTTTACTCATGATTATGAGTTCTTTGGAATAAATCTAGGAGGAACTATAAAGAACATGTTTATTTAATTTAAAAATATTTCTAACATGCTAGAAAAGTTTGGAAATTTTTTTTGTTGTAGAGCTTGTAAGAAAAGTGACAAGAATTCCACCCAAGGAGCATGATTCTCTTTCCACAATAATAACTGTCTAAAGATTTTGAAAAGCTCAAATTAGATGTGTTTCTCAAAGAATTGTTGTTGATTGAGATTAAGATTACTATAAGGAATGAGGAGGATTTCATAAGCAAGTCAATGCATGAAGAATTGAAAGAAGAATCATTGGCATTTAAAGCAATAAAATATGATTCGGACACATCATCAATCACTTTGATGGATTTAAAAGAAGAGCTCAATTTTCATGTTAAAACTTTACCTAATAATTTTCCAAAATGTTTTCTAAATAGTTATTGGAAAAAAGAAAAGTAGGTAGAATAATGAGGCACCATGATGTTCTAAATATGACAAAGTTGCCATGTTAGATTGGAAAGTCTATAAGCCAATGACACCAAAAAGAATAAATACAAGGAAGAAATTTAAAAAAAGAAAGATTTTCAATCTGCTCGGAGTTTATGAATCAAGTATATGTAATGAAGAAGAGAAAAAAGTTGTTGTTCTTATGGAATTCTTGATAACAATGACTTAGAAGTTATTAGTGTTTTAAATTTTTTAATGTAAACAAATAAGAAATTGAAAAGTTATTAAAAAAATAAACTTCTTAATTTTTTCATGAAAGAAAATGAGAAAATGAAAGTTGTAATAGTTCAAATTTGTGATAAAAAGGCTTCCATGATTATTGATAATGCCTCTTTGATAAAAGAAATGACTAATGAAGAAACAATAATTTATTCTCTTAATCATGCAAAACTTTCTAATGCATCATATGTTTATTTTCCTAGGAGTAAATATGTCCTCTTTTGAGCATATGTATGATGTTTGAAATGTTAAATGTTTTTATTGTTGTAGAAAAGGCCATATTATGAAGGATTATAAAATTAAGGAAAATAATTTTTAGTTCAAAATATTGTTTCAAAAAGGTGATTAAAAATGACAATATGAATACTCTGATAGTGAATGTTTAGTGGTCAACGAAGGCTTACTTGGGATACAAAGGTTAGCTAATAGTGAATATTGTGCATTCATAGGTTCGAAGTAATATACTTAGGAAGTTATTGTAGATGTTAGGATACAATTTATACAAATTAAAATCACATTATCGGATTTATATGTTAACATTTACAATTTATATCAACATACATGTAAAGAAAATAAAGATTTTGCTCTTGGGTCTTAGATAGAAGATGTTCAAGACATATACCTAGAGACTAATCAAAATTTCTATGAGTAGGATGTGGTAAAAATAGATGGGAAACACGAGAAGACAACTCTAAGAAGGACATAATTGGAATTTATGATGTAGGTATCCCCAAATTTACACTTTTAAATGTATTTGTAGTTGATGGATAATAATTTATTATAATTAGCATCAACCAATTATATGATAATGGGTATTGTGTTCATTTTCATACTCCATGTTTGAAAATGTTAAGACGTGGTCAAATGCTATTAGTTGGTACAAGAAAAGGTCACTCTTTAAGTTTGATCAATTAGAAACTAGTAGATTAGAATTCATTCTTTCATATTCGTGTGAGAAGACTTTGTGGTATAAAGGGCTAGGTCATGTATGTCACTCCTTAGAAAAATTGAACTTGATAGATGTAGTAAGATGTCTTACAAAGACAAATAAGTCTTTTTAGAAAATATGTGAATCATGCCAAAAGCCAAGTAGGCTAAATCTTCATTTAAAAAAAATACCTAACCACTAGTAGACCAGTTAAGATGATTTATTTATACTTTTTTTGATGCATGCAACTCTTTAGTTTTGGTCCAAAGAAATATGGGTTTATGATTTTTATGCCTTTTTTTTTATTTTTTGTGTTTGAATTTCTTAGGAATTCTATAAGGCATTTGCTAATTTTATTAATTTCATAAGAATGATATAAAGGTAAACCAGTCTCAAGCTAATTTGTATTCAACATGACGATAATGGAGAGTTTAAGAATATGGATGTTTATGACAATTATGAAGACAATGGTGTAAAGCATCAATTTACGTGTACGTCAAAATAATAAGATAAAAAAGAATAGAACTTTGTTGGATTTTGGTAGATGAATGTTAGTCAAATACAACTCACCAAAGTACTTTTGGGCTGAGATAATTGACATATGATGTTATATAATAAACATAATTAATTTAACAGCTAGACTTAAGAAAACACCTTATGATTTATTTAAAAATAAGAGACCAGATGTTTGCTACTTTCATGTTTTTTTGGTGTAAATAGACAATTCTATCTAATTAATGGGCTAACTTAAGCATACGAATTTTTTTATTATTCTCCACTTTCAGAAAATCTTATACAATTCTCAACATATTTACGTAAAAGATAGAGCAAATAATGTATGCTGTGTTTGGTGAGTCTGTTGAAAAGAAAAATACTAAAATATTTGATGGATAGGTATGTCCTTAAAGAACATAGACTTCAACAACAAAAAGGTAAATGGTAAAGTAAAATGAAAGGTGGGACTAATCCTAAAATATATAAAGATTGAAAGTATTAAGCTTCACATATAAAGGAATTAATTGTAATAGATGTTAATCAACCAGGTAAGAGTAGAATCACTATGATAGAAATTAGACATTGTGTCTTTCTATATTTCACAAAACAAATATCTATTCTAGAAGCCCCAACGGTTGACTATTGGGTCAACGATATGAATGAAGGGTTACATCAATTATAAGAAACTAAGTCTGCAAACTAGTTTTTAAGCTTAGTGATCAGCAGGTGACTTAAAATCATAATAAAAAAACATAAGTGAAATTTGAGTGATCATTAGAAACAATGCTAAGGTTTTTGCTAATGGTTATACCCACGTTGAAAGGTATAGAGTTTGAAGAGAAATTTTTGTTAGTAGTAAGATTAAAGGCCATTAGACTTCTTTTAGCATATTAATGTCATAAGAATTTTAAATCATTTTGAAATCGATTAAAAAGTTCATTTTTAATTGTGATAATAGAAACAACATGTATATAGAACAACTTAGGATTGGAGACCCATGCAAAAGGTTATGTATTTAAATTTAAGAAGGTACTTCTTTGCATTAAGCAAACTACTCTTGCATAGTATCGATTGAGTAATGATCTTGTGGATAGAGGTTTTAGAAAAAAAACTATATACAATTATATTCCTAAAATCTCTAGGTGCTCTTTTATTTATAGTACAGCTCTATATTGATGACATAATTTTTGGAAGCACCACTAAAATATGTGTAAAGAATTTGGTCACTTAATAAGAAGGGAGTTTGAGAAGAGTATGACGAGTGAGATGAATTTCTTCTTAAGATTTTAAATCAAACAACTAAAAGATAAGAAATTTATTTCAAAAAAATATAAGAATTATTTAAAAACTTTTGTTATAAGAAAATGAAGCAAAGGAAGAATTTTTTGAATCAATAAATCTATTTAGATGTAGATGACATAAGGAAACCTATGATTAAAGAATTTATAATGGCCTTATTGGATCCCTATAATGCCTCACATCTAGTTGGCTAAACTCATTAAGTGTTTAATTATGTTCTAGAATCTAATTAAATCTTATGGAAAACTATCTATTGGTAGTCAATTTAATCTCCAAATATTTACAAGGCACAACAATCTTAAATTACTATATCCATGAAATACTCTTTCATGTGATCTTATTGGTCACACAATTTGAGACATTGTAAACTCTATGGTAAGTAAGAAAAGTATCTCAAGTGCTTGTTAATTCCAAATAAATTGTCTAATTTCATGGTGAAGAAAGACATAATTTGGATAGCATTATTTGCTACAGGGACCAAGCATGAAAAGGTCAGAAGTTGTGTTTCTCAAGTGTTATGGTTAAGGCAAAAGTTTTGAGATTATGGTTTAGATCTCTCACAAATTTCCATTAGAATTAATAAAATTTGTTCCACATATTAAGCAAAGAACCAAGTTTATCGTTTTATGAGAAAGCATGTAAATACAAGACATCACGTTTTTAGAGAATAACTAATTAAATGCTTAGTAAAATTTGAATATATTTCTGCCAAAAAAACATTTGATAGACACAATGGCTAAATCACTTCTAACAAATCAATTAAAAATCATAAGGCAACAACTAGGTGTAAAGTAAATTTTCTTAATTGTACATCCTTTTCTATGGTGCTAATTAGGGACAATGATCATGGTTTAGATAAAATTTAAAATAGTCACAAAGTGAAGCTAAGTACATAATTAGATTGAGTATGAAGTATAGGTGAGCATATGTTCTTGATTTCTAATACCTCTTGTATTAATAATATTTTCTTAAATATATGTTTTGACATATTATATTTTTATCAAAACATTTATGACATGTCATCATCCAAAAGGGAAAAGTTTTAGGTCAGCCTTGTGTTTAATGCGCCAAAGCATAAATGTATTAGGTTTTTTCAAAGGGATTATTTTGTTTGAATTAGGTTTAGTTTTGAAGAATAAGTCAAGGAATTTTTAATATAGTGAAGTAATTGTAATCAAAGCATCTTTTAGTGCTCAACAAGCTAAAAGGATTGAAGACATTGACATCATATTTAAAATGGTTTTCTTCTTTTAAAAAATATAATGTCAATTTGTTTACCTTTAATCATAAGGAACATCACTTCCCTCATATTAGTTTAAAACCATAATAATTTAATTATTCAATCATCTTCTTGGTATAGAAAACATCATGGATTTCAATTTTTTGCACACTTAATCCATTTTGTTAATAAATCTCACCTATGCATTTTTTCCAAATTTCATTTTGGTTAAATTAGAAATTCAATATTACAAAAATATTTCTATTTTCATAATATATATATATATATATATATCTTAAACCTAACAAAATTGTAAAGCACACGAGTAAGTCTAGCTCAAGTAGGCCTAAGAAACCGCAAGTCAAGTGACCACTTGAATAAAGCCGGGTCGAGCCTTATCTTCATTAAGGTGTAGTCGTAAATGTTAATTAGGTAAGGTGAAGGAAGGACTAAGTCAGGTAAAACTTTAACAAGTGTAAACGGCTCAGGTTGAACCTATATATGTTAAACCCATTACATACGACTGCCCAGAGTAATAGAATTCTTAGTGCACTAAGCGAACAACCATTTGGTTAACATCACACATGTGTGTAACATTTTATGAAGATGAAATGCATTTCATATTCTACCTTGTAGGACTAAAATGTTTTCACATGTCCAGCAACTTAGTGCTTAAGCTTGCATGAATTCGTACCATTGATTGGATGGGTAAGAGTTCGCTATATAGTAAGTGATGCCTGAAGATTCAGATCGAATGACAAAAACCTTATCTAATTTTATTGGATTATTAGCATTCTCTCTGTCATATCAACTAATTTATCCTTGAATCCAATAGTTAAAGGCTCTGTACTTTGAACCCTATGACTAAGAACATTCTAGCATTTTCTTTATTGAATTGAATTGTGCATATCTCGCGCGATGTGATAAGATGGCCCAAATCTAATCCTCTTATCTTCAACCATCCATAATTCTTTTTTCTTTAACAATCATTCATCTGATAGTCTAGATATACTCTCATCGGATTCAAAGACACAAATCAATCCCACATAATGACTAATTCCATGGCAATTATTTGTGTCATTATAGAAGCTATTTGGAAGAAATTTTTATGTTATTTAACAGCATCATAAAAAATTACTTTTTCTTAACTTTTAAACAACTATGATCAAACTTTTCCTATAAAAGCCTGACCATTATAAATGAAGGACGTAGGATGTTAATAAAAGTTAACATCTAAACAAGGTATTGCAAGATATTTTACTAGTGTAAAATTACCAAACAACACACTACAATTTAGTACTCCTAAAAAGTTAAAACTCTTCCAATTATGCCTAACATTTCTAAGCTTTATATTTCTCAAGTCTCCTTATAATTCTTTCTTTGTTATGCCATTATTTGTTCTTCAATAAGCATAAAAAGTTCTACATTTTATAAAAAAAAATTCTTATCATATTTTCCTTTTTCTTTTCAATTATATGGCTTAATATTTATGAATGGCTGAGTTTTGTTTGCTCTAATTAAAAAACTTAATTCTGTGTTGACCTCAGAAAAACTTTGGTTATATGAACCCATAAAAGCAAATAAGTTTGAGATCAAATATAAAGAAAAATCTTAAGTTATAAATTTTTGTAAAAGTAGCATTTTTATTGACCTTGGTTAAGGGAACATAAGTTCTAGTTTGAACAAATTCACCAAAAACTTTTGGCGTACTTTTTAAATTTTTTTAATGTTTTTGCTAAATATAATAATTAAAATTTATTTATATAAACTTGAAAATCAAAATTTTTTAAACAAATTAAACTTTTTCTATAAATAATTTTAGAAAAAAATACAATCAAAAATTAAAAAAATTTTAAAACCCATAATTTAAAATTATTTTGTGAGATAAACACACTCATTTTACTTGAAAGTAAATATGATGAATAATTTATCATTCTAGGAATCCTACAATTTAAACAACATAAATGAATTACTTCAGCATGCTAATTAATAAATAATTTAAATAAACATAAATTGATTATACTTTATTCATGTTTTAAAATTATAAAATATGAGAAAATGCCAAGCATATTTATTCTAATTATGATCACAAATACCAATTGGCAAACATAATCAAATTATTCAATTGCTTCACTTAGAAATTAGCAACATTTAGAAGTATAATCTTGAAGTTCAAACTTTATGGTTTAGGTGGACTGATCTAAGTGTACAATTTTCTTCTCTTATGTCTTATGATTCCTTTATCTCTTCTTGCACATACCACACTCTTACTCCTCTTTTGTTTGGTTATTCATATAGATTTAAAGTATATCTTATCTTTATAAGCTAATTGAGTGATTCAACTTATATATGAATGACAATAAGTCCTTAATCCATCCTAATAGGATCCATCACTAGTATTAGGCAATTCTAATAATACAATCTGAATCTCTTGATCTTTATGTAATCTCCTCTAATGAAGTTGTTTTGAATTCTAGATTTAGGGCACCATATCTCCATTAGTTGGGACTAAAATAAGCTAAAATAAAAAAATCTAGTTTAGTAAGTTCTCAATATCATACTTGTACTATAACAATTATGTACTCTATGATTTCTAAATCTCCCTTTGTCAACTTTTAATTCCACTTATTATAACTATACAATTCAATTATGTCTGTATGATAATTCACTATGCACACATTTCTCATTCAAAATGTAATGATTCTCTTGTGTGACATCACTCCTATGTTGATCATACTTATAGGTTAGCACCAATAGTATTGTATGACAATTAGCTCGTCATACGTGAACCATTTTTCAACTCTTATTATTTTACTTGCGTTATCCATGACTTCACAGTTGTATGACCATAGCATCATCTCCAATTTGTTTACTAATGCATTTGTATGCCATAGTAATTAGCATGGTTAACTAAGTTTTGTAGTCAATCACATTTCGCTCCTTATTATACTTGATTTAATCATATGTTATGCTACTTTCATATTGTTCAATACACATTTATTCTTTGTTGTCTATATAAGATGCCAAAAGCACTATTGCTCTTGATATTATCATAGTTATATTATAACCATTTTGTTCTGTTAGGACCTAAGTCACTTTAATAGCTTATTCATAATCATGTCTTGATTGCTTTTATTAATAGTTTGTGCCATAGTTTCAACCAATATAGTAGTGTACAATATGCATTATTGGGCCCTCATTGAAGTTTTTCCTACAATGTACTATGTCACCTTCTACCAATATGTTAAATGATTCTCCATAGAAGAAAAATTAGAATTGAGCAAGCTTATTTATTCACATTTTACATGCTTGAAGGCATAAAAAATGAGAAAATAATATTTACTTATTTCCCAAATGAGAGGTGTGCCATGGTCATGATAATTACTAAAAAAAAATATTATTGGATTTTGAACGTAAAGAAGTGGATATGAAATGAACCTCAAAGCATTACATTGTAACACAAGTCTCCACAGTAATAGGAAATTTGAATGATGACATCTACTTTTGGTTAAATGAAAGAACTAGTTTTCAAAATATTTGCATTCATTGACTATTCAAACAATTTTTTCTCTTATGGATTAATGTCTTATTTATGCTGATAATGTTTGGTTAAAACAATCTTAAACTTTTTGAATTAATGTTGTCACTTCTCAAAGGATATTTCCTTATACATAAAAATGGTAATAAGAACATTTTTCTGCAACAAATTTCAAAGCCACACTTAATAAAATGGTAGTCACTCATTGTCATTAGATTCCCCGTTAAGTACGATGTACAATAAGGGATATTTCATTGTCATATAGAAGTTCAATGTTGTTGTGGATTGCATCTATGTATATTACTTGACACATTTTTTACCTTGCAAAATGTACAAAACAAATTGTTCATCATTAATTTTAGATGTTATTATCATCCTATGAAGTTTCTTTCAGCAAAATATACTAAACATTAATTGACTTGCTAATGAAATTCAATTTATAAACATGAAGTAAAATTTGATTTGTAAACTTGAGCATTAATTTGAGGATACAATATTGCATGCACTCTGAGCCAAAAATATGATTTTTGTCTTATATTAGGAAAGGAAACATAAAATGAAAGCTATAAAAATTATGATGTTCTTGTTTTTTTCAAAAGTACAAATTATTAATGCATAAAAATCATTTTAAAACAACATGTAAATGCTCATTTTTTGATGATTTTTTAAGAGATAAAATAATAAATATTAAATTTTTATCTCATTGAAGATAATTTTTGTGAAAGAGCTAATTCTTACAAGTGCATGTAAAAAAACTAGGATCATACAAGTTTGATAATAAGAAAAGAAAAATATTCTAACTTTAACAATTGACATGAAATACCACCATTTGCATAGGCCTTTGCTTAGTTTCTTGGGTAGGAAACCCATGGATTAGGATAAAAAGTAAGAAGCATGTCAAGATAATAAGAAATAAGTAAATATCCATGAAGCATGTAACTAGAATTTTTTTTGGGATGAATTGCTCTTTCATCTAAAAGCTATCATTTTACATGTTGAACTTTGCTTATCATGATTTTAATTGAGTCATGATATTCTTATTTTATTTTTAAAATGCAAGTTCATGTTTAATTAAAATTTCCTTCTTAAATGAAGCATGAATTTAACAAATTTATCTAATTAGAAATTGTGTAACATGCTTGAATAAAAGTCTATGATACAATTGTGAAAATGAGTTTGCAATATTCGAGTTCTTATTATAATATAAGTAATGCTAATGTTCTCATTACATCATTAAGTAAAAACATTGAATTTTTTAAATTATTTTATGTTGGAATGGAAAGAAACTATGCGGCTAATACTTGCTATGTAAACATGAGTTATTTAATGGCTTTGCTTGATGAAACCAAAATCTTGAGTACCTAAATCATTCATGAAATTACAAATTTGGACGTTAAATTTAGCTTTTATTATGTGACTTTCCCAAAAGAATTGTATTTTTATTAACATGAAAAAGAACCTCGATTACACATGAAAGCTAAAATGTTCAAGGGATGACTACCTCCACTAATAATTTATGCTTCCAATGAAATGTAGTCGCAATGTTGGGATTTATATTTTACAATTATGAGTACTTGTGTTATTTGAGCAAAGTAAATTGTTATTATGATTTCGATTACAAAATAAAATTTATGATAGAAATACTTCTTGAACTACAATGCCAAAAAGTTTTCAATTAAGCTCTAATTTAAGCAAATCATGAGTACATAAACGAATTTTCATGTTCAAAATTTCATATTTGAGGTAATTTTTTCGATTTGCAATATTGACAAAATCTATAATACCATTAAATATTGGTGTTTTATGTTAATTTAATATCATTGACGGACATGAAGATATGTTTTGAGTTTTTCTATTAATGGTTGCTATTGTAAGCATTGTTATATGGTAATTTTGTTAAAAACTGAGAATTACAACACAAAGGATTGAAGTGGAAAGCTTGAGGGCTTTCCTGAATCTTAAAAGAATTCTAAATTTTAAGCATTTTTGTTTCAACAAAGATGATATAATGAATTAAAAATTTAAAAGCCTTACTAGTACGTTTCATCAACGAAACTATGTTTAATGGCCTAGTGCAATCACCCAAGGGAACCTAAGGATTAGTGTTAGATTTTGGGGAATTTAAAATTTTATTGCATTAGGTTGAATTCTCATTGTTTTTTTTTATTAAGAACATGATTATTTAGGATTTTTAATTTTATTGTAAGGTTTGAAATTTTAATCTTCGATAAGGTTAAGCAATTAACCAATGCTAGTAAGGGTTAAAAGTAAGTTTTGACTTGAAAATACCTTTGATGATGTTATGGATTGTGTAGTAAGTTAGCATAAATTAAGATAAATCAACTACTAATGACTACAACATTTGCACAATTAAACATAAAAGATAGAAATTTGGATAAGAGTTTGGATATCAAGTAGTTGGTGGGATCTTGAGAACATCTAGTTTAAGGCTATGATTTGATGAGGTTGTCAGTTAGGTGATAGATAAGGGCAAGTTAAAATAGAAATATCTAGTTTGGCATTGGAAGTAGTGTTATGAGAGCTCAAGTGGGCTAATGGTTCTATTTTGCATGGCTAAACCCTAATCTAACTTGGAGTTTTTGGTATGATCTTGTGTAGCCATTAGGCCCTTAGACCATTGATTAGTCACCTAGAGGGTAATTTGTGTGGCATATGTGAATAAGATTGGACTTTTTGATTGGCATGGTGGCTCAAGTCTTCTTGTTAGGCATGAGAGTTATTAATGCAACTCATATAAAGAATTTTTAGATTAAGTGAGTGCTCAAACGATTTTCCATATAATGTTCAAAGATTTGTTGGAAACCCTTGATTATGCTAGGTATCAATTAGGGTTTTGTAAAAATGTTACATGAATTTGATTGATTGTTAAAGGTTTTTAGAAGGCTCTAAGATTATCTTAAATTATAGGTTAGAGATGTAGGAGACATCTAATGAATCTTTTGATGTTGAATGTTGTAAGGAAAGTTTACATCTTTAATGGAATCACTTATGATGCAGTAAAACAAAAGATAATAGGCCACCAACAAAAGTTGGGATAGTTAGATGTACAAGATGTTAAGACTCTTATTAATTTTTAGACTTAGTTGTCATATAATAAGAAGTGCCTTAAATGTTTTATGATTCTGAGGGTCATATGCAACTAGTCACATGAATGGTAAACTCTTGATGGTAGGTCTCTAAATCATTTGCTAAGGACCCTAGGGTGGCTGGGTCCTACTAATGTATTGCACATCATAAAAGACAATTGTACAAGTCACATAATAAAGTTCTATGTAGTTATTGAGGACACCTAGTGACTAATGGGGTAACACCAATTAATTAGACCTTCCATAATGAACTAGGGAAAGTTATGATGAGAATGGAGCTGAGAACATACAGTAAGGATATCTTTGTTATGGAGCGAATGCAAAAAAATTTGTAGGTCATTAAGCATCCATTATGCTTTTGATAGATATAGTGGGTTGAGATATCTTTTGTGATATCTTTGGCTATACTAATAACTTTATTCCATAAGAAAGCATGAGGATTGCCTATTGAGCATTACTAACATAAGAGTTAAAAAGAGGGCATTAAGGTCAATACTTTAAGAGATTAGTCATTACTTGGTATTTTATGATGTTGTAATTTTCTATTCAAACACAACATTATCATTTATATTCACTGGACTTTGGATTGTATTGGATTATGGCATTATGTTCTAAAGTTTTTATTTTAAATTTCATGTGATAAATTTAGACTTTTTTATAGCTTATGGATCTTGCAATTATTTATTTGATAACATGGATTTGTGAAGATATACTTTATCATACGATAAAAGGTTTCTCATGATTCCATAGACAAGCTAATACAATTGGCAAGTTAATCAACATGGTGTGAACTATTTCTTGATTTAACTGGAGGTGACTAATCGGTCTAGTGATAAGTTTTAACTTTGGAGGCATACCAAAGAATGATGATCAAATTAGGAGATTCCTTCTCTAAATTTTAATGTCATGCCCATGGAGTGAAACATTGTTAGCAAAATATATTGATTGGTGCATTGCTTTGGTTGTTTGCAAAGATGAATAAACAAATGTTGCTAAAAACGTTTTGGCTTAATTTCTTTATGTCAATAGAAATTTCATAATTTTTCATCACCAATTAGCATCCTTATTTATTTATGTAATACTCATTATTACGTGTTTCAAAAACTAACCAACTAAAATTATTTATTTAAAAATGAGAATTAAAATGATATTGTAACTTTATAGTGAAGCTTTTTAGATTCTACAATATTTCTTTATGTAGTTCTTAGCAACAACATCAAACTCAATATACCAAGCCTCAAAATGTCCTAATCAATGCCATAGGATATCTAGTTAACCATAAATAATTTAACTCTCCCTCTTGGATTATGAGATACTCGACACAAGTTTGACACACCTATCTCATCACATCATTCAATAGTTCACAATCTAGACTCTACTAATTACATGGATCACAATGTAAGACAATAAGAGTAAGCATAAAATGAGTGTCACAATAACAAGAGCTCTGGAAAATTATAAATCCCTAGTGATATCCTATTATGGCACATGACCAACATGGAATCAAAAATCTCTAATGGGACTTAAACCATTTGGTATATATCTTACTAGTCTCACTCTAGCTAAGTAGGACATCATTGGGGTCTACAACATCGTAGTCTATTTCATCATTAGTAGAAAATCTTAATTAAGATCATGATTATTTTTCTTCCATTTAACTACGAATACTTGGCCATATTCTATCATCTATGATTTCTTTAAATCCTTAACCATTACTTACATGTCCATGTCTTCCAAAAATCGACTTACTATCTAGCTAACCTAAGGTTTCGACTAAGGCAACATCTAACTCTTTGGGTTTCTTTCCCATTAATATTTCATGTATTTCTTTTCAGTCTTACAATAATTTATAAATCTATATCTTTAACCATTTAAGTCATAATTCTTACTCTTTGACCATGGTTTACATTAATTTCACCACTAACTCTCTCTTTGCTAATAAAATAACTGAAGTCTCCAATATTTCCCAATGGCCTCTTCGGAGCTCTGTACACCACAAAAACAATTGTTAATGTGTTACTCTATGGCCTAACACCCAAATTAATGGCTACTCATGATCTTATATATCAATAAAACTTGATCAAGATTTAGAAAAACCATATGTCATCATAGGTCCCTTGGTAAGGCCTAGCAACACTTCTAATGCCAAAATAGACATCTTAATCCTTCTAGTTTATGTCTAAATGACATCATCATCAAATTATGGCCTCATTTAGGGTGTGCTCAAGGCTCATCAAATACATTATATTCTAAATTCAACATTAATGCTTATTTGAAAGTTTGATTTACATAAAACCTTAATCATTAGAAATTTTACCCACCAAATTTCTAAGTCATTTTAAAATTATCCAAGGATCTTCTAAATCCTAATTTAAGACATCTGCACCATGGATACTTGGGTTCTAAAACTCAACTTATGTTTGAGTTTAAAACCTCTAAGGAATTTAAAATTTAAATCCTAGATGTTAACATTCTAATGTAGGGCATAACAAATTAAAATTTGGAACTAATGAAGTTTTTATGTAATAGAATATAACTTCTACTTTTTATGTTCTCTTCAGTTGTATAGCTTCACAAGAGTAATCAAGGTCAACCAAGCATATTAGTGAGGTGATGTTCCTTCCATGTTTCCTATTATTCCTCAAAAAAAATGCTTTTTGCTGCACAAAATCAAGACCTAATCTTTCCTAGGCCTTCTTTAGTGGTCAATTGAAGCGCCTTAAATCCTCCTATGGAAAAACCCATTGGCTTACTTGCCTTCAAAGTAGACTAAGTTCATTTGCTAGGAAATTTCTTGCATTCCATGTCCATGACCAAACTTTACCATCAACTTAAAGAAATGTGTGTTATTCATCACCATTTTTAGTTGTAAAATTCATTCCAAGGTTTGGTTTAGTTTGGAGGAAATTTTGCTCAAGTCATAACAATAACTGATTCCATAGATTGAGATGAACATTACTAGGTCTTCATACTACGATTTTTTAAGATTTCTTACCAGAGTTTCTTAATAAATTGAAATTTTTCATAGCTAAATTCTTCACAACAATGAGTTATAAATTTCTATACTTCCAAGATATATCAGTTAAATATTCATGGTGATAGTTCTGACCAAATATAAGTCAATCAAAATTATTTTATTAAATAAGGAAATCTCCACAAAATAATAATATAGCATTCATGGCTAGCTTTTTCCAAATGCATACATGCATGCAAGATTTTACCAATTTCCTTAATAACAATCATAACAAGACAGTAGCACCCTGTCTTCAATATAGTCATTATATTCGACATGGTAGGTAATATAAATTTTGATAAAAGATGTTTAAGGTTTAATATATCTTGATTCTTTTAGCTCAATTGAGAGATTAGCCTGCAACTTCTAACAAGATAAATCAAGCAATTCATAATATTCCATAAACAAGAGAAGCATTATCATAAAAACATTGTGTAAACTTCATGTTCCTTTTTAACCCAAGAATATAACATGAAATGCTTTTCGATGGAGTAAAATGAATGTCGTTGAATGGTATGAAAGTAAATTTTTTATTTTTTTATTTTTAAATATTTTATTTTCATTTATTTTGCCTTGATTTATGTGATATTTCAATTCATAGATAATTTAAAGGTTAAACATGTCACATTTGATCACCTTAATATCTTGGAATGAAACTTTTTATAACAATAATCTCATTTTTAAACCTTTTTTAATTATTATAAACTACTAAGTAATTTTAAATCTTTTCTCTTGTCACTATTATATTATTTTGACTGGTTATAATAAATTACCTCAATTTATCTCATTTCAACATTTGCATATATATATTTACTTAATATTAAAACAAGCTTTTATTATTACTTTTTCCAATTTAATTTTGTCATTCATAGTTAATCCAAACAACATCCAAACCAAAGAAAACAAATGTTATTAAACACATCTTCACTGACACTATTTAGTTAAATATTCCTTTTTATAATTTTATTTATTTTATTTTCTATAGTTTTTGTATGCTTTACGAGACACATTGATTTATACGATCTTAAAAGATTGAGAATTTTACACTGAATCTCCATATTATTTTACATGTAGCTTTCCAATACAATTTACTTCATTTGTTTAATGTTATCACTTTGATTTTGTTATATTATTATTTAACACGAAGACTTCCCTTGTGTGACCTTTACATTACTTTAATTTGGTTATAATATATTAATGAAATTTATTTTAATGTAGCTTTCATATATATATATATATATATATTCAATATTAATATATTAATTTAATATTATTTGTACTTATTTATTATGACAATTTGTATTAATCTTAAAAAAGGTTAGATTAAGATAAAGCAAATATCATTAGACTACTCTGAATGAGTTCTATGTAATTAAATATTTTTTTCATATTTTTAGATATTTAAGTTTCAAGGGTTTTGACATTTGTTGTGAGACATTTTAATTTGCCTCAAATCTAACGATCATAGATGTTATATTTAGTCTCTTTAATTTATTTGAATGTAGCATTCCAATACAATTTATCTTGTTTCTTCCAATATTTTACTTTTATTGGGATATACTACTATAAAATTCTAATTCTACTCTTGTATGACCTCTACATCATTTTAACTTTTTATTTTGCTTTACTTTTATTTATCCCTTTTCAACCTTAGTGTTTGTTTATTATATTAAAAAAATAATTTGTTATTATTTATGTTTAACATATTTTGGTTATTCATAGTATTTCCAAATGTGGTTTGACGGTGATGAAACAAATATTCTCGAACTCATCTTGATGACCTCCATCTAATTAATTATTCATTTCATTATTATTAAATATTTTGCCTATGTTTTGGCATGAAAGTTGAAATATCTCTTTTTATACATGATTTGATAATTAAGAATGTTATACTTGATCTCAATCCCATCTTATAATACAAATTTTCATAATAATTTATCTCATTTGTTCAATGTTTTACATTGATTTTGTTATCATACTATATAGTTCAAATTTTTTTTCATGTAACATTTATGTCACTTTGATTCAAGTATATTATATTACATCAATTTATGTCATTTTAGTTTTTAATATATATTTACCTAATATTTAAATAATATCTTTTTATTATTTATTCTAATTGTATTTTGTAATTCACATTAATTCCAAACTTGATCCACTCTTTGCAAAACATTTGTCATTAAACATTTTTTCATGAGTTCTACCTCATCAAATAATTTTAATATTTTAAATTTTTTTAGTGTTTTGGTATATTTCATGAGAAATTTTGATTCATACCAAACTTCATAACCAATTATGTTACACTTGAATTCCTTAATACCATATAATACAACTTTTCTTTGAAATGTATCTCAATTCTCCAAATTTTAGGTTTCATTTGCCTTGATTACTTTTTTTAATGTATCCCATTTCTACTTTATTATATACTTACGTAATATTAAGAAAGTAATTTATTATTATTGATGTTTTTTTAACTTCTATGGTTTCTAAAAATTCAATAATAAGTCTGATAAGATGAAACAAATGCCACATGGCTCGTCCCAAGGACCTCAATCTAATAAAATATCCATTATATATATATATATATATATATATATATAAATAATCTACTTTATATGGTTCCATTATGCTTTCTAAGAGATTTGTGTTTGTACTTATTTGGAAACCATGTTTCCTGCATAATTTGAACTGTCTTGCTTTGATTCTCCTCTCATTCATGACATGGAAAGAATTCTTCCTTCACCATTGTATGATCACAACCCATCTTTGCTCAATAGGGAGGTGGCATATGACCTACTTTTCCAAAAGAAACTTCTACCAATTTGATCTTATTGGCATTGCTTTTTCTTTTTCACTCCTTATTTGTAAGGTGTGTGTCAAAAGATAAGCACAATCTTCATCCAACTTGTACATCCAACATTCACAGCCCTTTGTTCCATCTTGTAACAGGCTTCCCACCCTAAAGCACACTCGAAGATGCAACATTGATTTGCTTTGTCAAGATGCAACTATCATGGCTATTAGTCTTTTTGTTCAAGGTGTTATAGGGCTAAATGTCTACATTAATTTTTTGACTTCAACAAACAATGCCCCAAGTGTGACTTCCTTTCACCCCATGAATTATGTGAAACTAGGATACCCAAAAGATTGTTCAAAGAGATCCTACATCTTCTTTTCAAAGATTCAAAAGATTGTTCATTTCATCAAATAACATAAGTGAGAATAGCATTCAACTAGATAAATGTACAAAAGACTAATTCCTTCATGGAATGAATGACTACGTAGTGAATCTTGATCTTTCAATGGACAATATTTTAAAGGAAAAAAATTGTTTGGTGAACTAAGGAAAGAAAGAGGGTAAGAACCCCCTACCACCTCTTTTTTATCTGGGTCTTACAACATTCAAACCATAAGATCAGGATGTGAAATTGGGTTATTTTATTTAGATTACATGAGTTATTATTTTTAGCTTGCTAACTAGTGTTGATAGCTGAATGAAACTTTACAATGTCATAACCTTTCATTTGATCCAATTCTTTAAAACTCTCATCTCAAAAATTTTATATCTTATATTATTCTAAAAACTAAATAGACCAAAGAGAACAAAATATTCTAAATTCTATTATATGATAAAATTATCTTTTTTTTTAATTTAATTAGAGAAAGAAAAAAATTCTTTCAATCTTTCATAAGTATGGGTGTGAACAAGGGAAAAGGAATGACCACTAGAATAAAGATACAATAATTTTAAGCAAAGGTGGATGAAGATGAAACAAATGTTATTAGACTAATCCCAAATAGCATTATTTAATAAAATATTGATTTTTAATATTTTTAATATTTTTAATAGTTTTTTGGATGTTTGGTAAGAATGTCATTACACATTAATTCATACCATTTTTAATAATTAATAATGCTATACTCAACTACTTTGAATCTTTGAATGTACTGTTCTAGAATAATCACTTATTTATTTAATAGCTTTCTATTGATTTAGTTATATTGCTATCATACTATAATTATTCTCTCTTGTGTCCTTTACATCACTTTAATTTATTTCTATTATAGTTCTTGAAATTATCTTATTTTTTATTATTGATTTACTCAATATTAAAAATAATAATTTACAGTTATTGATGAGTTCTCTCCAATTTAAACTTTTTCTGAAAATTTTTGAATATTTTATTTTTTAAGATTTGGCACACTTTATTATTTATTTTAATTTATACTTTATTTAGTTGTCAAGAATGTTATGTCAAATCTCTTTATTATCATGGACATTAACTTTCTTAAATAACTTATCTTATTTCATCAAAATGTTCGTTACCTATGATTTTATTACTATGTAATTCTAGAACTTATCTCGTGTAATGATTACAAGTCTTTGATTGTATTAGTATGTATCTAAGAGTATAACATTTTCAAACAATTTATCTCATGTTTTTAAATGCTTTGGTTGGATTTGTTTTATTACTAGGTAACTCTAAATCTTATCTTAGGTGGCATTTACACCATTTTGAATTAGTTATATTATATTTTTTATATTTATCGCTTTCAACTTTTTTATATATTTACTTCATACTGAAATAATAATTTATTTTTATTTATGCTTACTTAACTTTATAATTCTTAGTAATTGGAAACAAGATCAAATTAAGATGAAAGAAATGTCATTGGACTCATCTTGGTGAGCTTACATATTAAATATTTTTTTATATCGAAATATTTTATTTTCTAAGATTTTGGCATATTTTACAAGATATTTTAACTCACATGTTATTTGATAATCAAGTATATTACATTATGTCATCTTAATGCATTAAAGTCCAACTTTCTTTACTTAATATTAAATAATAATTAATTATTATTTATTTTAGTTAATCATAGGAATTCTTAACTAAGATTTACCATGATTAAAAAACATCACTCGATTTATCTTGATCCCCTCAGTAACTACAAATGCAACTTTTTTGAATAATTTGTCTCATTTCTTGAAATGTTCCAATTTAACTTAATTATAATACTACAAAACTTCAAATCTTCTCTTGTGTCTCTTATACATTACTTCTATTTGGTTATATTATATTTTCTTTAATTAATTTATTTAAACTTAAATTTTCATATTGTTGAATATAAAATAATAATTTATTATTATTTATGCTTATTTATTTTGGTAATTCCTATAAATTCCAAATGTGGATTGATTAACACAAAAAAAATTTAATTAGTCTCATTTCATTAGCTTTGTCAAATTAGTATTCATTTTATAATTTTTAAAAAACTTTATTTTCTAGTAACTTTAAGTCATACTTGCTTTGATGATAAATAATATTGCACAAACTTCTTAGTGTCTTGGAATACAACTTCCTCACAAATTTTATATCATGTCATTAAAACTTTTTGTTTCAATTTAGTTATATTAATATGAATGACTAAATGTCATTTCAATGACCTTTATGTTGCTTTAATTAGGTTATATTATATTACTTCAATTTATCTTATTTTACCATTAATAAACATTTACAAAATATGGAAATAATAATTTATTATTATATATAGATTTTTGACTTTATAAATTATAGTATTTTAAATTTAAGTCTAATCAAGGATAAACAATATCATTAGAGTCATCTCAGTGAGATTTGTCATATTAAATATTATTTTTTTATTTTTTTTAAAAATTTTTCTTCCCATTATTTTTGCATGTTTTATGTGTTGTATTGATTAATACTTTATTTGCTCATTGAGAATGTTACACTCAATATAAAAATTGTCTTTCAATAAAACTTTTCTTTACAATTAATCCCATTTTTTCAACTTTTTCTCTTTGAATTGTTTATATTATTCAAAAGTCTCATTTCTTCATATATATCTTTTGCATTACTTTGATTTGGTTATATTAAATTTATTCAATTTCATATAATTTGAAATTTCTTATATATTTCATTTATACTAAAATGATAATTTATTATTTTTTATGTTGAACAACTTTGTCAATTATAAGTAATTCTATATATATAGTCTAACTAAAATGAAATAAATGTCGTTGCAAATGTTATTATGAACTCTATCCAATTAAATTTTTTTTGAAATTTTATTTTCTATGATTTTGGCACATTTTGATAAGACTTTTATTCATACAAGATTTATGATCAAAGATATTACACTCGATCTCCATTGTATCTTAGAATGTAACTTTCTAGATTCACTTTTCATTTTTCTTTGGAATTTTTTATTCGATAGATTATATTACCATGTAACTCTAGAATCCCATGTGACCTTTATGTCAATTTGATTTTGTTATATTGCATCATTCCAACTTGTCTTAATTCAACTTCAATATGTATTTGCTTAATATTTAAATAAATATTTATTATTATTTATGTCTATTTACTTTGTTACTTTGTAGTAATTATAAACATCTAATTAAGATAAAGAAATATTGTTAAACTCATCTTAATGAGCTTTACCAAATTAAAAAAATAAGAATGTTTATAATATCTTGGAATTCTTTAATATTTTATTTTTTAAAAGGTTTTAGAATTCTTTAATATCATGGAATGCAATATTGTATAAAATTTATCTAACTATTTTGATTTTTTGTTTTAATTTGAATATGTTATATTGCTTCAATTTATCATAATTATAATTTAATATATTTTAAATAAATATTTTAATATTTTATTTTACCTTATAAGAAATTTTGATTCATACCTATATTGATGATTTAAAAAACAAACTTATAAAGATAAAAATAAATTTTTAACTTGATAGAGCTAATGATGATGACTTTTACAAGAACTTTTTTTATCTCTATCAAACCTAATATGAAATTATTGTGAATTACAAAATTAAATTAGCATAAATAGTAAAAAATTATAATCTTAACAATAAGTAAATATATAATAATTTGGGAATTAGATAAATATAAGCAATTCAGTATAAATAGATCAAACAAATTTTAAGGTTGCAAATGTGGAGAATGTTGTAGTTGATCTCCTTAGTAACTTTGAATTCAACTTTTATATCCAATTTATCTCATTTTTTTAAAATATTTAGTTAGATTTGGTTATGTTATTATTATGCTCTATTTCTCTTCTCATGTAACCTTAACATTGCTTTATTTCATTATATTACATTACTTACACTTAGCTCATTCCATATTTGTTATATTATTATTTATTATTAAAATAATAATTTTTTATCATTTATTCTTATTTAATTTAGTAGTTCATAATAACTAAAACTAGGTCTGATCAAGATGAAATATCAATTGTTAGACTCATTGCAATGAACTTTATCAAATTAAATATTTATTTTTATACGTTTTTAATTATTGATTTCCTTAATATTTCTATGTTTTAATTAGAATTTTTTTTTTACCAAATTTGGTGATCAAGAATGTCATAATCTATAATCTTATTGACAAGCAGTGCTGCTTTTCTGTGTAACTTATAACATTTCTTCATTTTTTTTACTATGATTTGGTTATGTTATGTCTCTTGAATTTATCTCCTTTTTGAATTTAATATATATTTATTCCTTGGTAAAAGAATAATTCATGCTTTTTTACTTTTGTAAGTTGTAGTAATTCTAATTGTTTAATAAAGGTTAAAAATGTCTTTTGGACTCATATCATTGAGGTATATAAATTTATATATTCATTTGTATATTTTTTAAAATATTTTATTTTTTAAAATTTTTGCATGATATAAGTCATTTCATTTTATACATGATATAATTAATAGGGATATTGCACTCTTTTTATTTAATATTTGGAATGCATATTTTTGGTATAATTTTTTATAATTTTTCAAAATCATTATTTTTATTTTATTTTATTACTATGGAACTCTAAATCTCCTCTCATGTAGTAATTAGATAGCTTTGATTGAGTTATATTATATTATTTGAATTTATCTCACTTTAGATTTAATATACATTTATGTAATATTAAAAATTTATTTTATTCTTTTACTTTCTTATTTAATTAGGTAATTCATGGTAAATTTTAACACTATCATATGGAGGTAACAAAACATCATTGAAATTATTTCAATGAGCTTTATCAATTAAATATTCATTTTTTTATTTTTAAATATGTTTATAGGATTTTAGCTTATTTTACAAGATATTTTGATGCATACATTATTGATTATTGAAAATATTATACTCGATCTCCTTAGTATCTTGGAATAAATCTTTTTTGAATAGGTATCAATGTGGAATGAGGAGTATATAATATATATTTCTTAACAAGGTTAGATTGAGATGACAAAAATGTCATTAAACTCATCAAAATAACTTCTATAGAATTAAATATTTATTTTACATTATTGAAGATTTTATTTTCTAAGATTTTGGTAGGCTTTATGTGGCATTTTAATTTAAACTTGATTTGATGATCAAGAATGTCACACACCATCCCTTTTACATCTTGGAATGTATTTTTTAGTATAATTTACCTTATTTTTTAAAATTTTTTGTGATTTAGTTGTATTATATTTCTTAAATGTTTTTTATTTTTCTTTAATGTACAACTAATTAATATAAAAAGTAATTTATTATTTTTTGCACTTTTTATAAAAAATATTGTAGTATTTTGGATGAGGATAAATGTAAATGAATTAAACATCATTGAACTCATCTAAATAAGCTATATTAAATTATTTAAATATCTTATATCTTTCAATATTTACATTTTTATATTTTAGCATGATTTATAAGATATTTTGAATAATACTTGATTTAATAATTGAGGATATTATGATCTATCTTAATAATATGTTGGAATGCATATTTCTTAAATTGATTATCAAATTTATTTTTCATATTTTTAGCTTAGAATTGGATACAATAATATTCGATTTAGCTATGTTATATTGCATGAATTTATCACATTTTGGCTTTAATATATATTTACATAATATTAGAATAGTTATTCATTATCATTTGTGCTTGGTTCTTTAAATAATTCTACCTAATTCTAAATGAGGTTACATTGAGATGAAAGAAATATTGTTTGGACAAATATTGGCAAACTCTACCTAATTAAATGTTCATTTTATTTTGGCAAGTTCAATGAGATATTTTAATTCATACTTGATATGATAATCGAGGATGTTTTGCTCAAACTTCTTATTATCATGGAAAGAAAATTTCTAATATAATCTATCTTATTTTTTAAATTTTTTTACTTCGATTATGTTTTATTAGTATGGATCTCTAATCTCCTCTCTTGTTATGTTTACATTACTTTAATTCAATTATGTTATACTACTTTGATTTATCTCATTTTAGCTTTAACATATATTTACTTAAAATTAATATAGTAATTTATTATTATTATTATTAATTATTATTTTTGATATTTCATAGTAATTATAGTTGTGGTCCCTTCAAAATGAAGCAAATATCATTGGACTCATCTCGATAAATTTTGTTCAATTAAATATTTTATTTTCTAATGTATTTTAATTTTTAGCTTTTTGTCAAGTTTTCAAAGGTGTTTTGACTTGTAAGTAATTTAATAATTGGGAGTGTTACACTGAATCTCCTTAGTATCTTGGAATGTAAATTTCCTTTAAAATTTATCTAATTCTTTAATGTTTTATTTTGATTAGATTATATTACTATTTAACTCTAATTCTCCTCTTATGCAACATTTTTAACATTTTGATTTTATTGTATTACATCACTTCAATTTATCTTATTTCATCTTTGTTATATATTTACATAATATTAAAATAATAATTTATTAATATTATTTTTTACTTATTTTGTTGATTTGTAGTTATTACAAGCAAGGTCACATCAAGGAAAAACAAACATTGTTGGAAACATCTCGATGAGTTCAACGCAATAAATTATTTATTTTTATTTTTTAAAATATTTTATTTTAATTGTTTTAAAACTTCCATCAAAACATTTTGATTCATATTTGATTTGATGATCAAGAAATTTACATTCAATCTTCTTGTTATCTTTGATTGCAAAGCTATATTACACTAAATTAATTTATCTTATTTTAGCATTGATGCATATTTGCAAGATGCTAAAATAACAATATATTTTGACTTATTCTAATTTAATTTGGTAATTTGTAGAAATTTTGGATGAGATTTGATCAAGACAAAACAAATGTCATTCGATACATCTATACCAAATCTACCTAAGTAAACAATAATTTTGATATTTTTAAATATTTTATTTGTAATATTTATCTTGCTTCATGAGATATTTTGATTCGTAATTAATTTAAATATCACTGATTTTACTTTTATTTTTTCATATTACAATCAAACTCTAAATCTCATCTTGAGATAGATTTTCACTGCTTCTATTTTGTTATGGTATATTTTATCAATTTATTTATTTCTACTTCAATTTATTTCTTCTTAGGATTAAAGTAATATTATATTATAATTTATGATTATTTAGTTTAATAATTTATAGAAATTCCAAATAAGATTGATCGAGATGAAAAAAATATCATTGTGAATTTCTCAATGAGCTTTAAACAATTAAGTATAAATTTTTATATGTTTGAATATTTTTTTTAAACATTTGGCATGATTTATGAAATATTCAAATTAAATTGATTTGAAGATTAAAAAATTTATTCTTCACTTCCTAAGTTACTTGGAATCGAACTTTTACATAAAACTTATCTTATTTTTTCTAACATTTCACCTTAATTTAGTTAATTACAATGATAATAAAATTCTCTTATGTGACCCTAACATCCTTTTCATTAAGTTATTTTACATTCCTTCAATTTATCTCATCTTAGCTTTACTATATACTTAAAATAATAATAATAATAATATATTATTTATTTTTATTTAATTTGGAAACTCATTAATTCAAATCATGGTTTGATTAAGTTGAATCAAGCTCTATTGATCTCATTTAGATGAGCTCTTTAAAATTAAATATTCATTTTCATATATTTAAATATGTTTTTTCTAATTATCTACACTCTTTATGAGACATTTAGAATGGTACCATATTTTATAATTGTGGATGTTATACTTAATCTCTATAGTATCTCAAACTACAACTTTTCGTTGTAATTTATCAAATTTCTTCAAATTATTTCTTTTGATTTTATTTTATTATTATGTAACTCTAAATTTCGTTGTAATTTATAATTGTTTTATTAGTTCTAATTATTTATTTTGGTATTTCATTATAATTCCAAATGATGTTTGATTAAGGAGGAAAAAATTTCATTAACTTGGAATTAAATTTTCTCATATAATTGATCTCATTCTCCTTACAAGTTTTCAATTTATCTACTTAACAAATTTAATATATAATTAATTATTATTTAAATATTATTTGAATTATTACTTATGATTATTTATAATAATTTGAATTATTTCGAAATAAGGTGAGATTGAGATACTAATGTCATTTGCCTAGTCTAAATAAAGTTTTTTGAAGTAAATATATATTTTTTAAAATATTTTATGTTGCTTATTATTTACATGCATTATGAGAAATTTGTTTTTGTATTAATTTGATGATTAAGCATGTTACATTTGATCTAGTATCTTAAAATTCTTTTTTTCTATGTAATATATCTCATTTCTTCAAAGTTTTGTTTTCATATTGTTATATTATAATGAAATACTAATTCTCCACTCATGTGACCATTATATACTTTGATGTGATTTTAATATATTACTTTAAATTATGTTATTTCAATTTTATTATATATTTATATTATAATAAAATAATAATTTATTTTTTGTCCTTAATTTGATAATTTATTGTAATTCAAAATGAGTCTTGATTAAGATAAAATAAATTCCATTAGTCTCATCTCAATGAGTACTATAAAATTAAATATTTATTTTTATATTTTTGAAATGATTTAGTTTTTATTATTTTACCATGCTTTATGAGTCATTTTGATTTATGCATAATTTGATAGTCTAAGATAATATACACTATCTTCTAAGTATATTGTAATGCAATGTATTGTATAATTTATTTTATTTCTTCAAATTATTCTCTTTCATTTTGTTATATTACTATGAAATTCTAATTATTCTTACATATGACCTTCAAATCATTTTAATTTCACTATATTATATTTCTTTAGTATAAATTATTTTAGATTTAATATTTTTCACTTAATATTAGTAAAATAATTTATTTGTAATGCTCATTTTATTTGGTAATTTGCAAGAACTCCAAATAAAATTTGAGTAAGGTGGAACAAACATCATCTAATTAATCATAATGATTCCATTGATACAGAGCCAATCCCAATAGACTTATGGAATGTTTCCATTGGCGTGCATCCAGTAGGAATTGAACCTACGAGTTTGCCAATTATGAGTTGGGCGCTTTAACCATTCAGCCATGGATGCTTAATAGGGATCATCATACATCGTAAAGAACCAAAAGGTATTGACATCAATCGGATTATTGATTATAATTCTAATAATTGAATGAAAGGGTATCTTGAACCCTTGGTTATGGTTAATATAGCATATGAACCATTTTTCTTCCCTTTTATGATTGGGAGTATCCGGAGGAATTTGTAATGAAAACACATCAAACACATCACCTGCCTAATAAAAGTTTATTTTTATATTTTCTATCTAATTTGATGATTGATGATATTACATGATGTCCATAGTATATTAGAATGCAACTTCCAAGTACAATTTATCTCATTGATTCAAAATTTTACTTTGATTAGACATATTACTATGGAATTCTTATTCTACTCCAATGTGGCCTTCTTCATTTTTATTTTTATGAATTATATTAATTTAATTTATCTCATTTTAGCTATATACATATTTACATAACAATGAAATAATAACATAATATTATTTTTATTCTAATTTGTGGTCATTTTTGATGTTAATGGACATATCTTACCAAGCTCTATGTAATTAAATCATTATTTCCATATTTTTCAATCTTTTTCTTCTAGTGGTTTGTATGCTTGATGAGATTGTTTGTTTTGTATAAGATTTGAAAATTAAGGATGGTACACACAATCTTCTTGGACGTTGGAGTGCAACTTTCCTAAAAAGTTTATCTCAATTTTTCAAATGTGTTGCTATGAATTGGTTATATTGCTATGTCACTCCAAATGTTCTCTCATGTAACATTTACATCACTTTGATTTCGTTATGTCATATTGTTTCAATATCTCTATTTTTAACTTTAATATATCTTGAATTAATATTAAAAAAATTGATTGTTATCTATTCTTTGTTAATTCAAACTTTCAAGGTAATTCCAAATGATGTTAGATCGAGAGAAAACGAGTGTTGTTTGACTCGTCTAATTGATTTCTATCTAATTACTTGTTTTTATAGATTTAAATATTTTAACTTTTATGATTTTGACTTTCTTTTTGAGATTTTTTAATTGTATCAAACTTGATGATCAAGGAAATTACATTTGATCTTAGTATTTTGGAAAGTAGTTTCCTCATAAAATTTTTCACATTTTCTCAAATTTTTTATTTTTATTTACTTGCATTACTATGAAATAATATTTCCCCACTTCTCTCACCATTATATTGTTATTATTTTGTTATAACATATTACTTCAATTTATCTTTTTAAATATTATTAAAAAAAAATTTTTATAAAAATAATAATTGGTTATTATTTATTTTTATTAACTTTGTTAATTTGTACTAATTCCAAAAGAGTTTTGATCAATATGAAATAAATATCATTATATCTTATTGACAAGCACTATCAAATAAATTTTTAATCTTTATATTTTAAAAATTTTAGTTTTTAGGTTTTTGGCATGCTTTACAAATTTTTAGATCTATAACTAATTTGATTATCGATAATGTTATTCTCAATCTCCTAAGTATCTTGGGTTATAGTTTTCTTGTATAATTTATATCATTTCCTTAAATTGTTCTCCTTGATTTGGTTTTTTTACTTTAAAACACTAACTCTCCTCTCATGTGAATGTTATATCATTTTGATTTTATTGCATTACATTTTCTCAATCTATGTCAATTTGTCTTTAATATAAATTTAGATAATATTAAAATGATAATTTCTTTTTATTTTTATTTCTTAATTTTTATAATTTGTAATAATTTCAAACAGGGTCTTATTATGATTAAACAAATACTGTTATTCTCTTCATGTTGATTTTTATCTAAATAATATTTATTTTTAATTTATTATGTAATTTTTTGGATTTTAACATTTTTATGAGACATTTTGATTCATGGATATTTTTATGATTGATAAAGTTACATTTGATCTTCTCAATATGTTAATGCAAGTTTCTCATTGATTTATATAAATATTTCAAATTTTTTGCTTTGATTTTTCTTTATTACTATGTATCCTAAGTTCTCCTCTCATGTGGCTATTACAATTCTTTTAATTAGTTATAATATATATCTTTAATATATCTAATTTTAGCTTTATTATATATTTTCTTAATAGTAAAATATTTTTTTATTTCTTATGTTTATTTACTTTGGTTGGACATGACTCTATGAGCACATTTGAATTAAATAGTCATTTTTTTAATATTTTTGAATATTTCTATTTTTTTAAGGTTTTACATTTTTTACGAGAGATTTAGTTTTGATAAAGACTTGAATATTGAGAATTTTAAATGTTTTATAATTTTGTATATACTTTATGAGATATATTAATTCATGCCAAATTTGATGATTTAAGATGCCGTCCATAATCTCCTTAGTATCTTGAAATACAACTTTCAAAAGGAATTTATCTCTTTTCTTCATATGTTTTACTTTGATTAGGTTTTATTACTATAAAACATTAATTACTATAATATAATAATTAATAGCTTTGATTTAATATATTACATTACTTCAAATCTTCTCATTTTACTTTCATATATATTTGCATAATATTAAAATAATAATTTACTATTAATTATGTTTATTTATTTTTGTGATTCATAGTAGCTCCAAACGAGATCCAATCGAGACAAAAGAAATATCATTGGACTCATCTGGACGAGCTCGACCCAATTATTATATAAGTTTATTATTTAAATAGTTTATTTTCTATGATTCCAGCATGTTTAATGAGGATTTCAATTCATATCAAATTTGATTATTGAGGATATTAATGTTGATCTTTAAAGTATCTTGGAATGCATCTTTGTATGTAATTTATCTCATTTCTTCAAATTTTGTACATTGTTTTGGTTATATTATTTTTTGTAACACAAACTCATCATGTTTAAGCTTTACATGTCTTTGCCTTGGTTATTTTATATTGCCTTAGTTTATCTCCTTTCAAATTTAATATATGTTTATTTAATTATAAACTAATAAGATATCATTATTTATGTTTATTTATGTAATTCATAGTAATTCTAAATGAGTATAAATTTGGACAAAGCAAACACTAGTGTACTCATGTTAATGAGTATTATCAAATTAAATACTCATTTTCATAGTTTTAAAAATTTGTTTTTAGTGTTTTTGCACATTTTATGAGATTTGTTCTGTTTCAACCTAATTTATTAATCAAAAGTGTTACACTCTATTTTTATAACCTTGGAATGAAACCCTTTCAAAAGCTTTATCTCATTACTTTGAAATATTTACTTTTATTTGGTTATATTATCACCTAATCCCTTCTCATGTGACCTATACATCACTTTTATTTGTTTATATTATAAAATTTAAACTAATATCATTTTATCTTTAATATTTTTAAAATTAAAAATAATTATATATTACTATATATGCTTATTTAGTTTTGTAATTCATAGTAATTCCAAAAGAAAAGTCTAATTAAAATTAAACAAATATCATCAAATTTATCGATATGTGCACTAACAAATTAAACATTTATTTTTATATATTTAAATAATTATTTTTAATATTTTGGCATATTATAAGAGATATTTTGCATTGTATCTAATTTAGCAATCGAAAGTATTACACTTATCTTCTCAATAACTTGAAATGTAACTTTTCTACTATTTATGTCATGTTTTCTATGTTTTCATTTTTATTTGATTGTATTATATTTCATCAATTTATCTCATTTTAATTTTAATATATATTTACTTAATAATTGAATAATAATATATTATTTATGTTTTTATAATGTTATTTTGTATATGTTTTAAACGGGATTTGTTGGAGACTAAAAAATGTTATTGGAATCACATAGAGCTATATTTTTTTTAATATTTTTTATATTTTTTGCTGATTTAGTAAGTTTTATAGAAAATTTAATTAATACCTGATTTGGCAATGATGAATGTTGCACATGATCTACTTTGTTAGTTGGAATAGAACTTTCTCACATAATTTATCCCTTTTCCTCAAACGTTTCTCAATAATTTGGTTGGATACTTAAATCTTTCTCATTTCAATTTTATTATATGATCCTTAATATTAGAAATAATAATTTATTATTATTATTTACATTAATTTGTTTTTTTTAATTCATTGTAATTCTAAGTGCAATATGATTGAGATAAAACAAACGTAAAACCATTAAAAGCATGATTCAATTAAATATTTTATATTCAAAGTTTTGATATTTTTTAAGATATTTTATTTTATTCATGTGTTAATGAATAATATTGTTATATTTTATTTCTATAGTCTCATGAATAGCAACTTTGTTATGTAATTTAAATCATTTCTTAATTTGTTTTTCTCTTGATTTGGTTATATCGATATCTAACTCAAAATCTTCTCTTATGTGAAATTTTTTTTGATTTAATTTAATTATATTTTGTTGCAACAGATTATCTCCTTTTTTTTTAATATATATTTTCATAATATTAAAAAAACTTTGACTTTTTCATATTAAAGTTCTTACTTCCAACACATTTTAGATTTATTTTATTTTTTACTTATTTTAAAGTACTAATTTATTATTTTTTATTATTTAAATTGGTAACTTGTAGTATTTTTGAAGTAGTTCGACTAGAAATGAAAGAAGGTTTGTTGGACTTGTTGCGACAAGTTTTACCAAAATAAATACTCATTTTTACAATTTTTAATGATTTTATTTTGTAAGTTTTTTTTATGTTTTATCATAAATTTTAATTTATACATGATTTCATAATCAATGGTCTTACACTAGAGCTCTTTATTACTTTGGAATGTAAATTTGCAATAAAATATCTCATTTTTCTTCAAATTTTTATATTATATCTTATTATATCACTAAGAAACTATACGTGTGCTCTATTGTGACCTCCACATCGCCTTTGTTTGCTTTTGTTACATTGTTTCAATTGATCACATTTTTGTGTTAATATATATTTACTTTACATTAAAAAATACATTATTATTATTTATGAGTGATTATCTTGTTAATTCATAGTATTCTAAATGAGGCCCAATCAAAACAAAATAAATGTCATTGGAATTAACTTTATGAATTCCATCCAATGAAATATTCATTTTTTATATTTTAAATATTTAATTTTCTAAGGTTTGTGTATGTTTTATGAGAAATGTTTATACATAACTTAATCGATAATTAAGGATGTTCTATTCTAAATCAATATCTTAAAATTCAACTTTGTTGTATAATTTATCTTATTTATTCAAACATTTTTTCTATGATTTGGTTATTTTATCATGAAGCTATAATTCTTTTATTTCATAACTATTTTTTTGTTCTGAGTTGTTCATGTCACTACAAAACTATAGTTCTCATATTGTGTGGCATTCACTTTTCTTTCATAATGATATATCACATTACTTTAATTTATCTCAATTCAACTTTAATATTTATTTACTTATTAATGAAATATAATTTATTATTATTTATTTATATTTAATTTTATAACTCATAGTAATTCTAAACTAGGTTTGATGGAGACAAAAAAGCTGTATGGGACCCATTTTGAAGATTATATCTAATTAAAAATTATTTTTATATTTCTAAATTATTTATTTTTGAGGGTTTTGTTATGCTTTTTGAAACATTTTTACTTGTACCTAATTTGATTATTGGTGATATTATGATTAATCTCCTTGGTATCTTGGAATGTAACTTTTTAAATAAGTTATCTCATTTCTTCACATTTTTTTGTTTAAATTTGTATATATTTGTACAAAACTTTAATTCCCCCAATCGTAACCTTTACATCAATTTCATTTGGTCATAATACATTGCTTTACTTTACCTTATTATAGATATAATATTTATTTATACAATATTAAAATATTAATTTATATAAATTTAATTTGATTTATTTTAGAAACTCTTAGTATTTCTGAGCATGGTCTAAACAAGATGATATACAAGTTGTTAGACTCATCTTAATTAGCACTTTCTTTTTAAATATTAATTTTAATAGTTTTAAGTATTCTAATTTCTAATGTTTTGCCATAATTAATAAGATATTTAAATTTGGACCATATTTGCTTATAAAAAAATTTTAAACTTGATCCTCTTAGTTTCTTCGAATGTAATTTTCTTGTATTGTTTTTCCCATTCTTTTTAAAAGTTTCACATGGATTTTGTTAAATCACTATAAAGCACTAATCCTTTTTTTGTGTGATCATCATATCACTTAAAATTGATTATTTCACATTACTTCAACTTATTTCATTTAAAATTTAATATTTATATAATTAATATTAAAATAATCATTTATTATTATTTATGCATATTTAATTTAGAAAGGTATAGTAATCCCAAACTAGGTCTAGTCGAAAGGAAATAAATGTTAAGGGACTTATCTTCACTAGCTCTGTCAAATTAAATAATTATTCTTTATATTTTCAAATATATTATTTAATATTTTGGCTTGCTTTACAACACATTTCTTTTTGTATAGCATTTGATCATGGATGCCACACTCGATATGCTTAGTATCTTTGAATGCCAATTTCTTATGCAATTTACCTAATCTCTTCAAATGTTTTACTTTGATTTGATTATGTCACTATGTAATTCTAATTCTATTCTTATGTAACTATTATATCACTTTTATTTTGTTATTTTATATTACTTTAACTTATCTCTTTTTTTACCTTAACATATATTTACATGATATTTCATTATCAATTTTTTATTTTTTTTGGGAGTTTTTACATTGGTAGTTAATAAAAATTCTAAATGAGAGATGATGGAAAAAAAACATCAAACATTTTAAGATCTTTTTTATGCAATTTGGAAGTCGCTTTTGAAATAGTTTTACACTCACTTCCTAACAGCTATAATAAAATTGTTTTGATAAATACCTAACAATTGTACATGAAATAACTAATGAATGCGAATCAATCTTTGAAATCTCAATGAAGCACAACTCCATGGTCAATTGGCATAAATTATATTAACAACAATTGTGACATCTCCTTCTCAAATCATCAAAGTTTTTAGCTAAGCCTTACACTCTTATTCTTTCAAATTCTAAGTTTTCTTCTTGAATTTAAGCTCATTTTGCTTTGTTCTTTCAAATATTTTCAATCTTGTTGTATTCTTCTTTTTCTTTTGTGTTGCCTAGCATTTATGAAAGCCCAACCTTGGTTCGATTTAGTAAAAAATTGAGATTGGATTTGGCTAACAAAATCTTAGGTTTTAGTTGAATCTACAAAAGCTGATATTTTTGGAGGTGAACTATATACGAAAAAACCTTAAGTTGTACAAGTTGTAACTTTCTATTACTAATGTTTTTCTTCACCTCAATTGGGTGGACATAGATTCTAATTTGAAATAAACCACCAAAAATTATCGTGCCATATTTTAATTTTTATCTTTATTTTTTCCAATATTAAAATTAATATATACATATAATCAAGGTACATAAAATTATTTTTAAGAAATACATATATTGAAAAATAAAAAAAATTACTCTTAAGACTAATGTTCACATGCTTCTTATGAGTTTTGCATAATAAGTTTTACTTCAAAATCATTTTAATTTAACATGAGGTTAGATCTAGATGAAACAAATGCCATTAGACTCAACTAGATGAACTCTATTTGAATAAATAATTATTTTAATAATTCTAAAAGTTTTTAGGGTTTTAACATATTTTATGACAATTTCAATTTGCACCTAGTTATATTATCAAGAATATTACACTTGATCTATGTGGTGTCTAGGAATGTATACTTTATCAAAGTTTTCATTTTCATTTGGTTAGATTACTATAAAACTCTAACTCTCCCATCGTGCGACATTATTTGCTTTGATTTAGTTATATTAAATTACTTACATTGATATTTTTATAAATTTATTTCATATTTACTTAATATTAAAATAATGTTGTTTAATTATTTAAGCTTATTTATTTTTATAATTAATAGTTCTTCTAAAAGACATTTGATTAAGATAAAACAAAAGTCATTGGAGTCACCTTGATTGCTTTTTCTTATTACATATTCATTTTATATTTTTTTAATTTTTTTCAAGAATTTGGACACACTTTACAAGACATTTTAATCTATATCAAATTTGAGGATAGAAAATGCTACTCTCAATCTTAGAATCTTAAACTGAAGCTATTTTATGTAATTGCATTCATTTCTTTAAATTTTTCACTTTTATTTGGTTATTTGAAGGAGTAAATTTAGATCTTCACTTGTGTGTTCTTCACTTGATTTGATTAGTTTATAATATGATATATGAAATTATCTCTTTTTAACTTTAATATACCTTTGCATAATTTCAAAATAATAATTTATAATTATTTTTAAATATTTAACTTTTTAATTAATAATAATAATTCCAAATGAGGTGAGATTAAGACAAAATGTATGTAATTAGATTTAACTCGACGAGCACTATCAAATTAAATATTTAGTTTAATATTTTTAATTTTTTGACATAATGTAGGAGTCATTATATTCGTATCTATTTATATGATCAAGAATGTTATACTTGATTTCTTCAATAACATTGAATGCAACTTTCTTGCCCATTTCTTTAAATATTTGTTTTTGATCTGGTTAAATTACTACAAAGATCTAATTATTATTATGCTCATTTAATTTCATAATTTATAGTAATTCCTATTTAGGCTTGATTAAAAATGAAATAAACAACGTTATATTCTTAAATAGGTTTTTTATTTTTAGACAATCTTTAGGAGGCATTTTGAGAACACCAATTTTGATGACTGAGGACATTACATCTATCATCTTAGAAACTAGAAAATTGACTTTTACTTGTAATTTATCTTATTTCTTCAAATCTTTAGGATTTATTTTGTCAAATTAAATTCCTTCAATAAATTTGATTACAAATTTATTATAAATTAAGTAATATTAAAATAATAATATATTATTATTTTTATTTTTACATTGGCAATTCATTATAATTCCAAACAAGATTTATTGAAGAGTAAAAAATGTTGTTGGACTCATTTGAGTGAGTTATGTTTAATTAAATATTTATTTTATTGGATGAAATATTAAATTTTTTATAGTTTACACATGAGTTTTGAATCATTTTTATTTATATCTAACATGATGATGAACGATATTAAACACTTTCTACTTAATGTCTTACAATGTAACTTTTCTAAATAATTTATCTTATTTTTAAAAAAATTTTCTTTGATTGAGTTATATTTCTATGAAATCCTAAATCTTCTAATGTTTGACATTTACATAACTTTATTTGTGTTATATTACACTACCTTAATTTATGTCATCTCAACTTTAATTTACATTACTTAATTTTCTAAAATTATTTTATTATTATAATTTTTTATTTATTTTTATAATTATTAACAATTTTAAACGAGGATTGATTATGGAAAAATAAGACAGAGCTTAATGTTCTCTATCTAATGAAAATTATTTTTTTTTATTTCTAAAACATTTTTTTAAAGTTTTGGCTTAATTTAAATAACATTTTGAGTCATACTTTATCAATCAATAAAACATGTTACACTTGATTTTCTTAGTATCTTAGAATATAAGTTTTTCTTATAATTTATCCCATTTTGTAAAATTTCATTCTTTAATTATTTTATTTTATTACATAACTCTAACTCTCCTCTCATGTGACATTTGCATTGATTTTATTTTATTTTATTACATTGCAACAAAATATTTTGTTTTAGCTTTAATATATTTTTTCATAATATTATAATAATAATTTATTATTGTTTAATGCATATTTTCTATAATAAATTACTAAAAAAATCAAAAAGATGTCAGACAAAATCAAATAAATGTTATTGGACTATAGTAGATGAGTTGTATATTAAAATAAAGTTTTTTTTAGTATTTTATGAATTTTTTATGGTTTTAGCATATTTTATGATACATTCTTTTTATGCAAATTTATATTAACAAGAATGTTACACTTTATCTCCTTAATATCTAACAATATAATTTTTCTTATATAATTTATCTTAATCTGTCAAATTTTTTAGTTTAATTTTTACATAATTTTAAAAATTTTTAAGTGGTTTTTCATGTTTTATGAGGCATTTCAATTTATAATAGATTTGATGATAAAAATGTTATCTCGATCTTCTTCGTGTTTTATGATAGAGTTTTTTATATAATTGTTCACATTTCTTCAAATTTTCCTTTTCATTTAGTTATACTAATAAGTAGATTTAGATCTCCACTCATATGACCTTTGCATCGGTTTTATTTGGTTATAATGCATCACATCAAATTATCTTTTTTCTTTTTTAATATATCTTTTCTTAACATCAAAATAATAATGTATTATTATTTATGCTTATTTAATTTTATGATTCATAGTAATTTCTAATGAGTCTAGATAAAAATAAAACAAAAGTTATTGGATTTGACTAAACAAGCACTATCTAATTAAATATTCATGTTAATATTTTGAATTTTTTTGGCATAATATATGAGCCATTCCATTCATAACTAATTTAATGATCACAAATGATACACTTGATCTCATTAATAACTTGGAGTACAGCTTTCCTATAGAATTAATAACATTTCTATAAATATTTCTTTTCGAATTGGCTAGATTATTATGAAGCACTTATTATTCTCTGTGTAAACTTAACATTGCTTTGATTTATATATATTACATTACTCACATTTTTTATTCTAGATATATTATATATTTAATTATTATTAAAAATAATTTATATTTTTATGCTCATTTAATTTTGTAATTTATAATATTCACAGATATGCTCGATTGAATGGAAATGAACATAGTTATACTCTTTGTGAAGAGCTCTATTAAATTAAATATTATCTTTTAAATTTTTAAATATTTTTTCTAATTTTGGAAATCATTAAAAAGAAATTTTGATTCATACCTATCTTGATGATCAACAACCCTAAATCTATTTGCCTAGTATATTGGAACGCAACTTTCTTATACAAATTATCTCATTTCTTCAAATTATTTTCATTTAATTTGGTAATTTTTAATATTCCCACATATGACTGACTAAATAGAAATAAACATAGTTATACTCTTTATGAAGAGCTCTATTAAATTAGATATTCTCTTTTAAGGTTTTAAATATTTTTGCTAATTTTGGAAATCATTAAAAAGAAATTTTGATTCATACCTATCTTGATGATCAAGAAAATTACATTTATTAGCCTAATATTTAGGATGCAACTTTCTTATGTAATTTATCTAATTTCTTCAAATTATTTTCATTTAATTGGTTATAATACATTCCTTCAATTAATTTTATTTTAACTTTTAACATATATTTATTTAATATTAAAATAAAAAATTTAAGTAATTAATTTTTTTATAATTTTTGTATGATTTACAAGACATTTTATTTAGTAACTAATGTTATGATTTAAGATGTCACATGCATTATAATATGTTACAATGCAACTATTTTATATAATTTATTATATTTTACTCATTTTTTCTTTGATTTAGTTATATTACTATGAAACTCTAAATCTCTTACTATCTAACATTTATATTATTTTCATTAGGTTATATTATACTATTTCAATTTTCTCATTTCAACTTTATTACATAATTTCTTAATTCAAAAATTATGTGTTTTATAGTTGCTTATTTATTTTGATAATTTTGAGTAATTTTAAACAAGGTCTAATGGAGGAAAAATAAATGTTATCAGACTGATTTCAAAGAGCTCTATTTAAGTAAATATTATTTTCTTTTATTATTAAAACTTTTATTTTTTGGACTATGGCCTTGCTTTACAAGACATTTTGATTCATACATTAATGTTTCATAAAAAATTACACTCATTAACCTTATTATCTTGGAATATAAATTTTTTATTTATTTATCTCTTTTTTCAAAAGATTTTACTTTGATTGTTTTATGTTAATATGTAACTCTAAATCTCCTATCATGTGACTTTTGCATTAATTTCATTTAATTGTATTACATTACAAAATTATTTAGTTTTTACATAAATATACCTTTCCATAATATCAAAATAATAATGTGTTATTATTTATTGTATATTTGGTTTAGTAAATCATTATAATTTAGCATGCGGTCAAATCAAGACGAAACAAATGTGATTGTATTTTACTAAAAACATTTTATCAAAATAAATATTTATTGTAGTAATTTAAGAGGTCTTTAAGGTTTTGGCATATTTAATGGTACATTCCATTTATACTTCAATTATTATCAAGTATATTACATTGGATCTCCTTAGTATATAGAAATACAAGATTTTGATACAATTTATCTCATTCTATTAATGTTTTCAATTTTATTAGTTTTTATCATTATGAAAATCTAATTCTTCTCTCATGTGATCTTAACATTACTTTGATTTATTTATGTCATATTTATCACTTTAATATTATTCTTGATTTAGTTTTATATTAACATATTATTAAATAGAATATTCAATTAACTATTTTGTTATTTTTTTAGTTCATAGTAAAGTCAAACAAGGTCAAGTTAAGATGAAAAAATGTTGTTAGACTCGTCACTACTAGGTCAATTTAATTAAAAATTAACTTTGTATTCTTTAATGATTTTATTTTTTAAGGCTTTGGCATTCTTTAGAAAGAATTTTAATTCTTGAATAATTTAATGATCGATAATTTTACACTGTCACCTTAGTACCTCGGAATGCAACTTTCCCACATAATTTATCATATTTTTTAAACTTTTTTCTTTAATTTGGTTATACTATATTATTTAAATTTATCTTATTTTAGCTTTAATTTATAATAAAAAAAAAATTTTATTTGTTATGCTTTTTTTGGATTGCTAATTAGGAATAGTTTTGAACATGGTTTTATGGAGATGAAAAAAAATTATTGAACTCAGCATAATCAACTTTATCAAACTAAATATTCATTTTTATATTTTAAAATTTTTTTAGTTTCAATATTCTTGCTTGATTAATGAGAATTTTAATTTATTTCTAATTTAATGATTGAGAATATTGTACTCTTTCTTATTATTTTGGCATGGAACTTTCCCACATAATTGGTCACATTTTTTAAAACTTTTCACTTTGATTTGGTTACATTATTATGTGCATCTAAATCTCTTTACATTACTTTGATTTTGTTATGCTATACTGCCTCAATTTTTTTATCACTTAAGCTTGAATATGCATGTTCATAGCATTAAAAAATAATTTTATTAGTTTACAAGTTTTTTCACTTTGGTTATTCTCAATAATTTCAACCAAGGTATGATGGAGACAAGTAAATTGTTGTTGGCTTGCCTCAATAAGCTATACCAAATTAAAGTGTCATTTTTATATTTTTAAATATTTTATTCCATAATGTTTTGGCTTGATTTACAAGATAATTCAAATAAAGCCCAATTTGATGATAAAAAATGTTACACTCTATCTCCTTAATTTCTCAAAATACAACATTCATGCACAATTTATATCATTGTTTCAACCTTTTGTGTTTGATTTGGTTATATTAACATTTATATCTAAATCTCTTCTGGTGAGACATTTATATCAATGTTATTTAGTTATATCATATTGTAATAATTTATCTTATTTCAACAATAATATTTATTTTTTAATATTTAAAAAATAATATGTTATTATTTTTGTTTATTTCTTATTATAATTCACCATAATTCCAAATGACATCCAATTAGCATGAAATAATTTTTTTGGAAATTATCTTGATGATCTTTATCTATTTAAATAATTATTTTTAATTTTTCTTTTTTTTGAATTTTTGCATAATTTATAAGACATTTGATTTTTACCTCATTTGATAATCAAATATATTATACTTCATCTCTCTAGTATTGTAATGAAACTTTTGTAAACAATTTTTTTGGTTTCTTCAAATTTTGTGCTATTTATTATTCTATATTACTTCAATTTATCTAATTTTGGTAATTTTTTATATACTTCATCGCATTCAATATGTTGACTTGATAGTTCCTCTTTGGCATATTGATAGTACTAAATGGATTTTTTTTACCCTTATAAGGTCAAACCCATTATTGAATAAAGAAGAATAGCTTCATTGATAAATATTAACATTTTGTTGGGTCTTGCAAATTGTTATAATAAATTTGTGCCAAATTCTTTAAATTCATATAAGTTCTTATTTAGTTGGCTAGGAAAGGAAATGCTTTTCTTTGTTTGATTAGAGTGAATAAAGTTAAGTTTATATTAAGAATATACTGTGTTCGGTTCAAGGTTTGACCTTGTCAAACAAGGGTATGCGATTTTAGGTCTATTCTTATGCTTTAGACATTAGTTTAGGAGTAGTCCTTGGGCATAATGGTCATATGGTGCCATCATCTAGAAACGTGTATGAGATTGACCTCAATTACTTGACCAATGATTTGGAGTTTTGTTTGATTTACTAGTATAGGATTTATTTGCATGACTCATTCCTCTTATTATCTTAGGCATTTGGAAGGATGAGCTAAATACAATTTACTAAGAATATCATGAGCCCTCAAAGGTTCCTATTTGATTGAAATATATGGGTTCTTAGGACTATGCTATTGGGGATGACATCATAACATATCATGGTTGGTGGTGCATACATCTGAACTAAGAGTTCTAAGATAGTGTATTAAGAAAGGCTCATTATTGTAGAATGACAATCCATCTAATTGAAGGTAAAATGTATAATTTTACCTAAAGATTATCTTGTGATGGAGACTTTTAAGGAAACATGTCGTACACTTAGTCTAGAGATGCTTCACTTTTTAAAGAGTCAAAGCTAACAGTAAAAACCTAGTGGGTTATTATAGAAATCATGCCCAAATGGAAATAAGATGAGATTACTATGGAATTTCTTCTTCATTATGGAGGTCCCAATAAATATGTGACAATATTTTGTTATGGTTAATTAATTAACTAAATTGGCTCGTTTTCTAGAATGAAAAATGTTAAACTCAGTAAAAAAAACTAGTACACCTTTATCTGCAACAAATAATGTGTCTATATACTCTTTTTATATAATTTTCATAGTTTTAGAAACATTTACATCCAGTATTGGGAACTACTCTTTAGTTCAGAACATTGTTTCATTCGTAGATAGATGGAAAATAAGAGAGGGCTGTCTTGATCTTGGTGGATCTATTGAGGCTTGGTGTACAATCATACTCCTCAAACTAGTTGGTGATTACCATTGATAAAGTTTGTTTACAATAATAGTTACAAGTGAGCTTTTGGCACAACATTGAAAGAGTATTCAAAGGGAACACATTGAAAATCTCTCATATATTGGGTTGATGGTGAGTTTATGTAGATCTTTAGACTAGGAGACTATTATGTAGGTCCATGATGCATGAGATAAACTACATCTAGTATAGAATTGATAAAAAAATGATGTTTGTTCTAGTTTGGAAAGTCTTCCAAATTGAGACCAAAATATAGTAAACCAAGTTAAGTCATATAATAAATTTGCTTTGTATCATATTGTCTATAATCACCAAAAGTATTAGCTAGAATACATGTTTTATTCCATGTATCTAATAAAAAAAGGTTTGTTCAAAACCCTTATGTTTTTTAATGGGGCCTAAAGAACTTTAGATTCAATGAGATGAAATATATCTAAAACCCGATTTTTATTCTTTAATTTATTAGAAGACAAATGTAGGATAGAACATACCACCCTTGGTAAAATTAGTGTGCAATAATCAAGAATGGGAGGCTGCTTTTGGAGTTGCATTTCTAGGTTTGTCAAAAGGGTTGTTCTCTTGATTTCAATGAAACAAATCCAAAAAAGATAGGGACGATATGAGGTATGATTATTTTTATATATGTACATTTTAAAATTTATTTTTGAAATAAAACACTAAATGAATGTCTTATGAATAATATTTAAAGGGATAAATGAAAAGAAAAACCTTGTGGATAAGGTTGAGAGTTTGTAAGATAATGTAATAAATATAAATTAAAAGAGGATAAGGTACAATCGCATGCATATGGGAAAGAGATAATAACAACCAACAAACCTTCAAGGATCTATAAAAGGGAGTATTTTGCATTAAAAGGGAATGATATGATAAGGTTAGATAGTTTTCTTGCTCCCTAGACATAATTAAACTAAATAACAACAAATCAAGTACTCCAAGTAGGCCAACATTGAGAGACAAGAATAGGAGGGGAGTTTGCAAGCCAAACTATGAAGATGAGAATATCAAATATGGTGTAGATGTCTACCTAGCTTAAGAGTTGTGAATCTTCAAGCCTTGTATAATAATGTAGATAAATATTAAGTGATTAAACGAAGTATTTTGCTACATATTCTCATGCCATAGTCTAAAGTTTATTCAATATAATGATTATGTAATGTATTTATGTTAACAGCCCGTATGTTAATGGAATTCATAAATGTGGAACTTTTTATTCTAAGTTCAAAAACACAAATCACAAATGAAGCACTAAGAAAATTATTGAAATATTAATTCTTATTATTTCCTTTATTTTAAAATTAGTGCTAATTTAATGTGTAAATGCATATGACAATATAAGTGCAATGCATAAAAAGTTTGTTAAGATTTTTATTTCGTATTAACTTAATAATAAAATAACTTATGTACGACACCAAAAATATTATTGGATATATTCTTATTTTTAGGACCAAAATGTTAAGTCAATTTTGTAAGATAATTCCCAACACATAGGTCAAGTGTATAAATTGATTATCTTTAGCATAAATACACTTGTGATGATGAGATCTGAACTTGTTCGTTTTTTGAATTTTATTCACATTATTTCAATGACATATTATTGATAAATAAGTAAGATATTTATCAATATAAAATTAATAGAAATGAGGTATGCATGAAACTAAGAAATGTGTATTATTTTTATTGACACATTGAGTGGACATGATAAAATTATAAGGAATATTATTTTTATGTGAAGTTACCCCAAAAATCAAGTGTAGTTCCCATGACTTTTACCATTTCAGTAGTAATGCACTTCCTAGGGTAGCTCGATATAGTTGTAGGCTATACCATGATATAAGACAACACCAGATGGTGTGATGATTAGCCTTCTATAGAGTTGTCATAAGCTATCTATCGACAGATAAGTTGGTAAGGTGTGGATGTGTGACCCATACTAGAGATATTTTCACTAGCTTACCTTTGGGTTTTTTGGATAGTTGGGTGTTGTTTTTAAAGCCATACTTTTGACGATTGAGATAATACTAGCTGATAGATATACTTATTGATAGAGACCTACCCATTGGAAATCTTTTGTTTAGCATTGATGTAGACATGTTATGTAAGAAGGGATAATATTCATGAAGAAAATGGGCCCAAATTAAGAAAAAGGTGAAGTCTTATGGAATTTAGAAATTCGAAATCTCTAGTTATAAGTCAAAAAATGTGAAGGTGCAGCCAAGTAATAAAAGAATTTAAATGTTTTTTATTATTATTATTAAATATGTAATTACTTAAGGAAATTTAGGAGCATTAGATAGCAAACCAATTTGGATTGATATTTAGAATTAATTTAATTATGAAGTAACTTAGGCAAACTATCAAAAATATAATAAGATATATTCTTATAATGTTTGATCAAGAAGGCAAATCAATTTAAAGAAAGTTCCCAAGCACTAAAATCAAGTGGGAAAACCATTTGACTATGATGTAGGTATGCTCTTTTACATGACATTTCTTGAGCATGTTGCAATAAAGTAAAGTTTCTTGCTAATGATCATCGCATTCAATATGTCTACACATTCGAATTTCAATCATAAGTGTTTTTTGTTGACAAAAAAAAGATGTTTTCAAGTATAAAATTGAAGGAAAAGTGGTATACAAGTAATTAAAAAAATGTCAAATTGTTTATTGGAATTTTAAGATAAGAATGACACATTTAACAAACAAGAAAAATTTATAAGGAATATATTTTTCCTGTGATGTTATACCTTTACTATAATGTGGTACGAAGGCTAATTTGATAATCAAAAATGTTATGTTAAACCATCTTAATATATTGGAATGCAATTTTTAGGTACTTGCTTTAATTTTTTTATGTTACTATATAGCTCTAAATCTGAACTAGGTTGACCATTATGTCTTCAATTTTGTTATACTACATTGATTTAATTTATCTCATCTCAACTTTAATATTAGTTAGTTAAAATTAAAAAAGTAATCTATTATTTTTTATGCCTATTTACCTTCTTTATCCATAATAATTCTAAATGAGATCTAATTTAGACAAAGAAGTGGCAATAGACTCATCTCAACTAGCTATATTTAATTAAATATATATATTTATAAAATTTTCAAATAATTTATTATTTTAGTTTTGACATACTTTACCAGATGTTTTAGTTCATTCTAGATTAAATATTTGAAGTTATTATACTTAATCTACTTAATATCTTAGAATATAATATTTTTATGCAATTTGTCTCATTAATTAAATATTTTTATTTTATTTTATTATATTATCATGTAACTCCAAATCTTCTCACTTCTGACCATTAAATCTCTTTGATTTGGTTATATTATATTAATTTTATTTATCACTTTTCAATAAAAATATAATTTTTTAAGTATTAAAATAATAATTTGTCATTATTTATTCTAGCTTAATTTAGTAATTCACTATAATTCTAAACAAGTTCTAATGAAGACGAAGTAAAAATCGTTGGACTCAACTTAATGAGCTCTATCTAATTAAAAATTCAATTTTGATATTTTTAAATATTACATTTTTTGAATTTTTTGTATGTTTTATAGGACATTTTACTTCAAATATACTTTAATTATAAAAAAACAGACTCAATCTCCTTAGCATCTATGTTACCTTATTCATTCAATTTCCTTTACTTTGATATGTTATATTACTATGTATCTCCAACTTTCATCATGTTTAACCTTGTCATTTTGTTTATTTTATGATATTATACTGCTTCAATTTTTCTCATTTTAGTTTCAATATATATTTTCTTAACCTTAAAATAATAAATTTTCTTTATTATTTCTTATTTAATATGGTGATTCATGGTAATTATTAATGACATTCACCTAAGAAGAAATAAATGCCGATATACCCACCTCAACAAGCTCTATTTAAATAAAGATTAACTACAATATTTTTAAATGTTTTATTTTTGAACTGTTTTGTTATACTGCATGAGACATTTTGAATTGTAGTTAATGCGATGATTAGGGATGTTACTCTCGATGTCCTAAATATTTTGGAATGAAATTTTCTTTTGCAATTCATCTCATTTTTTAAAATGTTTATCTTTGATTTGGTTATATTATTATATAAATCTAAATTTCATTTCATTTAAATTTTAGATGTCTTTGATTTGGTTATATTACATTACTTAAATTTATCTTTTTCAAACTTTAATTTTTATTTACTTAATATTAAAAATTAATTCATTATTATTTGTGTTTATTTTATGTGGTAAATTATTGTATAATCCAACTAAGATTTGATCGAGATGAGACAAATGTCATTTGAATAATTTCAATGAGCATAATCTAATTCAATATTTATTTTATATATTTTTTAATATTTTTATTTTTTTTGGTATATTTTGAGAACTTTTTAGTTTTGCACATGATTTGATGATTGGCAATATTATACTTGATCTCCTTAGTATCTTGTAATATAACTTTTCATTACAATTTGTCTTATTCATTCAAACTTGTTTACTTTGACTTGGATATATTATAAGGAAATTCTTATTCTCTTATCATGTGTTTATAATGCTTTCAGTTGGTTATGTTAAATTACTTCAATTTATTATATTTTAAGTTTTATATATTTACATTTAATAATAAAATAATAATTTATGATTATTTTTTGTTTACTTCTTTTGTAATTCAAAATAACTCCAAATATGTTCGATTTGGAAGAAACAAACATCACTAGATTCATCTTAATGACCTCTATCTAATTAATTATTTTTTTTACAATTTTAAATATTTAAATTCTTTGATTTTTGGTATTTCTAATGTGATATTTTGAATCATACTTAACATAATGAATAAAGTTATTATACTCAATCACCTTGGTATTTTGAAATACAACTTTTTCATACAATTTATCTTATTTATTCACATATTTTGAGTAGATTTGGCTATATTGTTATCTAATTCTAAATCTCATCTTATTTGACTTTTACATATCTTTTGTTTTGTTGTATTACATTTCTTCAAATTATCTCATTTAATCTTTATTGTATATTTACTAAATTAAAATAATAAGATTATATTTATTTGCTTTGCTAATTAGTAATAATTCCAAGTAAGGTCCAATTCAGATAAAAAAGACATATTAGAACTCATCTTAATAGGTTGTATCCAATTAAATAATCACTTTAAAATTTCTAAATATTTATTTATATGGTTTTGGTATGCTTTATGTAATATTTTGATTTATACCTATCTTAAAAAAGATATTTCACTAAATATATATTAAAGATGAATTAAGGTAAATTGAAGCAATGTAAAAATAATATGAGAGAAAATTTAGAGTTAAATTGTAAAATAAGAAAATAAAAATTAAACATTTAAAGAAATGTGATAAGTTATGCATGAATATTAAATTTCAAAGTACTATGGAGATTAATAGTAGCATCGTTGATCATTAAATTAGGTACGAATCAAAATATTTTAAAATGCATACCAAAACATTAAAAACTAAAGCATTTAAATGGTAAAAATGGAAATCTAATTTATTAAAGGTCATCAAACCAAGTTTAATAAATTTTATTCCATCTCAATTAGACCTTTTTTGGAATTACTATTAATTACAAAATTACATATAAATAAATAAATAAAAATTATTATTTTAACATTAAGTAAATATATATTAAACAAAAAATAAGGTGAATTTAAGAAATGAGATTTAACCAAATAAAATCAATGTAAAAGTCACATAAGAGCTTACAGCTACATAATAATATAGCCAATTCAAAAAAAAATTTTAAAGTATTATGATAAATTATATAAGAATGTTGCATTACAAGATATTAGGAAGATCAAGTATAATATCTTCGATAACAAATAAGGTACAATTAAAATTGCATAAGAAATAAAATATTTAGAATAATAAAAATGAATATTTGATTAATAAGTCTTCATTAAAGACAAGTTTAATGATATTAGTTTTATCTTCATAGGAAAATATTTAGAATTACTATGAGTTACCTTATTAAATAAGAGAAGATAATAACAATCATTATTTTAATATTAAGTAAACTTATATTAAAAGGTAAATTAAGATAAAATGATGTAATATAGCATAACCAAATCAAAATAGTATGAAAGTCATATGAGAGAAGTCTGAGTTATATAGCAATTAAGCTAAATTAAAATGTAAAGAAATGAAGTAAATTATACAAGAAAATTGTATTCTAAGATACTCATTTGTTCAAGTGTAAGATTCATAATCATCATATCGTGTACGAATTAAAATATGTCATAATGTATGATAACAAATTTGAAATAAAATATGTAAAAAATTAAAAAAAATTTATTAGATATATCTCATCATAATGACTCCAACAGTCTTTATCCATCTTAATGAGGCCTCATGAGGAATTACTATTAATTAACAAATGAAATAAACAACAATAATAATAAATATTATATTAATATAATGTGAATGTACATTAATTCCAAAAATAGATAAATAAAGGTAATGTAATTTATCATAATGAAAACAATGTAAAGGTCACACTATAGATGGTTTGGAGTTTGTATCATAAAACCTCCAAAGTAAAATATTTGGCAAAAAACTAATTTGAAATGAAAATGTCTTGTAAGGTATGCCACAATAATGGAAAATAATGTATTTAAAGAATATTAAAAAAATTAAACATTTAATTTGATAGAGGATATCATGAGATGTCCAAAAATTTCTACTCTTCTTTAATTAAACCTCATTTAGAATTACTACAAATTAAAAATTAAAAATAAGAATAAATAATAATTAATTATTTTTTAAAATTTTAAGCAAATACATAATTAATCTAAAATGAGTTAAAATGAATTGATGTAACATATTGAAATCAAAGTAATGTAAAAGTCAGAAGAGTGGACAATTAAAGCTTCATAGTAGTAAAAACAAACCAAAGCGAAACAATTGCAGAAATTATATGAATTATAAGAGAAAACTATATTCCAAGATAGTATAGAAATAGAATACATTATCTTCGATCATCAAATTTTGTACAAATCAAAGCTTCTTTTAAAATAAGCCAAAATTGTATAAACTATAATATTGAAAAAATAAAAAATGAATATTTAGTTGCATAGAGGTCATCAATGTGAGTCGAAGAAGGTTTATATCTCTCCATCAGTTTTTTAAAGATACTACAAATTACGTAAACAAGCATAAATAATCATTAGTTCTTGTTTTACTATTAATTAAACATATATTAAAGCTAGAATGAGATAAATTGAAATAATGTATTGCATCAAATTGATAGTAATGTAATTATCGCATAAGAGCAATATTCGAATCTCATTAATATATAATAAAAATTAAGAAGGAAAATTTAAACAAATAACATAAAATATATGAGAATATTGTAATATCTCATAATAAGCATCATTAAATTAGTTAAAATCATTGAGTGAAAAATTCTAGATCGATAAATTTGGGACAAACAAAAATATATCATAAACCATACCGAAACTCCTAAAAACTATATTTAAAAATATAAAATTTAATTTTTAATTTGATTGTGCACCTTTAGACATGTTAAACCATGATTGTTTAATCTTGATAAAACCTTGTTTGGTATTATTATAAATTATAAAAATAAAAAAGCACAAATAATAATAAATTATTATTTTAATAATAAATAAATATATGTTAAATCTAAAATGAAATAAATTACAAAAAAATGTAAGATATATGAAATTAGAGACAATTTTGAATAAGTGTATAAATAAGTAGTATTCAAATACAGTGAGGAGATCAAATATTCCATCTATAATCATCAAATCATGTATGAATTGAATTGTCTCAAAAATATGCCAAAGAACTAGAAACAAAAAATTTCAAAACATAAAACTGATTTTTTAATTTTATAGAGCTTATTAAGGTTATTCTAATGAAATTTATCTTTTTTGAAATTAATATGAATTACTCAAGTAAATATGTATAAATAATAGTAAATTATTATCTTATTAATATATGTAATATATTAAAGTTGAAATGACATAAATGGAGGTAATGTAATATAACACAATCTAGGACATGTAGTGGCCACACTAGAGAAGATTTAGATTTACATAACAAAATCAAAGAAAAAACTTTAAAGAAATAACAAATAATGCATAAAAAAAAGTAGCATTCTAACATAGAATAGAGCTTATGTGTAACATTCCTGATCTTTAAATCTAGTTTGAATTAAAATATTTTATAAAGATAGCAAAAGCCATTCAAAAGAAAATATTTAAAAATGCAAATAAATATTTAATGAGATAGAGTTCATGGAGATTAGCTTAGTGATAATTGTTTCATCTCCATCAAACCTCATTTTTAATCATAGTGAATTATCAAATAAACTAAACATAAATAATAGTAGATTATAATCTTACTAAATTCATTGTAATTTTAGTTGAGGTCTAATAGAGATGTCATAGAAGTCATTAAACTTGTCTTAACAATTACTATACAATTTAATAATCACTTTTTTTATTTTTAAATATTTTATTTTTCATGGTTAAGGATGCTCTATTAGTCATTTTGATTTATATATTATTCTATATTTGTGGATGTTACACTGGATCTCCTATAGATCCAATTATAAATTCCCATCTTATTTTTCTTATTTCTTAAAATTCCATGCTTTTATTTTGTTTTATTACTTTGAAACTCAAATTATCATCTTGTGTGAGCCTTATAATGCTATGATTTTGTTATATTTCATTACTTCAATTTATTTAATTAATTTTTTAATATATATTTAGTTTAATTAAAATATTAGTTTTTTTCATTTATCATTATTTATTTTGATAATTCAAAGTAATTTCCATACTTATTTTGATCAAGACAAAAGATGTCTTTTGAGTCATCTCAATGAGCCGTAAACTTAAAATTTTCAATTCTATATTTTTAAAAATTTTATTTTCTAAGGTTTTGGTATGCTTCATAAAAAATTATGATTCTTATCAAATTCAAAGATCAAAGATTTTAAAATTGTTATCCTCAACAACATTGAATGCAACTTTTTGTATAATTTATCTCATCTACAAAAATTTTTTTGCATTAAAAATATTATATTATTAAACAACTCTAAGTCTCCTCTTTTGTGAGTTTGATATCCCTTTGATTTGGTTATATTATGTTGCTTCAATTAAACTCATTTAAACTTTAATATAATTACCTAAAATTTAAATACAACTTTACTATATTTTATGCATATTTAATTTTTTTAATTTTAGTAATTCAAATTGTGGTCCAATCAAGAAGAAATAATCGTTGTTTACTAATTTTTGTGACCTTTTTCCAATTAATTATCTATTTATATTTTAAAATATTTTATTTCTTTGAGTTTTGGCATGATTTGTGAGATACTTTGATTTGTAACTGATTTGATGAATAAGGATATTATGCTTGATCTCTTTAGTAACAAGGAGTGCAACTTTCTTGTAAACTTTATATCATTTCTTCAAAAGTTTCTCTTTAATTTAGTTATATTACTATGAAATTCTAATTCTCCTCTCATGTGTCCTTTGCATCATTTTTATTTTGATATATTTAATTATTTAAATTTATCTAATTTTAGCTTTAATATATGCTTACATAATATCACAATAATAATTTGATTTTTTTCATGTTTATTTATTTTATTAATTTATAATAATTCGAAATGAGGCAACACTAATAAGAAAATAATGATCCTTAGGCTCATCTCGATAACCTTTATCTATATAAATATTCATTTTTTTAAATATAAATATTTTTAAGGGCTTTAACATGCTTTATGATGCATTTTGATTTGTAAATTATTTGTTGATTGAGTATACCTTGCTTGATCTTCTTAGTATCTTGGAATGTAACTTTTTAATATAATTTCTAATTATTTTCAATTTTTTGCTTTGATTTGGTAATATTCCTATGTAAGTCTAATTCACTTCTCTTATGACCCTTATATCGATTTGATTTTGTTAATTTAAATTTTTTTAATTTATGTCATTTCAGTTTTAATATATATTTCCTTAATATTTAAGTAATGATTCTTTATTATTTATGCTCATTTACTTTCATAATATGTGGCTATTAAATATTACTATTAAATATTAATGTTTATGCTTTAGAAAGCTTTCTTTTCAAACATTTTGGCATTTTATAAGATGTTTTGATACATATCTAATTTATTATTTGAGGATGTTACACTCGATCTCTTTAAAATTTTTGAACCCAAATTTCTTATATAATTTATCTTATTTCTTAGAATATTTTTCTTTGAATTGGTTATGTTACATTGGAACTTAACTCTTCTCTTACGTAGTTCTTACATTGACATGATTTGGATTTATTACATTGATTAAAATCATCTCATTTCAATTTCAATATGTATATATATGTATATATACTTAATATTCAAATACTAATATATTGTTATTTATTCTTATTTTCATTTCTAATTTTTATTAATTTTAAAGATTATTATATTCATCTCGACGAGCTCTATCCAACAAAATGTTCATCTTATTTTGAACTACGTTTTTGTAGTTTTTGCTTTTATTAAGAGACATTTTGATTCATACAAATCAAATATTTTATATTCTCTTCATATTAAAATAATATTTTATTATTATTTATGCTTATTTATATTAGTAATTCCTAATATTTTCAAATGAGATTTGATTAAAACGAAAATAACATCATTGGAGTCAACCCAATGAGCATTAATTAATTTAATATTGAGTTTTATGTTTTTTTGATAAATTTTACACTTTTTTAGTGTCATAAGATTTTTGAATCCATGCATAATTTAAAGATTAAGAAAATTATGCACAATGTCTTTAGCATCTTCGAATGCAACTTATTGTCCAACTTATCTCATTTATTTCTATTGATTTGGCAATATTAAATCTAACTCTAAATCTCCTACTGTTTAACCTTTATTTAATTTTTATTTGATTGTATTATATTATATCAATTTATCTCATTTCAACTTTAATATATATTTACTTAATATTAAATTAATTATTTATTATTATTTAATCTTCTTTATGTTGGTTATTCGTAATTATTCTAAATGAGGACTGATTGAGATAAAACAAATTTTGTTAGACTCATCTCAACAAGCTTTCTCTAATTAAATATATATAAATATATGTATAAAATAATAATTTATTATAAAAAAAGTTTGATCAAAATGAAAATATGTCATTGGACTTATCTCATTAAGCTCTATCAAATTAAATATTAATTTCTATATTTTGATAATATTTCCATTTAATTTCCATAATGCCATAAAATGTAACTTTTCCATATAATTTATTTAATTTCTTGAAATATTTTACTTAAATTTGTTTATATTACAATGTAACTCTAAATCTTCTCTAATGTCACCATTACATTACTTTTATTTGGTTATATTATATTAAATTAAATTATTTCATTTTAATTATAATATATTTTTACATAATATTAAAATAATTATTTATTTTTATTCTTTCTTATTTAATTGAGTAATTTTTTGTTATTCTAAATTATACACAATCGATATTAAATAAACATTATTGGACTATTTTTGAATAGTTTTATCCAATTAAATATTTATTTTTTGTATATTTTTTTATGATTTTTGTACTCATTGAAAGACATTTTGATTAATACTTGATTTGATTATTGAGAATGTTATAATTGATCTTCCTAGTATATTAGAATGCAACTTTGTCATATAATTCACCCATCTTTTCAAATATTTCCTTTTATTTTTGTACATTACTAGAAACCATAATTCTACACTTTTGTTACCTTAACATCAATTTGATTTGGACATATTAAATTTTTTTAATTTATTTCATTTTTTAGTTTATGTCATTTTAGCTATATTATATATTTAATCAATGTTAAAATAATAGTTTAATATTATTAAAGCTTTTTTAATTTTGTAATTGTCATTACAATTGAATGAGATTTGACCAAGATAAATCAAACATCCTTATGCTCATTTAATAAGTTCTATCTAACTAAATATTTTAATTCAAATCTAATTTAATAATAGAGTACGTTACACATAATCATCTTAGTATGATAAAATACAACATTTTTGAAAACTCAATCTAATTTCTTCAAATTTATTACTTTAATTTTGTTATCTTATTTTGAAATCTTATTCTCCTCTCATGTGACGTTAACATTGCTTTGATTTGATTATATTACATTACTTCAATTTTAAGTGATTTAAATTTTATTATATATTTTTCGTTATTTTTTAAAATAATAATGCTTCATTATTTATTCTTATTTAATTTTTAAATTTATTGTAATTTTAAATAAGGTCTGACAGAGATGAAAATAATGTCAATAGTGTAATCTCAATGAGCTCAATATATTCAAATATTTTTTAATTTTTAATTAACATTTATTGTTTTAATTTTATTGTAAGCATAACATGATAATTTAATTAACACATAATTTCGTTATCAAGGAAGTTATGCTTGGTAATCATAGTATCTTTAAATCAAATTTTCTTATATGATTTATAACATTTTTTCAAATTTTTCTATTTAATTTTTTATATTTCCACATAACTCTATTTTTTCTCTAATGTGACCTTTATATAGATTTGATTTTGTTACATTATATTATTTTGATTTCTATCAATTTTATTTAATATTTTTTACATTGGTAATTAAATTCTGTTGAAAAAAAGATTTGATTGAGATGAATAAATGTTATTAGAGGTCTTGAAGAGCCTTATCAAATAAAATATTAATTTTTTTTTTACTTTTTTTTAGTATTTTTGCATTCTTTATGAGATGTTTTGATTTATATATGATTTTAACAAATGAGTGTGTTACACCCAAATACCTTTGTACCATGGAATATAACTTTCTCATTCAATCTTTAACCCATATCCCATTTCTCCACATATTTTGAGTTAATTTTTTTATATTACTTTGTAACTCTAAATCTCCTCTTATATGACATTTAAATTACTTTGATTTGGTGGTATTTCATTGAATCAATTTATCACCTTTAAATTTTAAAATATATTTACTTAATTTTAAGAAAAGTATTTATTACTATTTAGGCTTACTTAATATTGTAATTTGTAGTTTTTCTAATGATTGTTGCATCAAGATGAAACAAATCATATTAGATTCTTCTCAATGAGATCTATCTAATTAAAAATGTATTTTATATTCTTACTTTTTTTCTTTTAATGAACTTTGTACTCATTATGAGACATTTTGATTCACACCAAATATAATTTAGTGTTACACTTGATCCTTTAGAATCATGAAATGCATCATTAAGGTACAATTTATCTCATTTTGTCAAATTGTTTGCTTTTATTTTTTTATATTGCTAAGAAACTATAATTCTCCTTTCATGTGGCAATAACATTGCTTTGATTTGGTCATTGTGCATGTTTAAATTTATCTCAATTTATCTTAATTATATACATACTTAGTATTAAAATAATAGTTTATTATTATTTATGTTTAATTAGTAATTCATAGTTATTTTTAACAAAGTCTGATCAAGAGAAAATAAATATCTTTGAACTCATCTCGATGATCTCTATCCAATTGCATCTTCAATTTTTAAAATATTTTTCTCTCAAATTTTTTATGCCTTTTGGAAATTTTGATTCGAATATGATTTGATAATTAAAGATTTTATGCTAATTCTCCTTCGACTCTATGAATGTAACTTTATCATACAATTTATCTCATTTCTTCAAAAGGTTTGCTTTTATTTGGCCATATGGTTATGAAACTTTGATTCTTCTCTTATTTGACTTAGATAATGCTCTAATTTAGTTATATTACACTGCACCAATTTTTCTCATTTAAGTTCTATTATATATTTCTTTAATTTAAAAAGATAGTTTTTTATTATTTATGATTATGTAATTTTTAATTAACTATAATTCTAAATAAGTTTTGATAAATATGAATAAAAAATACCTAATTCGTGCCTAATTTGATTATAAAGGTGTTTAGCTCAATTACATTTGTATCATGGAATGCAACTTTCTTATAAAATCTATAACATATTTTTCAAATTTTTGCTTTTGATTTGGTTATATTTCCATGTAGCTATATTGTTTCTCTTGTCTAACCTTCACATCACATTGATTTTCTTTTTCGATAGTTTTTCAATCTATATTATTTTTTTATAATATATATTTGCTTAAAGTTTACATAATAATTTATTATAATTTATACTTATTTTATTTGGCAGTTTGAAGTTATTATAATTTCTTTTTAGTATCTTGGAATTAAACTTTTTGATAATATTTTTCTAATTTCTTAAAATGTTTTGTTGAGATATTTTTATATTTCTATGTTACTCTAAATCTTCTGTCATTTATGACATTTACATCACTCTAATTTTGTTATGTTATGATTTTTTTTTATAAAATTTTGGCTTCAAAATATATTTATTTGATATTTAAATAATAGTTTGTTAAGATTTTGATGCATTTATTTTGGTTGTACTTAATAATTTTGAACAAAGTATATTGAAGTTAAAAACTTTTTTTAGCTATCTTGATGAGCTCTATGTTATTAAATTGTCTTTTTTATTATTTTAAATATATGTTTTTGAAGTTATATCTTACACTACTACACATTTTGATCTACATGATTTAATGATGGAAGAAGTTATGCTCAATCTTCTTAGTGTATTGTAATAGAACTTTCTCATACAATTATCTAAAATTTTTAATATTTTCACTTTTATTTAACCAGATTAATATGGTACTCTTAGTCCTTTTTTGTTTGACCTATAAATGTTTGTTTTGTTTACATTATATTGATTCTTTTTTTATTTCATCTTTAGTAAATGTTTGCTTTATTTTAAGAAAAAAATTTAACATTATTTATGCTCATTTACTTTAACAGTTGATAGTATTACAAATGTGGTGTGATCGAGGTGAAAAAAAAATTGTTGATCTCAACTGATGAGATATATTGAATTAAATATTTATTTCTATATTTTTAATTAAGTTTTCTTGTATATTGGATTTCTTTATTAGATATTTTGGTACATATCTTATTTCATGATTAAGTATGTTACACTCAATCTCTTTATCATTTTTAATGGAATTTTTTTTACAATTTATCTAATCTCTTCAATTTTTTGACTTTGATTTACATTGCTTTAATTTATCTTATTTTTTATTTAATAGACATCTACTTAAGATTAAAATAATAATTTATCATTATTTATGATTATTTGATTTATTAAATCATTGTAATTCTTAATGAGGTTCTATCAAGACAAAAAATGTCATTAAACTAATCTTTATGACTTTTATCCTTTTAAATTTTCATTTATATATTTTGAAATAATTTAATTTCTAAGGATTTGGCATACATTTTCAGACATTTTGAGTTGTATCTAATCTGACAATCAAGAAAGTTATGCTCTATCTCCTTGTATCTTCGAATGTAACTTTCTTGTATAACATATCTTATTTGCTCAAATTTTTTTGCTTTGATATCCACACATACATGCATACACACATACATGCATGCATATCCACCACACACTGATGCATACACACATGTGCATGGAAAAAAGCATGGACAGGCATACATATACAAGCTCATCCACCCAAACTTGCATGTTTGAATGAATGTGCATGCATCCACACATATAACACACACATGCACCCACATGTGCACACACAAAACATAAACAAGCACACACTCAATTGTTACATAGAAAAACGTACACTTACATACACATACAAAGCTACACATGTGCACATTCACACACAAGTGCACACACACACATGCTCACACATAGACATAGCAAGCACACCTCCCCCACACACACACAAACACAAAAAGATAAATACATTAGTGCACACACATGCATGTACTCCCACATAAACTCACACATGCACCTACACACAAAGAGAGATGCATGGATGCATACACACAAGCACACACATACATTCACACATGTGCACATACACACACACATAAACATGCACATGCACATGCACACACATACATACACACATATTGATGAATGCACATATAATGATAAACTCACAAGAGGCTATGTACACACACATTCATATGCACACAAATAGCCACGTAAATGCACACTTGCAAAAATGAACATACACACGTGCACCCACACACTAGCACACAAATACACATGAGCACATGCCAAAAACATGTAAACACATGCATGCACCCACACACGCACATGCATGCACACACATGCACACACACACATACTTACCCATGCAAAGGCAAACACATACACTCATATGCAAACATGCACCCAACCACATACACACACATGCAAGCACACACATTTTCACACAACATTCACACACATGCTAGCACACACACACACATGCACACAGCCATACACATAGGTACACAAATGCAAACATACATGGACAAGAACTTGCACACTCATAGTTAGAGGCATACACACACACACATCGACACATAGATATGGACACAAATGCACATTCATGGATGCACACACATACACTTGTAGACAAACACATACACATACAAATGCAAGCACATACACATGTGTGGACACACACATATATTCATATACATGCATGCATGCACATGTACACAAACACATGTAGACATGCTCACACACAGATGCACACATGCATGTCCACAAGCACACACTAATACATGTATATGCACACTTATCTACAACTACTTATGCACACACACACACACACACATAGACACATACGTGCATGCACACACACACATGCACAAGCACTTACGCATGTCGGCACACATGCACACACCCACACGCCATGTATGCACACACACGCATTCACACATGTGCACATGCACACACACATACATGCACACATACAAATACACACATGCATACACCCATGCACACACTTAGACAAACACATCTACTCACACACACATGCATGCATGCACATAAACACACAAATGTACACAAGCACATGCACACAAACATGTACACACATGCACTCATAGCGAGATACACACACATACACGTACAAATGAACGCACTTACACACAAACATGTACACAAACACAGATGCACACATATGTGCACTCTTACACACTTACATGCACATAAACACACACATACACATGCATGCACACACCATGAAACACACTCTCACACACTCATGCACACACATACGCACACGCACACATGCACACAAACCCACATACCAACACACTCATGCAAGCTCGTGTATGCAAATGCATGTGAACTGTCACACATATACGAGCACTAACATGCACCCACCGACCCACACATACGCATAAAAAAATTCACATGCTCAAAGACTCATAGACATAAGAACATGCAAATGCAAGCACACGTATATACATGCAAACATGCAAACACACACAAGCATACACATATGCACATGTGCACTCAAGCATGCAAACATACGAACACGAACACACAAACCCACATACAGGCACCCTTGCAAACACACACATACACAACACACACACGTGCATACATGCACATCCATGCTCGCATGCAGACACACATAAGCACACATATACACACAAGAAATAACTCATATGCTTAAACATGCACACGCACATACAAGCATGAATCTGCGTGCACACGCCTACATAAGCACATGAATGCATGCACTCAAGCACACATGCACATATCCACCCACAGAAGCATACATACACACACTCATGCACATACGCAAAATTGCACACACTCCCCTATACACACACATGCACACACACCTACACATCCATGATCACGCACACACACACAAACCCGCACATGTAGACACATACACATAGACAAATATGCACACAGACATGATCATTAACATGCGCACACATATACACATGCATGCGGACAACCACACACACAAACATGCAACAACCTTACACATTGACACAAACTTACACATGCTCATGGACAGACATGTAAACATAGATAAGCAAACACACACATACATACACACACGTGTTTCCTCACACATCCATGGAGATGTATGTACATAGACATTCCCACACCCATGCAAGGCCACACACATGCATGCACAACACACATCAACATGGACACATGCACACGTGCACGAACAAGTGCACACACACACACTGACACACTAACACACACACACACACTGACACACACGAACACATACACACACAAGCACTCACACACAGACACACACATAAACTTATATACACACATAAGAAAGCACTCACATGTGAACACATATACTTGGACACATATACTTGGACACATATACTTGGACACATACACATGCACACACACACATCCACAAGCACACACACACATACAAATGTACACAACCACATTAACACAAGCACAAATGCACACATTCATGTGCCCACACACACCCAAGCATACTACATACCATTATACACACACAAAATGCACACTCCCTAATAAACACAAATGCACATAAACACACACAATCACATAAACATTCATGAACAAATGGACATGTACACAAACATGTGCACTCACATACACATACAAAAGCATGTGCATAGCCACACAAAGATGCATATGCACATGCTCGCAAACACAGATTGATACATGTATGCATACACATGCCCACAACCACACATACACACACAACACACACTCATAAGCATAGGGTGCACACAAGACACACGCACGCAGTCACATAAGTAGGCACATAAGCACATACACCCACACCCACACCCACATGCACACACACACATAGACATGCACACGCACACATGCACATGTGTGCATGCACACACACATGAACAAACACATCCACTAACAAACACATGTACACATCCACACATGCCCATGCACACATACACACATGCATATAAAGAAAACATGTACATAAGCACATGCACACACACACACACACTCATCCATGTACACACACACATGCAAACAAAAATACCCACACACATGCACTCAGAGCAAGAGACACACATGCAAGCAAATAAATAGGATCACACATATGTACACACACGCATGCATGCACATGCACTTGCACAAAAGCATGTGAATTGTTATGCACAAACATGCACAAGCACACACACATGCTTATACACTCACAGACACATGGGAACATGTAAGCACATGCACACACAAATGCATGCATACACACACAAGTTCAAAGAAAAATGCACATATATGCACTCATGACAAGACACACACACACAAGCACTAAACATGAACACACACACGCACCTATACACATTCATGCTTGCATATAGTCACATACATAAGCACACATACACACAAAAGCAACCACTCACATTCCCAAACATGAGCACACACACATACACACATGCATGCACAAGTACATGCACATACATATAGACACTCCCATTCACACTCATACAAACAAATGTACACACCACATGAATGCATGCACACATGCACACATGCATATGATCACGAACACATAAGGTTACATACATACACTCATGAACACACTAAACTTGAAGCACACTCTCCCATGTGCACACTCTTAGACAAAGACACCCACAAACAAGCCCATGCACATGCAAACACATGATAACACACACACGCACATGCACATAGATAAGTGCATTCACAAACACACATGTACAAATGCATGTGCTTAGCCACATACACACAAGTAAACATGCACCAACATAGATATACATATTGATACACACATGCATACACACACAAAATAGAAAAGAAACATAGAAAGGCAATCACACACACATGTATACATACATGTGCATGCCCATACATGCATGCACATGTACACACACATTCGCATTGCCATGCATAGGTACACAAATGTATGCACAACACACATAAATACAAACATGAACTTGTGTGTGCCTACACATGCATGCACCTATAGAGACACTTGCATACATACCTACATGAACATGCAGACACACAAGTTCACATGTATCCACAACCACACATTAGCAAGTGCACACACAAGAAAACATATGCACAAACACACACACACACACACACACACACACACACACAAGCATAAGCACATACATGCATAAACAAACACATGCATACGAAAGCATACATATACACACATGCACCCACCAACACACACTTGTGCACAAGCACACACCCACACATGCATGCATACCCATAGACACACATTTATATAAACATGCACACACACGTACACATAGACACACAACAACACAAGCACACATAGATAAGAACATGCACACATATTCACACAAACATACATGCATAAACACAAGAGCATAAATACACAGACATACCCACACACATGCAATGTGCAGACAAATGCACACTTACACACTCACATGCACACACGCACGCACAAACACATATAAACATGCTTATACACACTCATACACATGCACACATATACATAAAAAACATACATGCACACATGTATATCAAAAACACACATGCACCCCCACACCCATACAAATTCATAATATCATAAATGTGCACACAAAGATGTACACACTCACAAGTGTGCACACATACACATAAAAAACATATATGCACACATGCATGCATGCACATGCACAAGCACATACACACATGTACAGGCACACAGACATTGTGTAAATGCATAGAGACACACATATGCACACACACACAATCACAACCATACTCACTTGTAGACATGCACACACTTATACACATATGTATGCATGAACACATGTGCATATCTACACATGTACATATTCATACACAAACTCCATAAACACACCCCCATATGCACACATGCACAAACACACACACACATATGTACACATTCACATAAACATAAACAATAATACAATCAAGTAGACACACACACATACATGCAAATGAACACACTAAATCCAACATACACACATGTACACACATACAGATGCATGTAAGCACACATACACATGCATAAATGTAAGCACAAGGCCACACAAACACACACAAATAGACACAAAAGCATTATTGCACACACACCGACAATCATGAACATAGAAACACACATGCACACGTACATGCACATACATGCACACATGCAAACCCACATATGTATGCACCAATATGAACGTGTACACTCATGTAAGCACACCCAGAAAAATAAACACCCACACACATGAACACACCCACACAAACTCATGCACAACACACACACACACATGCATGCATGAATGCACCAACTCATATGTGCATACACGCACACATACATGCACATATGCACACTTAAACACATATAGTTGCACATGCTCGCAAACACACAACCACACACCCATGAACACATGCATGCACCCACGCACATAAGCACACATACACCTACATACATGCACTTACACACATAGACCATCACAAAACACACAGACGCATATGCAAACACATAAAAAAGCATGCACACACTCACACACACTTACACACATGCACACCCATGCATAAAATCAAACACACACACATTTGCACTAAAAAATGCAAGTTGACCCACATTTACAACCACATAAAGTGACACATACTCATGTGCATGCACACAAACAAGCAGACATGTACACACACATGCATACACATGAAAACACAAGGACATTCATGCACAAACACACGTGTGCATGTAGACACATATGCAAGCACACATACATATGCATAAGAATGTTGACACAAAAGAATAAGCACATGCATACACTCACATAAAAACACACAAATGCACACATATGCACATGTATAGAAAAGTAAATGCACAGAAAGAAACTCATAGAAAGGCATGCACAAACATACAAATGCATATGTACACATACATATATGCATAAACACATACATAAACACAAATACAAACATACCCATGCACCTGAACACATTAACAAACACACACACTTTCAAACACAAGCATGCACTAAAAAATGCACACATATACATGCACACACACATGCATACACACACATGCACACACCCACACATACTGATGTACACACACCCACACATGCATGTGTATAAAAAAACACACACATATATACATGTACACACATAGATGCACACATAACATGCATTTAAACACACACATGCATGTACACACAAAACTCATATGCATGCAAACATGCATTTACACATGTGTGTTCCCATGGACTCACATTCATACACACACAAATAAACACATGCATGAACACACACAATCATTCACACATAAAAGCACACAGACATACACACACACATGTCTACACACAAATACATAGACATGCATAAAAGTGTGTGCATACACACACACACACACACATAACCGCATGCATACATAAATATGTAAACATGAACATGCAGACACAAACATATACACACACACACATAAAAATTTACAAACATGCTTGTACACAAGCACATGCAAGCACGAACTCACGCATCATGGATGCACATTAGCACACTCACACAAAAACATGCACAATCTCATATGTAGGCACACACATTCATACACACATGATTTCAACCACACACAAACATAAACATGCACTCATGCACAAATTTGACCAAGCGCATACATGAACATACACATGAACATGAATATGCAAAAATAGACAAACACACTTACAAATATACATGCACATGCATGCAAGCATACACACATATGCACATTCACACATAGACACATGACAATAAGCAAAGACAAACAAATTCAATGCATATGCTCATGCACAAACACACATATGCACACACACAATCACACGTGCACACACAAAAATACACACATCCACACATGCTCCTGTATATACACAAACACAAGCACATATAAACACACACAACACACACACAAGAACACATAGACTCATGCACACATACACAGACATGCATGCACACACACACATACACATATAAGTGCACCTAAAACCATGTATACACACATACAAACACACACCCACACATGCATGCACAAGAGGCATGCACATACACACCTACATGCACATGTACACATGCACACACATGTCCACACACACATAGATACTCACACATACACATAGACACATGCACATATAGGCATAAACATATGTACACTGACATGAACATGTACAGACACACACATGCACCCATATGCACACAAGCACACACACAAACACTCATGCACACACAAACACACCCACATACATGCAAGCATGTTAACACATAATATACATGCTTACATAAACAGATGCAAACAAATATGCTTGAACACACATCCACCAAAAAGATACATAAACACAAATGCATCTGCACATGAACAAAGACATGTGCACATATGCATACACATTCACATGGACACACAAAAGTGTATCCATGCACACGTACACAAAGGCACATGTACACAGACATAAACACTTGCATGCATACAAACACACATGTAATAACACACACACACACCCTTATGGACATGCACATGCTCACATACATATGCATAGGAACACACACAAATACAGACATATGCATATGTACACACATCCACATGCACACAAACACACACCCATGTGTACACAAAAGCATGCACATGAATGCACATAAATGCATGCACGTACACACACACACACACACATGCATGTACACATTTCCTATTGTGCACACACATTCACGAACACACTCACATGTGCACATGCTTGAACACACACAAATAGAAATGCAAAAACACAATAACACACACATATGCACACATGCTTATGAACACACACATGCACATAGACAAGCATGCATACACACATGCATGTACACATGTACTCTTACAAACACACCCACACAAATCCATCCACAAATGAATGCATACATGTTTGTGGATTTTGAAACATAAAAATAAACACTTGCATAATGACTCAAATATACACGCATGCATGCACATGCCTACACACTCACACACTTATGCTCACAAACCCACACACACACACACACACCCACTCATTTACACACACATGCATGTATACACATACACAACCACCCTCGCACATGTATCCACACAAGAACAATTATACACATGCACAATGTCATATGCACTCACACACACTTGCACATGCACACACACACACACACACATACCCACACATTCAAACACACACACGCATGCACACCCATGTGCACATCCATATGCATACACACATGCACACACACAAACACACTCACCTAGATGCAGACATATACACATGCACACACACACACACACTTATGCTCACAAACCCACACACACACACACACACACACACTCATTTACACACACATGCATGTATACACATCCACTAACACCCTCGCACATGCATGCACACAAGAACAATTATACACATGCACTCACACACACTTGCACATGCACACACACACACACCCATACCCACACGTGCAAACACACACATACACATGCACTTGCACACAAACATGCACACCCATGTGCACATCCATACGCATACACACATGCATACATGGACACACACAAACTCACTCACCTAGATGCATACATACACACATGCACACACTCACACACGCACATTAACACACTACACACACATTGTTGTGTGCACCACATACACACACATGCACATAGAGACATGCAAACATGTATATATATATACACACACATACAGATAGTTGCACATGCATACATGCACATGTGCATACACACATGCATACACACACACACAAACACATGCATAAATGCACACACAAGGGCATAAAAATGCACACATATACACTTGTGTGTACTCACAAACACATGTAGACAAATACATATGCATACACATAGACACATTCCCACACACAAGAATATTCAAATAGACACACATATATGCACAGACACTTGAACATGTATGCACACACATGAACATACACATATGCATGCACACAACTATCACACAAACAAATACATACATGCACATAGATGTATAGAAGCACATGTAAACAAACACATATTCTTTATGCACAAAACACATGCACAAAAGCGCTTGGGTACATTTATGCAAATATAAGCACATGTACACATAGAGACACATGCATGAGCACATGCACATAAATACACACACATACATAGATGCATATTTGCACACTCACATGATATTCACACATGCATACATGTACACATAGATGTCCAAGAACAAAAACATGTGCAAACATACAGACATACACCTACACACTGACACAAGCACTCCCAGACATACACACGCACACATGTATACCAAAACTCACACATGCATGTGCACACACACACACACACTATACACACATGCACATACATATACACGATAAAATTAATGTGCATATACACGCACTTGCATGCACACATGCACACTCATATGAATAATAGTTGCACATACACACATACACACACACACATGCACACTCAGATGCATGCACACACATATGTATGCACAATCAAACAAATGCACACTCTCATACATTCTAACATACATGCATACACACACACAAGCGCAAATGCACACATACATATAAAAACATTTGCACATACACACACATGCACACCCTCATAAGAATGCTCACGTGCACAAACACACACAATTGTATGCACAACATAGACAATGATTCACGCACACGTGGTCGAACACACATGCTTGTGCACACACAAGCATACATAGACATGTGCACATGTACACTTAGATACACACCAACACTCAACCACTTTCTCACATATGCACACACATGCATGAATGGATGCACACACATGCACACTCACACACCCTTGGACAAACACCTACCCATGCAAAACCACATACGCACAAAAATGCACAAATACATTCCATATAGACATATGTCCACAAACACACACACACACATACATACTTAAACACACACATACACAAGCACACAGATAGACAACCACAAATGCACATGCACTTGCCAATACAAGTGCACCCACACACACAAGCAAGCACACACTTATATACAAAGACACAAACACACACACACATACACACACATACATGCACAAAACAATACACTCACAATTAATAAAACACACATGCACTTGTGCACTCACTCGAACACATGCACACAAGCACATTCATACATGCACACATATGTACACACACACTTGCACATGTATACACACACATGAACACCCACCTACACACACATGAACACATGTAAACACACACATACACTTCTACAAGTGTATAGACACATAAATAGACACACACACATGCACACATATATGCACACATACACATAGAGACAAATGTGCTCGCACATACACACACATGAACACACTTCTTTGCACACTGATACATCATGCACACATAGATGCTCCAACACATGCATACAAAGGAACACATGTGTACACAATTACACACACATGCGCATGCACACACATGTACACACATGAAAACATGCACATACAAACAAATATGAACATATATACAGACATACACCGACACATTTACATTCATGTGCACAAGCATGTCGAAGAACATGCATAAACATGCACATACACATGCAAAGGTACACACATATGCTCATGCATAGGTTCACACATATGCACACATAGCCACACATACACTTATGTATACATGTACATAGACATACACATATTCATCTCACACAAATATGTTGATACACATGCAAATGCATCCACAATCTTCCATACAAGTACACACATGCACTCAGACCTACTCAGACACTTAAACAAAGAAACACAAATATGCACATGCACACAAACTCACACACACACACACACACACTTACATGCTCAAACATATATATAAACATGTGTGCATGCATGCACACAAACATGGATGTTTGCTCACACACAAATACATACACAGACAAACACATGCAGACATATGCACTAACACACATAAACACTTGCACATAAACACACATACACACATCCACACACATATATATAAGTACTCACACATACACACACTCACATGAACTAACACTCCCTAAGGCATACATACAAACTTGCACACACACACAAACATGGAAACATGCATGCCCTCACACAAGTACATGGACACGCACACTCATGCATGCATACAAAAACAAACACATGAACACACTTACACACACATGCACAATCACACATGAACACAAACACAAACACAAATACACACACATGCATTCACATCCAAACACACACAAACATACATGCATGCACACAAACACAAACCCAAGCTCTCAAACATATAGATATACCTACACATACATACATGTAAATACATACAAATGCATATGCCTGCACATATATAGAAATAGGGACACACACACACATACAGATGCACTTGCATGCATCTGCACACACACACATGTACATAAATGCACACAAACACATACACTCACACATAACTACACAAATGTACACTTACACACACACATGCACACACATAAACAAACACGCATGCACACTCTAGCACACAAACATACCCAGAGACATACATGCACATGCACAAACATGCGCACATGCAAAAATAAGAACATGCACATGCACACATATACACACAAGCACATATGTACAGACATGCCCACACACCATACAAATGCACGCACACATGCATGCACACATGCCTACATAGATGCATGCATACACACATGCATGCACACAAATACACACACATGCACCCACATGCACCTACATGCACACATACATGGACACACTTGCACATATATGCAAATACATGATGCCATGCACACACAAACACATGAACAACCACACATACATGCATATAGATACAAACATGCAAAAGTACTCATGCATGCACAAACATGCTCTCACAAATATATAGACAGAAACACACACACACACATAAACATACATATGCACCTACAAGCACACGTGTGTGCACACACTTACACACAAGAACACATGGGTACACACATGCACAATCATGCATGCACACACTTACACAAATAAGTATATATACACCCACACACTCAAACATACACATGCACCTATGCACTCACCCACACAAACATGTGCATGCATGCACACATACAAACTCACACACACTCACACATGTACCCCAACACACCCCTCCCCCCTCTCCCCACACATGAACATGAGTACATGTAGTTACATACACATAACACAAACTCACACATGCAAACACCCATACTCATGCAAGTACACAAGTCATGCTTTTGAACACATAGATATATACATATATATATATATATATATATATATTGACATGCACATGTATAGCCACACATGCAAAAACATTCACGCACACACATGTACTCACATGCACATGTGAATACACATGCATACACACACACACACACGGGCATGTGCATGCACATTGACCTACACACATATTAACATGTGCACACACACATCCACGAACATGAAAATAAATACCCACACACACATATACAAATGCATGTACACATGCACATTAATGTATGCACACACATACAAGCACAAATACACACACACACAAGTATTCAGACATACATGGACCTACAAACACACGCACACCTAAATGCATATGCAAACACGCACATTGACAAACATAAGCACATTGATGCATATATGAACATGAACACAAATAAAAACACAAATAAAAACATGCATTACGCATGCACGCACACACAAACATGCGCCCACATAAGCACACACACATACTCACTTCCATAGGCATGCTCACACACATACATGCAAACATGTACAAACACACATGAATAGAGACATACATGCAAGCACACACACTACTATACACACACAAGCACAACCATGCAAGCACAAGTATAGGCATCACACACAAATGCACTCATATTTGCACACACATGTACACACAAGTATACACACCTACACACATTAGGCAAGCACATAAATACCTTACACCCATATATGCAAGCACATATGCACACACACACACATGAACACACACTCACAAACACCCGCACACACACATGAACACTCACTCCTACACATAAAAAAACCGCACACATACTCAGATGCACATGCACACATTTTCATAAGCATATGTGCAAGCACACACAACCCTAAACATATAAGCAAATAGACATATCGACACATGCACATGCACACACACACACAAGTAGATACACATCCATGAACTCACACATGTATATGCCAATGCATGCACAAAGAAATGCACACATGCACTAACATGAACTCACACAACGCACACACACAGACATGCACTAGCATACATGCATGTAAATGCAAACATAAACACATGTACCTGCACGCACACACACACACACACACAAACATCAGACCTTATAGACACGCATGTACACAAACATTCACATATGTATGAACAATCCCACACACCCATGCAAATAGACTTACACACATTCAAATGTGTACACACAGACATATGTACGAACATACACACTTACAAAAAGATTCACTACATGTGACCAAACGCACACATACAAAGACATATATGCACACATGTTTGCATACACATAGGCACACACATGAAAGTATGCACAAACAGTCCACCAAACACAAACACGCGCACATATGCATAATCACACTCAAATTCAAAAATATGCTTTGAAAAACACATGCACATACAAAGACACATGTAGCACACAGGCATAGACATAAAAACACATGCATGCACACACAAATATATTCACACATGTGCACGTGCATGCACACACACTTATGCACACAAACAAATGCACACACTCACACCAACACCCATACATGCACATGCACACACACACATACACTCACTAGCATGAGCAAACACATAGATAAACACAAATGCGACACACAAAAGCACAAACACATGCTCACGCCAACTCACACACACACACACACAAATGCACATGCATACACATTCACATGCATACATGCATGTGCACACACACACACATGTGTGCACAAACACACAAACACACACATGCACATGCAAACACGAGCATACGCACAAGCACATATACGCATGCACATATACACACACACATAGAAGCATGGATGCTCACATAGAGATGCACTAAAGCACACATGCACACACACACACAGCACATACACATACACATATGCACACATATATGTACATACAGGCACACACACACATGCATGCATACACTTCCACATACAAACATTTGCATGTGTACAAATACAAATAAGTGTGCACACACACACACTAGTACAAACATACCCACACACCTAAACATGCATATGCATACATGCAATATCCCACACAAACATGTGCATTCATGCACACACAAACATGCACACTAGCTTCACCCCCAAAATCCATAAACACGCACACTTGCATGCACGCACGCATGCACGCACATGCACACCACACAAATCTAGATACACACATACACGCATACACAGGCATGCAAACAAACACACACTTATACATACATACATGGGCACAACCACACATACACATGGGTACACAAGCATACACATGCACCCACACAGACATACTTGCACACACATACAAACATAAGAACATGCAAGCAAATGCATAAACACACACACACACACACTCATGCACACATACAAATACACAAAAACATATATGCACATGTACACACATATGCAGGCAGACACTTACTCATACCCACAGTCGCACCCGTAACAATAAACACATGCAGGCATTACATACAAACATGTCGACACACCCACCGAAGTGCACACACAAACATACAAGCAGGCACAGACACATAAACATGCACACAACCACATGTACACATGTATACACATACACACCTACACACACAAAAACAAATACACCCATACATACACATGCACACACACACAAACACATGCACATGCACATTCACTCACACACACACATACAAACAAGCGGTGCACATAAACTTGCACACACGTTCACACAAAAGGATAAGCACACACATGTGCACAAGCTTATTCAAATAAAAATACACACACATGCATGCATGCATATGTATAGGAACACATACACAGACACTAACACATGCAAACACACAGACAAGGACACATCCACATGTGTGCTTACACACATAGGGGCAAACATGCTCAGATGTACAAGTGTAGACGAACACATGCACACATACACACATGACCATGAACATACAAACATTAATATAAACACATGCATGCACACACTCGTGCACACACACACATAAGTGCAAGCATGCATATACACACATGCAAATGCTAACTCATACACATACTTGTACACACACATGCATTCACATATGCACACTCCCCCACACACACACACTACATACACATGCATTCACATGCATGCACACAAACACAAATGCAAACATGCATGCATGCACAAATGCATGTGTGCTTACACACATGCACATACAGACACACATATGCATACAAACATATACACACTTAGACACACACATGTACACACATGTAGATATATACACACATAAACATAGACACACACATGCACACACACATTCATGCAGATACACACACTTGCACACAAAAACAAAGACTATCACTAACGCACAGATGCCTACAAGCAACAACACACAATCATACATATGCACATGTTCACACATGTGTGTGCATCCATGCACAAGCACACAATACCAACACACAAACATACAAATGCACATGTACACACACATGCACACATGTGCACAAACACACTCACATATGCACACACATGATAATACACATGCATACCCAAGCACAAACATGCAAATGCATACACACACACATGCACATGAATGCATGCACACCCAATTGCATATACGCATGCACACAAGCATGTACACACAAGCATGTACACACAATCATGCACACACACACACATACTTCATCACACACAAATACACACCCATATACATCCACAAACAAACGTATGAGCATACTCACATGTGCACAAGTTAACAAATACACACAAACACACACATGAATGCACACCCACACATACACACACATGCATAGAAAGACATGTACATACACACACATGCATAGAAAGACATGTACATACACACACATACGCAGACACTAAGACACATGAACACACACGTGAATGCACTCACGCACACAAACATGTGTATGCACACACAGATAAATGCATACACAAACACACAAATGCATGCACACACACATGCATTGACACATACACACACATCCATTGACACATACACACATGCATGTACTCATGCATACACACATAGGCACATACACATACTCATACAAACACACCCACACATAAACATAAACATACATATATGCACACATGCGCACACACATGCATGCACATAAACACACACACACATACTCATGCACACACACATGCATATACACACACATACAAAGCCACATATGTGCACACTTATATGCACACATGCATAAATACACACATGCATGCACACACACACACATTTACACACATAAGCATGTGCACATACACATGCACATGCCCACACACACATACACACTCACGTTCACTCATATTTTGACATGCATACACACACACATACATACATTTACTAGTACAAAAACATGTACACACACAAGCACACATGTATGCACACACACACACACTCACATAAAGGCACACACATGTTAATATATGCACATACACACACACTTACACTCACACACATAGAAACAAACACAAACATGAAAACACATAAATGCACCCACACACCAATGTGCCAGAGTGGTTACACACACATGCATTCATATGCACGCATACACATGCACGCACACAAACACTCACATACACCCACACATGTCGACACAAATATGCAAGTCCCCAAGACATACACACACATGTTCATGCATGCACATGTATATACACACAAACACACGCATACATAGGTAAGCACATACACACATGTACACACTCACATGCATACACATAGACCCCCACATGCACACCACATACATGCACATGCACACACACTTACAAACTTATACATACTCTCACATGCATGCAGACGAACACTCAAAGGTACACACATGTATATACACAATAATGCACATGAATGCACACACACACACACAAGAACAATTATGTATATGCACAACAACATGCATGCAACCAGACACAAAATAACATAGGCACAAATGCACATACATACACACAGACACAGGCATAAAAATATATGTGTACTTGCACACATAAAATGCACACACACATGTGTGCATACACAACGACACAACATCACACACAAATACACACACATAAATGCAATTGTACTTATTCACACACTCATGAATGGACGAAAACACACCCACACGTGCACACTCATGCATACATACAAGCACACATGTATACATGCAAACATACACACATGCCCACACCCACATACAACCACACACATGCATATACACACACATGCACATGCACACACCCACACATACCCATACACAAACATACACAATCACACACATAGAACACAAGCACTCACACACACATGCACTCACATGGATAGACAAGTAGAAGTGTAGATGCATGCACAAATACATGCACAGACTCATGTAATTGCATGCACTTAGATTCACACACATGGAATCACACACACAACCACACACATGTATGCACACACACATATACAAATACACACAAACTAACACATGCATGCATAGAAACACATGCAATTATGCAAGTAAAAGAACACAAGCGCAACTACACACATGTGTGTGCACGTACATGCCTACACACAAACACACACACATGCAATCATAACTCAAACAAATGCAAACACACTTTCGAACAAATACACAAAGACGTAGGCACACTCACACACCCATGCACAGACACACATACACACCGATGCACACATACAGGCACAAATGTGCACACAAGTATACACACATTCAAACATAAATGCTTGAACATGTGGACACATTTGTACACTCATACACACATATGAAAAAGAACACAAACACCTACAAACTCAAACAAATGCACATGTACACACACACATACACACAGATGTGTGCACACACAAAAATGCACAAACATATGCACATGCATACCATGCACAAAAATACACATCTATGTAGGCACACACATGCATACACGTGCAAACATTCATGCACCACTACACACACACTCACACAAATACATACACATGCAAACACATGCACATACACACACACATGCATAAACATACACACATATGAACAAAAACAAATGAATCCACACACACACACACGCACATGCATCAATGAGCACAGACTCATACATCGATGCACACACCTATAAATGCACACACAAACACTCACAAACCTACTACATGAACACTTAAGAGCTTGCAAGGAACAACACACACACACATGCATGTGTGTGCATATACACACATACGCATGCACATACACACATACATAAAAGCATACACACATGGGCACACACATATGGGAAACAAAACACATGTACCCACATACAAAGATACACATGCACGCATATATGCACATGACTGCGAACACACACAAAAATACATACACATGTGTATGCAATAGCATTTGCACTTGCTTGCATGCACTCACATAGTCACACATACACAAACACACACATGCATACACATAAGAACAATCACACATATGCATAACCACACATATGTAACCAAACACACAAGCACACATGCACATATGCACACATGTTCACACACACACACACACATACACATGCACATACACACACACACAACCCACACATATGCACATGCATGCATGCATAACACAAAAAAATTTGAAGACATATGTACTTGCACACACATGCACACTCACAAACACGAACAAATACAAGCATGTGCACATGCACACACATGCATACATAACTACACATGCACCTGCACAAATACACATAGGCAAATGCACTCATACAAATGCACACCTACACAAATAGGCACACACTTGAGCACAAACATGCACACAAGAGTGAATGCAAAAATGCTCACATGCATGCACCATGCACATGTACAGGCATAGATGAACACATGCACATGCACACACACAAACACCCACTAACATTAAACCACACATGCTTGCACACACATGCACACACTTGTGCATACATACTCACATGCACACACTCACACACAAGCACGCACATACACACATGCACACATAAAATACAATCACTCACACATGCACATGAATAGGCACACACATATGTAGATGCATAAGCAAACACATGCACACTCATACAATCACATACACATGGATGGATGCACACAACCACACACAAGCACTTCTATACATTTAGAGACACATGCGCACAAACGAACACAAACATGCATAAGAACACATGTATTTTTGCATGCAAATAAACACATGCATAGCTACACACACATGCATGCATGCACAAGCAAACAAATAAAAATACATACATGCTTATGCACACATACGAACAAGAAGGCACATGCACACATACATATGCACACACAGCCACGAAAACATGCTTCCACTCAAGTACATACATAATCACACATGCATTGACACACACACACACATTCATAAATGTGTGCATGGATACATAAACACATATACACATGCATGCAAACACAAGCACACACATGTACACACAAACACACATGGATGCACACATGCACAAACATGTACACACACTCATGCATGCATAAATGCAAACACCTACGCAAACACATTAACACACACACACACCTGCTCATATGCATACCCATGCACAAACATATACACATGCACACATATTCACACAACATGCACGCACAAATGTGGACACACACACACACTGGTGCATAAGCATAGCAAATAGATGCACATCTGCAAATAGATGTGCACACACACACACACACGTACACAAGCACATGTTGACACACACATTCAAACTTACACAAACAAACATATGTATCACATGCACACACATGCACATGTGCAAACACTCAAGGATACATTCATCTATAAACATATGTTCACACACATGTATGAACATATACACATGCATGCATGCAAACACACACATAAGTGAACATGCAAACTCACACGAACACACACACACACACACACATACCCAAATACACACATATGCATGTAGTTAGACACACATGCATGTACACACACACCTACACACTCAAACATAAACACATTTTTTCATGAGCATACATATTCACACATGCATAGACATGCACATACATGCCCACACACACATGCACATACATGCTTGTTACATATGAAAACACAAACAAACCCACACACACCCACACCCACATACACATGCATTCACACAACATGGACACATGCACACATACACACACATTCACACCAGCTTGTACACAACAGCACATATATTTTGTGCACACACATGCCCTCACACACATGCTAATGCAAGCACAAACCTCTCGCATAACAATACACTTACACACGTACATGTGTACACATATGCATGCATGTAAAAACATAAACACAAACTCACCCAAATGTACACTAACACATACAACATGCACACATGCACACTCACACAAATGCATGCACAAGTAGTCACACACAAAAATAAACACATCCAACCACACACACATTAATGCATAAGAACAACATAGAGATGTACACCTATAAAATAATGTGCCCACACACACATATGTACAAATGCATGTGTTGACACACACATTCATACTTTTACACAAACTAACATATGCATGAACATGCACATGCACTCATGTGCACACATAAGGATACATACATCTATAGACATATGTACACACACATGCATGCATGCATGCACAAATTTACATGAGTGAACATGCATGCCCACACTAAAGCATACACACACACACACACTCAAATACACACATGTGCATGTAGTTAGACACACATGCATGCACACACACACACATATATATGTACACACACACACACCCTCACACTCAAACATACACACACTTGTGCATGTGCACACATATTCGCACATGTATGAACATGCACACACACACACACACACACAAACTTACAAACACACATGTCCTTACACACATGCACAAACATTCTCGTTACATATGAAAACACATACAAACCCACACACGCCCATATACACATGCATTCAAACAACATAGATACATGACACATACATACACACACACACACACATTCACACATGCACATATACAACCACACATACATTTTGTGCAAACACATGTACATGCACACATACATGCATTCACACACACAAATATGCATGCACACTCCACTCACACAAGAATATACTTGCACAAGTACATGTACACACACATGCATTCATGAAAAAAAAAACAAACACAAACACACATGCACTTATACTAACCCACACAATATGCACACATGCACACTCACACAAACACAGGCACACGTGCACACACACAGGGACACACTCATTTATAGACATATGTACACACCCACACAACATACATACACATACATGCATGCACACACACACACATGAGTGAACATGCAGATCCACATTAACACACACACACACACCCAACTATACACATGTGCATGCAGTTAGGCACACATGCATGAACACACACACACACACATATACACAAACATGTACACACCAACACACTCAACATGCACATGTTTGTGCATGTGTACACATATTCACACACGTATGAACATGCACATACTTACAAACACACAAAAACCTACACACACACCCACATGCACATGCATTCACACAATATGGACATATGCACAAACACACAGGTTCACACATGCATGCACACAACCACACATACATTTTGTGCACACAAATGCACACACATACATGCACTCATACACACACATATGCATGCACACACCACTTACATAAGAACATGCTTGCACATGTACACACACATGCACACATGTAGAAACATGTATAAATACTCATGTATGCATACATGCACATACTTATGCACACATGTGAACACACACATGCTCATATGCATACCCATGCACAAAAATATGCATGTGCCCACTTATTCACACAATGTATAGGCACACATGGACACACACACACTAGTGCATAAGCACAACATATAGATGCACACCTACAAACACATGTGTGTGCACACACACACATATGTAAACATACATATGTTGACATGCACATTCATACTACATGCACAAACATATGCATGGACATGCACACACATGCACATGTGCACACACATATAGACACACTCATGTATAGACATATGTACACACCCATGTATGCACACACACACACACACGTGCACACACACAAATTTGTGAACATGCACACCCACACGAACACACACACACACACATAAAAACCCAAATACATACATGTTTGTGCAGCTAAACACACATGCATAGACACACATGCATGCACACACACACACACATCTAGCACAACACACAAACACACTCAAACATGCACACATATTCACACATATATGAACATGTACACATATTCACACATTTATGAACTTGTACACACACACTTGCCCACACACACATGCACAAACATGCTTGTTACATATGAAAACACACAAGCCCACACAATTAAATATGCTTGTTACGTACGGATTTATGTGTGCGTGCATTCATGTCTATAATTGTGCATGTGTGCAAGCTCATGTTCTTGTGTATGCAAGCATGCATATGGGTGTGTTTGGGCATCTTTATGTGCATGTATGTGATTGTGTTTGTGTGTGCATGCTTGCATGTGTGTACTTGTGCGTGTGTGTGCATGCATAACAATGTAGAATGTGGCTATGTTTGTAAGGACATATGGATGTGCTTGCTTGTAAATGTGTGTGCCTATGCATGTGATTGTGTGTGTGTGTGCATGTGTGTGCATGGGTACTCATGTGTGTGTGTGTGTGTTGTTTCATAAGTGCACATTTTTGTGTGTTTGCACCTATGGACATGTGTGTGTGTGTGTGTGTTCATGTGTATATGCTTTTGTCTATGATTTCTTGCATGTATGTGTGTGTAGTTTTGTATTTATTTGAGTTTGTGTACATGTGTATAGGTGTCTATGCTTATGTGTGTTAATGTGTGTGTGTGTGTGTGTGGGTGTGGTCGAGTGTGTGTATGTGTGTGTGCATGTGCATGTGTTCACATCTATGCACATATGTGTGTTTAAGTGTGTGTGTGTTTGCAAGCCTATGTGTGTATGATTGTGCATGGTTTTGTTGGTGTGTGTACATGTGTGTGGATATGTGCTTGTGTGCATGCATGTGTGTATGTATATGCAATTGTATGTACACATTTGTGTGTAGGAATTCTTATGCATGCTTGTCTTCTTGTGTGCTCTCAAGTCTTTGTGTGCATGTGCAGATACATGTCTGCATGTGCATGTGTATGTGTGTAGGTAAGTGCCTATGTGTGTGTGTGTGTTTATGTTGCACATTATTATGTGTCTATTTGTGTGTGTGTGTGTATGTGAGTGTATGGGTGTGACATGTTTGCATGTGTGTGTGTGTGCATAGATGTGTGTGCATGTGCACACATGTTCATGTGTGTATGTTTTTGCATGTGTGGTTGTGTGCATTTGTAGGTGTGTGTGTGTGTGCACATGGCTGTTAATGTGTGTAGGTGTGTGTGCATGTGTATGTACATTTGTACATGCCTATGTATATGTGTGTAGATGTGTGTGTGCATTTATGTGCATGGTGTGTGTGCATGTAAGCATGTCTAGGTTAAAGCATGTGGGAGTGTGCAAAAGTGAGTGCTTGCATGCCTATATTTGTATGTGTGTGTGTGTATGTCAATGTGCTTTGTTTCTTGTGTGTGTTAGCAAGTGTGTTTCCCTTTTTCATTGTGTATGTTTATGTGCACATTCCTGCGGGTACACATGTAAGTGTGTGACTGTGTATGCATGTTTATGAATGACTGTGTGCATGTGCTTCATCTACATGCACGTGCACTTTTGTGTATTTAAGTGCATGTGTCTATGTGTGCATGTGTGCATGTGTATGTATGAATGTGTACAAGTGTGTGTCTACATATGAGTGTGTGTGCATGAGTGTGATTATGTGTGCACATACATGTGTGAACATAGGCATTCCTATGTGTATTTGTATGTATGCATGTGTGTGCACATGTGTCTTCATCCTTGTGCTCATGTGTGCACATTTTTGTGTATGTGTACATGAGATTAAGAATACAAATGTTTATGTGTCTATATTTGTTCAGAGCTAAGTGTGTGTGTGCATGCATGCATGTGTGTCTATTTATGTGTGCTTGTGTGTAGCTTCCTACATGTGTGCTTGTTTGTGTGCATGTCTGTAGGTGTGTATGTGCGTACATGTGCACGTGTGTGTTTGCATGTCTGCAAATGTGCGTGTGTATGCATGTATGCAAGCATGCAAATGTATTCATGCACGTGCTTACGTGTATATGCTTATGTATGTGTTGTGCATGATTTGTGAGAATGTTTGAATGTGTGTGCATGATTTGTGAGAATGTTTGCACGTGTGTGCATGTGCATGTGCACATGTAACTATGTGTGTATGCATGCATTCATGTATGTTTGCATATATTCTTGTGTATGTCTATGTGCATGTATGTTCTTGTTTGTGTGAGTGTTTACACATACATTTGTGTGTGTCTGAGTGTGGGTTCATGTTTATATGTGTGTATGTGTGTGTGCATCTAAGTACAAGTGCTTGTTTAAGTGCATATGTGAGTTTATGTGCATGTTTACGTAACTCCCATGTGTATGTGCATATGGGTGCGAGAGGTGTGTTTGTTGGCATGTGTGTGTGTGTGTACATGTTTGTGTGCTTGTATTCATGGGTACATGTGCTTGTATGTGCCTGGCTTTGAGTGCATGCATGCATGCAAGTTTATGTGGACATGTCTGTGCCTGTGCATGTGGGTATGTGCTTGTGCATACGTACATGTCTGTGCATTTGTGAATGTGAGTGTGTTCATGCATGTGTGTGTGTGTATTTGAGCATGAACATGTGAGTATATGTGTGTGCGTAAGTGCTTGTGCATGTATGTGTGTGCATGTGTCTAAATCAATTTATGTGTACATGTGCATGTATTTATCTAAGTGCATGTATGTGAATGGTCTGTTTTTTGGTGTGTGCATACATAGTGCATGTGTGTCTATGCACATATGCACATGTGCATTTTCATAAATGTTTGTGTGTAAATGCATGTACACATGTTTGCATTTTTTTGTATGATGTTGTGAGTGCATGTGTGTGTGCATCACATTTGTGTGTGTTTGTGTGTGTGCATATGGATGTGTGTGTGTGTGTGTCAACATGTGTGCATGTGTCCAAGCATGTGTGTGTGTTTATATGTGTGCATGTCATTATGTGTGCATGTATGCATCTATGCATGGGTGTGTGTGCTAGTATGAGCGTGTTTGGAGGTGTATACAAGTGTATGTGTGTGTGCAGGCATTTATGTGAATGTGTTTGCATGTGTATGTGAATGTTTGTCTGCATATGTGTGCCTATGTGTCTAAGAGTGCGCATGTGTACATGTGTGTATACTTGCATATGCATGCATGTGTGTGCCTGTGAGTGTGTGCCTATATGCTTAATCCATGTGTGATTGTAAGTTTGTGTGTGCATATATTTCAATGTCTATGGTTTGCATTGGTTCATGTCTGTGTGTGGCTATGTGTGTGCGTATGTGTGAGAGCATGTGTGTTTGTGCATCTATACCTGTATGCATGTTTTTATGCCTGCATATATGTATGTATGTATATATGTTTGTGAGTGCATATGTGTGTGTACATGCATGTGTGTGTGTGGTTGTGTTGGTTTTGTTGGTTGTGTGTGCAGGTTTACATGCATTTCTATATTTCATGGGTGTTTGTACATGTGTGTTTGTGTTTGTATGTGTACAAATACATGCATGTCCATTTATATTAAAGTGACAATGTGTGCATGTGCATATATGTGTGTGGTATGTTTTTGTTATTACACGTGTCTTTATGGGTGTTTTTTCATATGGGTGTGGGTCTATGTGTGTGCATATGTGTGTGTGCAAGCACACATATGTTTTTCTATATGAATGCATGCACGTGCATATTTGCAAATGAATGTGGGTGAATGTTTGGGTGCATGTGTGCATGCACATGTGTGGATGTGTATTTTTTTATGTGTGCATGCTTGGCCATGTGTATGGATGCATGTATCTATGTGTCTATGTATATGCAAGTCTATGAGCCTATTTGTATGTGTGCTTGTACATTTGAGTGTATATGCATGTGTGTGTGTGTTTGTACTTATGCTTATGCATGTGTGTGTATTTGTGTACATGTGCATGTCTGTGTGTGGGAGTGTAGGTGCATGAATGTTCTTTTGCGTGTTAGTGTAGCTATGTGCTTGTGTGTACTTGTGTGTATATGTGTGTCTATGTGTATGTGTGCATATGCACATGCAAGTGTGGTTAGGTGTGTGTGCTCACATTAGTATGCATGTGTGTCTATGCAAGGTGGGTATTTGGGCTTTTGTGTTAATGTATGTATAAGTGTGTATGTGTGTGTTGTTGTGTGAGTTTGTGCATGTGAGTGCACATGCATGTGTTTGTGTGCATTTTTGCATGTGTGCATATGTGTTCTTGTGTGTATGGATGCATGCAAGTGTTTCTTTATGTGTGCATGTATATGTGTTTGCATGATTACTTACATGTGCATGTGTGTGTCTTTGTATAAACAAGCTTGTTTGTGTTTGTGTGCAAGTGTTTGTGTGAGTGCACTTGCAAGTTTATTGTTGCATGTGTGTGCATATTATTTTGCATGTGTGGGTGTGTACATGGGTGAGTCTATATAGGTGTAGATGTGTGTGTCTATGAACGTATGTGCATGTTTGTTCTTGGGCGTGTACGTGTGGGTTCGTGCATGCGCATGCAAGCATGTGAGTGCATCATGTGTCTGAGTGGGTTGGTGTGTGCATATGTGCATGTGTTTGTGTGTGTGTGTGCATGTGTACATGTGTGTCATCATCTACATGTACATGTGTGCATGTGTGTGTGTGCTTGTATGTGTTTATGTGTGTGCCTATATGTAGGCATGTGTGTCAACTTGCACACATGAACATATATACATGCAAACACCCACACATGTACAAATACACATGCCACAAGAGTGCACATTCATGCACACAATTCCCCCCACACATGTACAAATAAAAACATACACATACTCATGCACACTTATACATAAAAATTAGTGCACACACACATATTCACACATGCACACATTAACATACACAAACAACCACCCACACACAAACACTTGCATATTGATACTTGAACAAGATTACACCCAGACCCATATATACACACAAGAACACATGCACACATATGCACGTGCACATACACACATTCGCATGCAAAGAAACTAACATACACATGCAATCACACACATACACATACATGCACAAAAACAAACACATTGACACTCACACACTCGCACACACTCACACACACACGCACACACATATGCACAAGCATAGATGCACATGCTTGTACTAGCACACCTACATTGACATATACACACACAAACACACATGCACACATATACACTTGCACACACTAACACACAATCTTACAAACACACAAACACAAGAACACACATCCACACCATTACGCATACACACACACACATTTAGAATCAAGTACATGCACAGGAATATATGTGCACACACTCAAACAAACATACCCACACATAGGCATATAAAATCACATACACGAACATATAGGCACACACACGCGTGTATGCATGTACGCACACACACACACAACCACATACATACACATTCACATGCATATATATGTATGCATAAACACACATGCATGCACGCATGCATACACACATGAACACACACATATGCACATGAAGACATGCACAAACACATGCATACATAAATAAAAAAGCACAAGCACACACTAACAAGCACAGAAGTACACATGCACCCACACGTACACACACTTGCACTCATATGAACAAAAACTCATGAACACATGTAGACACATACCCACTTACACAAAAAACATGCATATACACACACATAGACCTGGAAGAACACATGTAGACCCATATTCATACCACACACACTAACATACACACACAAGCACAAAAGCACACACCATTCACAAAAACAAATGCATAAACATGAGCACACAAACACACATATACATGCACATGCCTGCATACAAGCTCATAAGAACACAAATGCACTAGCATCCACATAAGTACGCACACCCATACAAATATGTGCACACATGCATATACATAAGAACACAAGTAGACAAGCATGCACATGCACACATGTATAAACAAACAAAAAATCATAAATACATAGACACATGTACACATAAATATACAAACTTGCATACACACACATAAATAAACATGCATGTACACAAACAGTCATACACATATGCACTCACACAAACATTCACACATGCACACAAACAAGGAAACACACATATGCACACAAATGCACACACTCACATGCATGCACACACACATGCACATACACACATGCACGCACACTTGTATGCATGCAAACACACACAAAAACACATCCACACATACACAAATACACACATTCTCATGCAAAGATGCACCCACACACACGCATTCATTTAGGCCCAAAAACACTCATAGAAGAACCAACACATGCACAAACTCACAAACACAAAAATGCATGCACACATGTAGACATATACAAACATGTGCCCTTACACCCACACACAAACATGCATACACACCAGCATAGAAATAGGTACTAATGGACACATACACATACAGACATGCATGCAAAAATGCACTCGCACGCAAAAATAAACATACACATGCACACACATGATCACACATACATACACATGCATGCATGCACACACAAACACAAACACATATACACGTAATCACACCCACACATAGGCATAGTTTTGCACACATGCACAAACACCTGCACACAAATATCTACACACAAGTCCACACACACATAGGCATGCATACACATAAGTACACTCATGTACAAAAAAGATACACACACACCAACATGCACACAAACATACCCGTACAAGTCAACACACAAACATGCGCATAAAAAACTCCCACTTGCAAACACACATGCTCACATGTGCACATTAATGAATACACAAACACACACACATAGGCACACACACCTAAATAAGGACTTGCAAGGACACGTGACCACACAAGTACACACACATGCATACACACTATCACTCATGCATACACACACACATACATATGTAGTCACACTTGCACAAATATGCACCATGCACATGCACACACACATATATAAATGCATATACAAGCACACCTACATGCAAACATACATAATCAATAACACACACAAATGCACACATACATACACACACAAATGCCCACACATACACTGACACACACACACATGCTTGTATAAATACGCAAACATATACACATGCCTGCATAGCAACATACACACACTCGTGCATACATATACATGCACACAAGCATGCACACAAACCCACACACCTACAAAGACAAATACATGAGCCTACAAACATACCCACATGCATTATTACACACACATATTCATACACATAAACACACACACATGCATGAATGCATCACATGTACATATGCATGCACACCATGAAGAAGCACACACAAGCACAAACATTAACACACAAGAACATATATAGGCAAACATAAGTACACACATACATGCATATGCACTATCACACATATGCATACACATAGATGAACACACACACATGCACACAAGCACACACATTCTTGTGTGCACACACACATAAGCTTACATGCAAACATGCAATCAAGTACACACATAGAAACACACACACACATCATGCAATAACACACATATACATATATGAACGTTTACATGCATAGTCACTTACAAACACACACACACACCCCCATACATGCACTCTTATGCACATGCATGTGTACACACACACGCATGCACATGCACACACGCAAATGCATGCTCACACACACACATAGATGCACACATGCACAAGCACATAGACACACACACACACATGTGCACACACTCAAGCACATAGCCACAAAGACACACACACTCACACACATGTACATGCACATGAACATGCACACAAACCAAACACATGTACATCACATGTGTGCACACACACCTGAATGCACATGATCACATAGCCACATACCCATATCAACACAAATGCACACATATTCATGCATAACACCCAAACAACTAGATGCAAGTGCACACAGACACACATCCACGCATATATTGACACACTTGCACAATGACACACACACCCATGTGAATGCATGCACAAGCATACATGCTGACAATCACACATATTAGCAAGTACAAGCACACAAAAACTCATGCATAAGTAGACACATGCATGCATACATGCTATAACCCTTAATCACACATAAGCTTATGCATGAACACATGCATACAAATGCTTGTATAAATACACAAATGCATACACCCACCCATACATGCAAGTAGACACACATACTCACAAGCACACACACAAAAATATATGCACACGAACCAACCTACACAAACCATACACTAATGCATATGCATGCACACACATGCATACACACATAAGAACATAAGAATACACACATGCACATACATATGTAGACATATGCACATATGCACTTGCGTGCACAGGCACATACACATCTATATACACACACACATTTATACAGTCATACATGCACACCTACATGAACACACACACACATGCAATCACAAATATGCACAAACACATACACATACACACAAACATAGATATGCACACATAGGCACACATATGCACAAAATCTAAAGTGCACAAACATGAACTCAAATGCACACACATAAGCACACATACAGACACACACATGCACACCCACACAATTGAATGCACACATACACCAACACAATGCACAATCACACATACATGCATGTATGCGTGTACACACCCACATGCACCCACATGCACATACACACACAGGCACACCCACACACCTAAACATACACAAATGCATATGCATGCACATGCACACACACTCACATAGGCACACATACACATATACACAAACATTCTTGCATGCACACATGCATGCATATATGCAGCCATGTCACATACACCCACACAAGCACACATACACAAGAATACACTCACACAAATACACATTCATGAGTGTACATGCAAGAACAAAAGTAGGCCCTCACACACATGCAAACATATGTGCACACCTGCATACACCTGTACACACACTCACACATGCACTCATAATCACCCATTTATTTTCACGTGCACACACATGCACAAGCACACTCATACACAGACCCATACACATACACACATGCATGTGCATGCATACGCACCCATGCTTACTTAAACACATGCACATGCTTACACGCGAACACACACGTAAAGACATACCAACACACACATGCACACACATAGGAACACAAGCAAACAATCGTATACATGTATACACAGACACACACACACACACAAAAGTATAAATACACATGTAGTTGTAAACACACACATACACAAACTAATATGCACACATACATGAACATGCATGCACTCACACACATATGTATAAACAAAAACATGCACACATGCACTGCACACACACATATAAACATAAAAATACACACACACATGCACACATATTGACACACTCGCATGAACATGCACATAAAGATAAACACACATAGGTATACACAAGAACATACACATACAAATATGCATATACACATGAACAAAACATATGCTCACACATACATGGTGCATGCACACTGAGACACACACATGCATACATACATACACACACGTATGCACAAAGGCTACACACACATATACTTGAAAACACCAACACATGTACACATGTGCACATACAAACATATGCATGCACGCAAATGCACACATGCACACACACACACACGAACAAACACATGCACACTAGCTTATATGCAAACATATGCACATACATGCATACATGCATGCACAAACACTTTCACATGCTCACACAGGAATGCACACAGACACACATGGATAATCATGAACAAACACATACACACACAATCGCACATGTTAACATACCCATGCACACACATGTATACATGTAACCGCACACATGTTTGTAGAAAAACTTGTACTCACACACACACACCCATACATGCACAAACACATACATGGAAACAAACCAACACATGGACAAACTCCCAAATACACACAAATAGGCACACATACATACATATGTAGGTGCATGTACTCACACACATATGCATACACACCTGAATAGAGACACATAATCATGCACACACATATATGCACAGGTGTGTCAAAAAATATACTTGCACAGACACACACAAACATACACACGCATATGAACCACATATGTACAAGCATACTCACACATGCACAAACATACACAAATACATGCAAACACACATACTGGCATACTCAGGCACACACAAACACATGGACACACAAAGGGCTACAAACATACACAAACATGCACACATGCATACACAAACATGTGCACATGCACACACACATGAATACACACACACATACAAGCACACACACAAATATGCACACATAAACACGCATACCCACACATGCATACCAATTAATGCAACACATAAATGCTTAGAAATGCATGTGCACACACATGTACACATGCATGTGGACACAAGCACCTACAAACACACAAATATTCACACATGTATGCACACCCACATGTAGACACTTGTGCATTCATGAACACATGCACACACACACATAGGTGCATGCACCTACAAATATAGACACAAGCATGAATGCACACACTTAAACATGCACAACTACAAACACATGCACATGTGCACACACATGCACACATACACACATAGAAGCACACATATGCACACAAACAATTATGCATAGGCACATATAAACACATACACATAGACATTCATGTACACACTTGCTCACAGATGTGCACACACATGTAGATGCACAATAATGCACACACATGCTCATGCACAAATATGTACACCCTCATACAGACATGTGTGGGCATGCACAAACACATTCACTTGCACAAGTATGTAGGCAAACACGAACACATACACATACAAACATGCATGAATATACATGCACATATATAAACACACACACAAGTGAACACAGATACCCATGCATGCACACGTGCACACATAAGCACACACACACACACACACATGCCTACGTGCACAACCATCCCCACACACCCACACCCACAATCACATGCACCCACATGCAACCACGCGCGAATAGACGCACTCACAAAAACACATGCACAAATGCAGGCACACACATGAACATATGTACATGTACATAAGTGCACAAATGAACTCACTCATAAGTACACATACACACATGTGTACGCACATGCATGCATACAATTGTGGCATAGACACAGGCATTCACCAACAAACAAGAATACAAATATGTGAACACACATCTATGCATACGTATATACTCACACATGCACATAAACATGCACATGCATGCACACAAACTCTCGCACACACTCACACAAGCACACTCATGCATTGTGACACACATGCACACACATGCACAAACTTGCATGCACACACATGCACACACATAATCATGCACACAAACATACATGCACACACATGCACAAACTTGCATGCGTACACACACATGCATACACTACACATATACAAGCAAAGACACCTACACAATCACAAATGCACACACATACACATAAATAAATATAACCACACACACACATATCCACACAAGCACACACACATAAACACACACATATACAAAAAAACAAGCATGCATGTATACACACACCCACACACATAGACACACACATGCACTTCCACAACTACACAAAAACATACACACACAAGCTTGCATACATACATACAAATACATATGCACACACATGATCTTGCACGTATACATACACACAATAACATTCATGTACAAACACACATGCACATTCAACACTCATACACGAGCACACATAAATACATATGCATGCACATATGCACATGCATGATCACACAAACGCACACAAAATAGACACATAGTTCATTCACATAGACAAATACACACATGCGCACCTAATCATATGGACAAAAGCATGAATTTAGAAACACACACACAAACGTCCACACACAAGTATGCACACACCCACACAGGCATGGACATGCACACAAACACACACACCAGCACCAATAAATAAAAATGCATGCACATGCATATGTATACACATGGGAAAACACAGATATATGCACACACATATGCACAGGGACACACATATATATGTGCACACACTGACACACAAGGGCACATGCATGGAAACAAATGCACGTGCACTGTGAACACATGTACTTATGCACACACGTGAATGGACATGTTGACAACCTACACACACACACGTATACATGCATCCACAGACACACATACATGCATACACATGCACACGCATACATGTACACACAAGTGCACACATGAACACAAACACACCTAGGCACTCACACTCACAAATGCACACATAAGCATAGCCACATGCACACAGGCAAAGGCATAAATATACACATGACAAAGTACAGGCACACACAAGCAGACAAGCACGTGTAAACACAATGTCACATGTAGAAAAAGACCAACATGCACAAACATATACTAACACACACACACACACACACACACCCCTATGTAGACAAACATGAAGGCACACATGCATTTACATTCACACAAATAACTACACATGTACACTTGTAAAACTGCACATATACACAAAACCACTTATACACACATGTAAATGCATATACACATGCCACACACACACATGCATGCACAAACATAAATGCATAAACAACCACTCACACAAAAAAACACATGTGCATAAGCACTTGCACACATATGTGCTCTCACACACACATGTGCACATAAGCTTTTACACACGCACAGACACATGAACAAAAATGCATGTGCACACACACATGCATTATGAAACATATATAAACATGTTCATGCATGCACACATTGTGCATCAATATGCATGCAAAACACATGCACAAACACAACCCACACTCATGCACCCACATGTATAAACATGTCGACACACTCACATGCACACTTGCAAATGCATACAAGAATACATACACACACATGCACACATATATAGGCACATGCACACACCTACACATCCCAACACATACCTATGCTGAGTACACACACATGCACCCACACACATGAGCTAGTATGCACACACACACCTACTAACATATGCACAAATACACACACACAAATACCAACACAATCACATGCATGTGAACATGTGCACACAACCACACATGCATTCACTCACACACACAAGCACACATACACACCCATGCACACAGACACTCACACATGCAATGTGCACAAAGACATGCAAACAAACATACATACGAAACACATGCACACATTTACATGCAAAAACTTGCACACACTTACTCACAAAAACATGCACAAAAAGATACTCATACATGCACTCACACATAAACATGCAAAAGCACACACATGCACCCACACTTGCACCCACACTTGCACACACATGCACATACAAAAGTACACATGCACGGATACATAGAGGCACATACGCAATTACACAAACATGTGTACATGCACAAACATGTGTGCACATGAATGCACACATATTTAAACACATATTCACACACAAAAGCATACTCACACACACATAGACAATCATGAGCATAGACATATTCACTAGCACAAGTATGCACAGCACATGTGCACACACACACACATGCTCACTAATGCATGCACAAGTACACACATATGCTCACTCATGCACATAATCACATATAGGCACATGCATGCAAATGCAAACATGCATATGCTCACAAATGAACACAAACATGCACACACATACATGCCTCCAAACACATTGATGGATACATGCATACACAAACAAATGCATGCATGCATTGACATAGGCACACACAAACATGCACACATGCACACATACTCACACAAACTCACATGCTAATACACCCACACACACTCATGCTTACACACACAAATAGATAGACATACATACACATCCAAGCATGCATGCATGTACTAACAGCTATAAGTACTCACACATGCACATATGCATACATAAATGCATACACATTAACACATGCATGCACACACATACACGTGCTTGAATCCATGTGCTCATAGGCACATGCACATGAACACATGTATACATGCACATGCACACAAGGCATGCTTGCACACATTCACACATACCAACACACACACAATGAATGCATATGAACACACATATACACAAACCCGTACATGTACACACACATCCACTAGCATAAACCCTCATAGACTTCACATACACATAGAGATACGAACACATAAACATGCACATGTGTACAAACAAACACACATACACACACACACGCACACTCATGCACATGCACACATATGTACACACACATACATGCACATGCACATACACATACACACACATGTACACAAGCTCACACATGCACACACATGCTTGAAATCATGCATTGAACCCTTATGCACACACAGACACACACATGCATGTAGAGATGCACACACACAAACATGCTTAGACTCATTCATGCATAGACTCACAAGCATTTACATGATCATGCACACACACACACACATGCATATAGATGCACACATACATGCAGACATGCACACACACACACATAAACACACACATATATCTGCATACACATGCATGAACACATGTGCATACAAGCACATACATATGCACACACACTTACACAAGCACACATACATAGTCATATATATACACACATACACATGCACACATGCATCCACATACATACATTTGCAAGCATACACACACACACAAGCACAGATAATCACAAGCACACACACACACATACACACAAGCACACACCCGTACCCATGCACACACACAAACACACATGTGCACACGTGTATTTATGCACAAAATTATACAAACATACATGCACTTATGTACGCTTAGACATACACACACACACCTCCAACACAAAAAAACTACACACATACTTAGATATATGTGTGCATGTTCACACAAAAAATCTCATAAACACATTCACACACACATGTACTCATGCATGTGAATAGTCTGACATACAAATAAACAAATACACATGCATGTACATAAGCACAAACACACACACATAAGAACACACATGCACATGCATATGTATTTGTGTCGACACAAACAAGCACACATCCATGCATACAAACACAACCAAGTATATAAGCATGCATACCTGCTCACACACACATTGACTCACACACTCCCACACTCCCACATCCACTCACACGTAAACACACACATCTATGCATGCTCATACACACATACACATAGACACACTTAAATGCACACACACATACGCACATATACTCACATGCACATGTAAACACACACCCAAACACGCACACATACATGAATGCATGTGGACAAGCACACATGCATGCATTGATACATAAAAACAAGCACACACACACACATGCACACACACCCACATATGTGATGCACATGAACATACACAAACACACATGCACATGCATATAAATACAAGTACACACACCAACAAAAACATGCACACAAACACACACAAGTACATTTAGGCACGCACATACACATGCACACTTAAGCGCAAGCATGTACACAAGCACTCATACAAGTGCTCATTCATACACATGCAAACATGCATAGATGCACATATAGAGACACACACATAGACACACACACAACCATACACATGCTTACACACTCAAATGCTCACACATGCACACACACACATGTCTACACACATAATGACACCAGCACACATGCACATATGTGCACACATTCACCTACACATACACAAATGCATGCAAACACACGTAGCCACCTATACACACACACATGCACACTCCTACACACTCATATACATGCACACACAAACATGCACATACACATACATACTTACACTCACACATACACATAGACACAAACACATATATTCATACACACTCATGCACACATGGAAGAACTTACAAACACATACACACGTGTACCCTACAAATAGTTGCACACAAACACAGACATACGAACACACTTGTATAGAAAAACATGCACACACATAAAAACATGTTTGCACACAAATACACATACCTGTGAGCACATATGCACATAAGAATGCATGTACAAACATGCAAACATATGCACCCACAAAGACACTCATGCATAAACACACACATGCAATTCAATTGCACAAACAAGCACACACTTGTGTAGACGTACCAAAGTATACACACATATGAAAACATAGAGGAACACACACATGTGTACACATGCACAAGTACACAAACACACGAGTGCAAGAACACTCATTCACATCAATACACACTTGCACACACATGTACACATGAACACACACACACACACATGCACAAACATGTACACATACTCAAGTATGTACATACAAATGCACACACACACATACACTTACACATACACATAAGCACACACACACACACTCATATACACACAAACACACAAACACACATACACACATATGCATATACAGTCAAAGAAAGGCATACATATACAAAAATACACTTGTACAAACACACATATTGGCACAAACACATGCACTAACAAACATACATGAACCCACAATCACACGCACACACATGCTATCATGCATACCCACATGCACACACACTCAAAAATGCACGCACACAAACATGTACACAAACATACACACATATCCATACACACTCACCCCTATACATACACATAATCACATATACACACACACACAAATGCACACACAAACTTTCATGCAATTGTACATGTGTACATAAGCACACATAAATACAAACATATGCATGCACACACACACACAAATACGCACACTCACATGCACATGAACACACACACACACATATGTACAAATGCATGCACAACTTCATGCATATACACCGACACTAACACACATATACAGAACAACATGAAGCACATAGACATTGACATTGTTGAAACACACATGCAGAAATACAAGCACACATATGCACACACACACATGAACCAAGCACTCACATGTATAGGTGCACACAAGCCCATGCTTATGCACCCATGCACACATGACACACATAGATCCACATTCAGGTAGGCTTACACGCATCCATAAGAACACATACAAATATACTGACACACATACACACAGAGACACAAATATGCAAATACACTCACAACCACACACACACACACATATGCACACACAAAGACACATGCATACACGTGCACACACATGCATGCATTCAAACAAGCACATAGACATGCGTCGGTGCACACACACTCACACACACACATGCACACACACATACACATGCACACATATCTATACAGATGCACACACGTGGATGCACAAAAACATATTGGAATGCACACCCATCCAAATTTATAAACACATGCATACACACGTGGATACATATACAACACTCACACATGCACTAAATGCACACATTAATGCATGCCCATGCATGCACAAACACATAACTATGCACAAACATGTACACATAAAAGCATGCACATGCATGTGTGCACACACACAAACACACCCATACTTCAGCCACCTCCCTCCTTTTTTGAAGGAGTATCTAATGCAAGAATAGACATTTCCTTCTCTACAACAGCCTTCCCTTTTGCAAGGGTTGAAAGGAGTTATCGGCATAGGCATAGATGAACAAAGAATACACATGAACATCCACACACATATGTACTCATGCAAACAAAAAAGCACATACACACTCATGTATGCACCAAAATACTCAGACACACACACACCCCATTACACACACTTGCATAGACGCACAAACACAAACACAAACAAACACCCCCCAACACTTCTGTTCACAGGCAAACAAAAAACACACACACACACATGCACTCATGTACCCATTCACACACACACATTCACACAAACACCCACACATAAACATAATCACGCACACTTGTGTATGTGTGAACACACACATACACTTACACACATATACACACATAGATATGCATACACACACTCACACAAACACACAAACACAAATGCACACACCCACACCTACACTCACATGCACACACATGCACATATGAACATGAAAAAATGCACAACCACAAACACACACACACTCACAAACACAAATGTGCGCATACATGCAAGCATGCATGCACCCACCCACATATACAAGCATAAACACTCATATATGCATAAACACACACACACACATGCATAAATGTCACAGATGCATGCATGCACATGCTTACGCTCGCACACGCATATGTGCACATATGCACATACACATACGTGCCCACATGTGCACACATATATAGCAACAAAAATAAGCACACAAACATGTATAAGTGCCTAAAAACACACATGCATATGCACACATAATACACACACACACTCACACATATGCTCACACACATACATGTAACCATGCATAGAAGCACATGTAGTCACATACACATGCACATATACATAATCATACACACATAGACAAATGCATGCATACACACACACATGCACAAACACACACATACACATAGGCACTCGTACATGCATGCATGCATGCACATGCACATCAACACAACTGCACACTCAAACATGCAAAAACACATGCATGCATACCAACATAAGCGCACACGCACTCTAAGACTCACACATACATGCTCACATCTACACATCAAAGCACACATATATACAAACACCCACCCACCCATGCAAACACATTAATGCAAGCACAACACACAATGGTGCACATACAAGTACTCACACTAAAATGCGCATACACTCACACAAAGATGTATAAGCAAACATAAAGAAACATACACATTTGACACACATACATACATACACGTGAACATACACACACATGCAAATGCATTCACACATAATTAGACACTCAAACACACAAGCACACTCCCACATGTTCACACACACAAATACACACATATACACATGAACAAGCACGTACACATTCATGCACATGCACATGCACCCAGACACACACAGACACAAAAACACACACATACGCACAAGTGCATTCACATGCACATGCGCATAAACATGCTCCCATATAGGAGTGGACACATGTATTGGCACCTGTACACACACAAATACATAAGCACTTGTACACCAACATGCACAAACACACATATGCACACACATGCACACACACATGCACACCCACACACATGCCCACACACACAAGCACACACATGCACAACACACATACTCTCAGATGCACACACACACAGACACACACACATACACACACATGCACACACACAGACACACGCTTGCACACACACACACACACACTCGCCCACACATACACATAGCATGCACTCACACACATATGCATACACACACATGCACAAAAACACACACACATATGCTTACTCCCAAACAAAGACACATGCAAAGGAACACACACACATGTACACTAACACACGCATACAGATGTCCATGCAGACACATAGACATGGACACAAACAGACATGTATACTTACAAACACATAATATGTAGACATGAACTCACACAAACTAGCACACAAGGACACACATAAACATGCATGCACACACAAATGCACAAGCATATACAGATGCATACATATGCATAGGAACTCACTAAGACTTCCACACAAACCTACGCACACATGCAAACACACATATGCACCCACATTAATATGCACAAACACACTCACTTACATACTTGCAAAGTCTCACATTCACAAACATGACCATGTGCACACATTCACACACACATAGACACAAGTGAACACACACATACACATGTGAGTGCAAACACAAACACATAGGTGTAAGCACATGCACACTTGAACAAACACACACACATGTAGACACTCACATGCACACAAATATGAATGCACACATGTTAACAGACAGACATGTACACACAAAGACTCATGCACACATGTACATGCTCATGAACCCACAAACACATACACATGCACGCATGTATAGGCACACGTATGCACACCAACACACATGCATGCACACACATAGTTACAGACAACAAAAGTACATGCACGCTCACAGACTCACAAATGTTCACACACACGCACAAACACACATACCAATACACACATGTGCACATGTTCATACATAAACAGAAATACAACAACGTGCATAAACACATATGAATGCACATGTACTCACATACACATGTGTAGACACAAACACACGTATATACACATGTACACCCATGCACATAATGTTCTAAAAACATGCACAAGAATGCACTTGCACTTGCACAATCACAAATGTGCACATACACAAAAGCACACGCATATACACACACACACATACATAACCATACATGGATAAACATACCTGCACATGTGTATAAACACAAGAACACACATGTGGTCACACATGCACATACACATGCATACACAAACATGCATACTGTCACACATAGATATACACATATCTATGTACATGCACACATATGCACATAAACACACACATACAAATACACACACACACACAAACAAACACATACATGCAAGTACAAAACCTAAAAAAATATGCACGCACACATATGCACTTGTACATACATATAGACAAGCATAAAGAGACACATGCATGTAGACACATGTGCACATAAACACACACACACACACCCATGTATACATGAACATAACCACATATGCATGAACAAAAATGAAAATGAGCATATATACACACACATAAAAACTCACACACATGTGCACGTACATTCACACATGCTTGGATGCATACACATACACATGCATTCACACACACATACAAAAAAATACATGCACACACACATGCACTCGTGTGTACCTAAAATCACACGTGTACACACACGTACGTGCATGCAAACATGTGCACCTACACATGCATGCACAAACGCACATATGCACACAGGTATGTAAGAACACACACTTGAATGCATACACATGTACGTGCTTTAGTACATACACATGGATGCACACACACACATGCACACATTCTTGTCAAAACACACACACACACTCACATGCCAACTCATATGCACCCAAACACATTTAAAATCACATGAATGCACATGCACATGTGTATAAACACAATCACACACACCTAAACACATCTATGTGCCTATGTGCAAACATAGACACACACAAAAACTTACACACACACACACACACTCATGTACATTCACCCACACACACCTAAACACACTCTCTTACACACATAAGTGCATTGGCACTTGCACAAACACACAAACATGCACATGGACATAGACATACACACTCATGCACACTTGCACATGTACGTTGACACACACATACATGCACATGTAAGAAGACAAACATGTGGATACACACACATGTATGTACACACATGCAAGCATGTGTACACACACTTATGCAAGCACGTGTACACACACACATGCATACAAGACATAGAAACATAATGGCACACAGAACATACACAAACATACATATACACACCCACATGCACACATACATGCACATAAACACACACATACACAAACACAAACACACATTCCTACAAGCATAGAATCCATTAGTGCACACACTCAAACAAACATACACACAAAAACATGCACAGACATGTAGATGGACAGACATATTCACAAATATACACAATAATAGAAAGCCGACAAACATGCATAAGAATAAGGGTACAAATACATATAGAAAAAGGCTCATAGATATTCACTCACATCCACAAACACATAGGCACAAGGACACACAAATGCGTGCATACGCCTGCATACATGTAAACTCTTGCACAAATGGGCACGCACAGTCATAGATATTCAAAAGCACACATAGATATGCATGCACACACACATATATGCACATGCACATGCACACATATGCACCTGGCATACATTCACAAAAAGAAACACATGCACACAGTAATGGATGCACATACACATGCACATGAACACACAAATAAATGAACAAACACACATGCATGCATGCATACAAACACATAGAAATACATGCATGTATGCAAACACACACATGCACAAACACACACCCACACATAGACATATTCACACTTGTATGCACACACACACATGCACAAACATGTGCACACACACACATAGGTCTATGAACATATACACACACACATGCACATGCACACAAAGACACTCACACTCATATGTAAACATGCACGCATATGCACACACACACATGCATGCACACATGTACACATACATACACACATGTACACACACATACACATACAACACCAAAACACACACATGGACAAGCATAGAAACCCACATACACACTCAAATTGAAACACAAATGCAACACACATATGTATAAGCATGCATGCACAAACTCATAAACACACATACACATAAGCATGCATGAACACACATTCACACATGTGTAGATGCACAAAAACATATAGATGTGCACAAACACATGCACAATAAAAGTATAAGCACACACATAAGCTCATACACTAACATAGACACATACATGCACACTCACACACACAAACATTTACACAGACATAAACACACAAGCGCATGCACACACACATGTATAAATAATCACACATGCACACATGCATACACATGCGCATGAACTCCTACACATAAACACACATATACACCATCACATGCATATACAAGAACACTCGTAAGCGCAAACACATGCACACACATTCACACTCATGCAATCTCAAGTACACATACACTTGCACATGCACTCATGCATACACAGGCACATGCACACACTCACACATATACATATGCACACACATGCATTCATGCATACACTCACACACACACACACACAAACACAAACATAAGCCCTCCACACACAAGAAAGCACATACACACTAACTCACATGCATGCACACACACAGACACACATGCTTGCAAGAACACATGTGCATAGCAACACATGTATGAGCACACACACATGCACACACATGCACCTACACACATACACACACACATACATGAACAAATATACACACAAATACATACGAGAACATACACACGTACACATAATATCACAAGCAAAACCACATGCATACACACTTGTGCATGCTCAAACACATGCATATGTAGACCATAAAAAACATGTATACATGCATGCACATAGACATACTCAAGCACACACATAAGCAATCACACACACACACACACCCACACCCATATGCACACAAACATGCATACATGCAAGCATAAACCTCATGCATTGATGTGCATGAACTCATACAAATATGCACAAATGCATACATAAAAACAAGGATAACCTGTACACACATATGCAGAAGCACATCCATTATGTACAAATGTGCACACATGCATGCCCACACCCTCAGACGCACAGTACACACACACATAAACACTCACATGTGCATATACATGCACACACGAAGCCAAATGAACACACACACATATGCACACATACAGACATGCTCAAACACACATGCACATACACACATGCATGCACACATCCACAATTAGGCATTCATACACACATGCATAGACCAACATAAAAACACACTAATAGACAAACATTCAAGTATGCATGCACCCATGCACACGCATGAATAAGCACAAAAACACTTGCACATAGAAATGTAAGAAAACACTTGAACATGTACATAAGCACACACTCATATTCATGCACATATTCACACATGCCTATAGAAACACAAGCACAAAAATATGAACATGCACACACACAAACACAAACACGTGCACACAAATAGGCATGCATAAATGCACACAAGTACATGCTTACACATAGACACATAGGCACACACAAATACACATGGACATGCACAATCACACATACACACACACAAACTTATATACACATACACAAAAACATGTGCACACATGCATACACACTTGCACAAACAGACACATGTGCACAGACACCTACACACATACGTCTGCACCCACGCACACAAATTTGTCTACATGCATATGCACATGAACTCACACATCATAACACACACACAAATGCATGAACCCCCACACAAACACACACGCACGCATGCACCTCTCATATATTCAAACACACTCTCGTACACATACACATGCACATGAACACACATAAACACATGAGCACACTCACAAGTAGACTTATGCATACCTAGGTGCAAACATGCATGCAAATACACATACACTCATGGATATAATCATGAACAAGCATGCATGCACATGCGCACACACACATATAAGCATCCACACACATGCACACATGGAGACACAACACACACAACTACATAAAAATGCACGTGCAAAAATACACACAAGCGTGAATGCACACTCAAGCACACTTACACACACCTATGCATGTAAATACATGCACATGCATGAAAGTAAGCACATGCACACCCAAATATATACATGCAAGCATGCACACAAACACATAAACACAAACACCTACACAAATATGCACACACAGACACACCCTCATACTCAAACACACATTCACATGCATAGGTACATACATTGACATAAACACACACACATAAATAAAACAACAAATACACAATCACATCAACACACACAATAACACATGCACATGCGCACACATCCACACACACAAGCCTGCATGCACACACAAAGAGCCACATGCATAGATAGACACTTACATATAGAAGACATAGATAGACACACACATGCACGTACACATGCATAAGCATGCACACAAAAACAGGTGCATGCATACAAACATGCACACATGCATACACACACACACATAAATAAGCAAAAAATGCATGCATGTACATGCACAAACTCATGCACACATGCACAAATGCATGCATGAACACAAGGATAACCCATACACAAACACACATACATATACACATGTAGGCAGCAACACATTCATGCACACACACATGAACAAATGCACACATGTGCATGTACACATTGCTTAACACACAGCACACGATCACATGCACACATGTACACACCCACACATGCAGATACATGCACACACGAAGTCACACATACACACACACAAAGACACACACATGCATGCACCAATGCATGTATGCATACATATAGACATGCTCACATACACTTGTAAATACACACATGTATGCATACATCCACTCATAAGCATGCATGCACACATGCACATAACAACTTAAATACACATATGTGTAGACACACATTCACACACATGTGCACACATGCACACACATGAATAAGCATTGAAACAAATGCACATACACATGCAAGCAAACACTTTCACTTGTACCTATACACACATGCACACACACTCACACATACATTCACACACACTCATACACATACATGCACTAAAATATGAACATGCATAAGTGCACACACACACAGACATACACGCAAAAATGCACACACAAAAGCACACACACTTGCATGACACACACACACACATGCTTGGACACACATACACATAGGGAGACACACATGCCTGCACCCCAACACACACAAATTTATTTGTGTACACTCACAGGTACCCACACACTATAACACACATACACACATGCATGCATGTATGCACCCACACACACACATGTATGTGCATGCACAAACACATGCACATGCACACACGCACACACACATATGCACATATACTCACATATACACCTCCTTATCCCCAAACACGCACACATAAAAACACATGCTCATACACACACATAAACATATGCATGCACACAGCCATACACACACCTGCACACATATATATAACCACAAAAATGCACATGCACACATGCACAAGGACACACATGAACATGTGAGGACTTGTACAAGCACATCAATGTACACACAAGCACACACATATATGCATGCACACAAACACGAATGCACACAATCATGCACACATGTAAGAACATGTACAAACATATACAAGGATTCACAATACATGCAACCGCATAAAAATGTATGCATAAACACACACATATGAACACAAGCACATACATACTTGTGCACACAATCACACACACACTCATGCATAGATGCACAAATACACACATGCATGCAAGTAAGCACATACACATCGACAGACATACATGCACACACACAAATGCACACATGTTCAAATACACATGAACACACATCCACGAAAATGCTAGCACACACACCCTCATGCAAGCACACACACCCTCATGCATAGGTACACACTTGCACAACCATAAGCACTCATGCCCATGCACTCACATATGCACACATGCACATAAACACACAAACAAACAAAACCACACGTGCACAGTCACACCCACACAAACAAACATTAATGCACATACACACACAGGCATGCAGACACATACACATAGATATAGCTACATGAACATATGCACACACATATAGACACACACACAAAAGCACACATGCACATACACATATACACACATTCACGCACACCTTGATATGCATACACATGCACACTCTCACACACATATACACATGCATACACATACACACACAAGTCTTTATTCTTTCCAATGCCCACACACGCATTCACAAACATGCATGTGCACTTACATGTACATGCACATATGAATGCATATCATGCACAAGCACACACATAAACAAACATACACATACACATAAACATATGTGCAAGTACCCATGCACATATGCAAATGCACATGCACAAGCTCAAGCAATCACACACACATGTGCTCACATGGACATGCAAAGGCACACGCACATGCACACACAAGCACACCACATGCACATGCACACACACACTCTTATGCATATAGAGATGCATGCACACACACACACACACACACAAACACATGCTCATGTGCACCCACATAAAAACACAAAACCATGTACACACACACACAAAAATATATATTCATACAATCACATGCATGCACCCAAAAAAAGGCACACACATACCCAATACACATACACACACATGCTCGCATGAATGAACAAAAGCACAAATGAACACATAGACACACACATACATAGACACTTGCACAAACACAAAGATGCATGCACACACGCAGCACACACATTTGTGCAAATGAACACATGCACATGTACACAAACTTGAACACACATGTACACACACACACATAAATAACTATGTACACACATGCATAGACACTTGGACAAAAAATAGGTATAGATGCACATAAACATGCACACAAAGTAGGCAAGCACACACACAATCACACATAAATATTCATGTAAGCACTGACACACAAAGTTACACACTTGCACATATGCATGTATGCACATGGACATATGTGTGAACACACATGCGCATGGCCATGCACACACACCCCCATAAAACACACAAATGCACACAAACACACATGTACACAAACACTCACACATAGCTACATACAAAGACACCCACACACACACACACATGCAAAAATGCATACGTACACACATGAACAAACACACATGCAAATATACACAATTACATACACACAAACCCATGCATGCACATATATAATCACACCCAACTTTACATGTAGACAAACTCATGCACTCATACACACAAACATACACAAGCATGCTCACATGCACATATGCACACAAACACATAGAAGAACATACACACATATTTTTATAGACACATGCATACACAAACACATAAACATGCACTCATACCCAAACAAGTATGTTTACACACACACATGTACAAACACATAAGCATGTACACTAGCAAACATGCACATATATGTACACCCACGAATGCACAAATATGCAAATGTGCATGTGTACACACATGCACGTAAACACACGTACACATATGCACATGCCAACACACATTGACTACAAAACACATGCACATGAGCACACTCACACACTCATGAACACACAAAAATATTCCAACATGTCATCCACACACACCAAAACATGCATTCATGCACAAACATAGACATGCACATGCAGACACACACACATAAAGACCTGCACATAGACACACACACAAATACAAACATACACAATCATACACATGCACTCTCACACACACACACACATGTACACACACATATATGCACATGCACATATGTGCAATCCCACACACAAGCACAAACACACATGTACATAAATATGCATATATGCACATGCATGCAAAAACACACACATACACACATGCACACACACAAACATGCACAAATTTGTGCAAACACACATGCATGAAGAAATGCAATAATACACACATGCATGCCCACCCAGACAAAGACATGCACACATAGATGTGCAGAAAAACACATACACACATTTTCCTACATACACACGCACACAAACAAATATTTGCACACATCCACACATATGAACACACACATATGTATGCGTGCAAGTAAATACGTAGACATGGATGCATAAGCACAAAAACTTGCACATGCACACACACACACACACAAATCCATACATAGACACCACGACACACACGCTCACACACAAGCGCACCCACAAATGCATAAACTCATATACACATAGACATGCATACACACACACTTATGGACACATGCACAAACAATTAAGCACACACACATGCAAACAAGCATTTACATAGATCTTCACCCACACATCTCTACACACATGCACCCACACATATAGGCACACCTATACAAAAACACGCACACACACACACACACACACACACACACACACACACACACACACACATATATATATATATATATATATATATATATATATATATATATATATATATATGTATATGTATATATTTGTATGCATGCATGTGGATGCACACACACAAAAACACACATGTATACACAAATTTCTAAACACTTTGACACACACAAACATGCATACACACACATAGGTACACACAAACATGTGCATCCGCACACACAAACACACATTTACAAGCACACAACACACTTGCACACATAAACACACACACACATACATGAATGAATACATGCAAACTCACATGCACAGACACACACAAACCGGCATGCTCATTTATCCATGCTCACACACATTTATGCAAATACACACTCACATACACACAAACATGCCCACACACATGCACACATGTACACACAAGTGCACTCATTCATACACATGCACATGCACATGCATACTCATAAACACACACAAATAGATGCGTGTACCTATATACATATATAAATGCACAACACACACATGCCTTTGAACATGCATAAGCAAGCACATGCATAGACTCACATGCAAACATGAAGTCACATACACACATGCCCACACAAACACACACACACACATACATCTACACCCACACATGTGCACATACATACAAATGCATGCACATAGACCAACATGCACCAATGCACACATGCACACTCAAACACACATGCACACTCAAACACACATGCACATGACAAACTTTAAAAAAGACACGTAGAAACATGCATGCACAACCACACACATACACATGCAGATATACAAATGTGTAAGCATGCATATGCGCACACACACACACATATGCATGCACACACATACAAACACGAACATCTTCATAATTGTGCACACACTCATGCATGAACACACATGCACACATGTTCGCATAGATGCACAAACCAGCAAACACACACACGCATACTCACATACACACACATGCATCAACAGACACACATGCACAAACACAATGATGTATGCACACACACACATAAACAAACATGCGCACACACGCACATACATGCAAAGACACATGGACACACATATGCATGAACACGTGCACACACGTACACACATGCACATATTTACACACAAACACTCACACACAAGCACATAGAAAAAGACATGCTTATAAGCATGCACATACTCTAACACATACACATATACAAACATATGCACACACACACTAGTGCACAAACATGTATGCATACACATAGACAAATACACACATTCATGCACACACACACATATTCACAAATGTATGCATGAATGCACATAAATAAGCACATACACACAAACACTTGCAAGGAGATGCATGCATAACAATACACAGACCCACATTTGCACACAACCACACACACACATGCAATCACACACACACACACATGCAATCACACACATACACACACATTTATGATGCACACACATATTCACAAAAACACACACACACATGCACATGCATTTGCATAAACATAGATGCATATGCTTGTAGTAACACACATACATGCACACATAGACACACACACCTACAAACACATGCAAAAACAATTACACATGCATGCACACCATTAAACACACACGCACATTTAGAATCAAGCACATGCACATGTGTACGTACACTAAAAAACACAAACACCAATAGACATGCATATAGAATCACACACATGCGCACATACGAACACAAAGGCACACACACGTGCATACATGTACTAACGTGCACACATTCAACCACATACATACACATTCACATGCACATGCATTAACACATACATACACGTGTGAACACACACATGAACATACACACACATGCACACAATCACACAAGTGCTTGTTCACCAACACGCATGCACATGAACACAAGCACAAACACATGCATACACACAACAAGTACAAGCACACATATACAAACATGCACACATGTGCACACACACACACACACACTTCAACTCACATGAAGACAAATGCCCACACATACACACATGACAATACACATGCGTACAAATATACTAAGGCACAGATCCAAACACGTAGACCTTTAAAAATACCATATAAACTAATATACACACACAAACACATAAGCATAAACACATGCACAAACCCAAATGCTCACACACTTATGCATAAAGACACATACAAATGCACAACCATGCATACATGCTTAAAAAAACACACATGCACCTTCACCCACATAGGTACACATATGCACACATGCCCACATAAAGGAATACAAGCAGACAAACATGTACATGTACATGCACAAATACATAAACACAGAATAAAATCATAAACATATAGACACATGCACACACTCACACATATGCATGTACACACACTCACACATATGCACACACATGCACACACACAAACATGCTCACATGTACACCCATAAACATTCACACATACACACACATGCACACAAAAAAGGAAAAACACACATGCTCACACACACATACACATGCACACACACATATGCACATAGACATGCATAAAGCACATGCTCATGCATGTATGAATGTATGCACATGCACACACATGCATGCATAAATACATATTCTTACCAATACACATATGCCCAAACACTCACACACACATATAAACATGCTTGTGTGCATACACACACACACACTCACACACTTACTTGTATATGCATAGCCACATAGGTACATGCATTTGCACTAACACATATGCACACATGCACACCCATGCACCAGCACACATGCACATGCAAGCACAAACACAAGAATAAACATAGGCATGCACACACATACATTCATGCACATGCATGTATATACACACACATAGACCCTCACACATGCACACATGCATAAGCATTCACACTTACACATACCTGCATGCTCACACATGCACACTCATGCACAAACATATATGTACACACATGCACATGCAAGCACACCAACACACACACTTGTAAGAATGCAAACACACACAAAAACACATCCAGAAAAACATACATGCACACAAAAACATGCACCCACACACACACTCACATATGCACAAAAACACATACTGACGAACAAACACATGCACGAACTCTCAAACAAAAATATGTATGCACACACATAAGCATACACAAATGCATGCCCTTACTCACACACACACACACACAAACCTACATACACACCTACACCAACACAAGTAGCAATGTACACACTCACATAACACATGCATGCCAAAATGCACTCGCATACACAAACAAACATGCACATGCACATGCACACACATGATCACACACACATATATGCACACATACGAACACATGTATGCATGCACACACAAACACATGCACATATAGATGCTAACACACCCACAAATAAGCACACTTTTGCACACACAAACCCACACAAAAGCCCACATGCACACACACAAGTACACATATATATAAAAAAACTCACACACACAAGCATGCATACAAACACGCACCCCATTTATAGACACACACACACACTTGCACTAGCGAATGCACAAACACACACACGTAGGCATAAGAACCTAAATAGGCAATTGCAAGCGCACATGCCCTCACAAGTATACACACATGCACACACATTATCTCTCAAGTGCTCACGCACACATACGTATTCACACACACACACAATCATGCACACATGCACATGCACACACACATGGAGAGGCATATACAAGTACACATGTACATAAAGATACATAATCATAAACACACACAAAATGCACAGACATGCACTCACCCAATCACACACACATTTACACAAGCACGTGCACACATGCTTGTATAAATACACAAACATACAATAATGCTTGCACACTAACATCCACACACTCGTATATACATGTACACATGCACACAGGCATGCACAAACATCCACACACCTATATAGATAGATGCATGAACATGCAAACATATACACATGCAAGATTTCTCACACATATTCACATGCACAAGCTCACAAACATGCACAAATGTATCACACAAACATATGCATGCACACTACTAACAAGCACAAACATGCACAAATAGGAACACAAAAGTACACATATATACACATGCACAATCATAGATATGCCCACACACATGAGCACACATGCATGTACACAACCACACACATGTCTTTGTGTACACACACACAAGCACAATCACAAACAAGTAATCATGTCCATACATAAAAACACTTACAAACCATGTAATAACATGCAAACACATGTATGGACATTCAAAAGCATAGAAACGTACAAACAAACATACACATACATGCACACACTTACACACACTTTCATACAAATGCATTTATACACACATGCATGCACATTCACACACACACATTCACAAATACATGCATGCACACATGCACAAGCTCACAGAGACATACACATGACCACAAACTTAAGCACATAGCCACAAAGACACAAACACACACATGTACACACATGCACATGTACCAACACACACAAACACAAATGCATACACATAGGTGTGCACACAAATAAATGCACATGCTCACATAGCCACATAGCCACATAGCCACATTGACACCCATGCATACATATTCATGCATAACATACACAAACACATACACGCATGTGCATGAGCACACATGTGCATGCATATATAGACACACACATATGCATTCACACATAGACACATACACACACATACGCACAAGCATACATGTTCATAATCACACACACTCATAAGCAAGTGTAGTGACATGCAAACGCATGTATAAGCATGCACATACCTGCACACACACTCACACATGCATACACTTATGCATAGAAACATTCATATGAATGCATCTATGCACACACAAATTCATGCACCCACCCCTACATGCAAGCAAGCACACATACTCACATGTACACTTACACACACACAAATATATGCACATAAACTAATCCATACAAATAACACACAAATGCACAGGCATGCATGCATATGCATACACACATAGGAACATAAGAATACACACATGCACATGCAAATAAACATAAACTCAAATATCAAAACATAAGCACAAAGATGTATACACACACACAAATACATAGTCATACATGCACACACACATGCACACACAAATATAATCACAAATATGCACACACACACACATACAATCACCAAGATGTACACTTTGGCACACATATGTGCAAAATCCCATGTGCACATACATGAATACAAACACACACACACACATGCACACATAAAGACAGACACATGCTCACCTGCACAACTGCATGCACATATATACCTACACAAAAGCACAATCACACATGCATGAATGTTTGCATGCACACACCCACATGCACCCACAGACACATGCACACAATAACACACCAACATATACACAAATGCATATGCATGCACACATACATGCACATGCACACATACACACAAATACACACACACAAACAGAAACATGCCTGCATGTATGCACACATGCTTGTACACATGTTGCCATGTCACATGCATGCACACAAGAACACACACACAAGCATGCACTCACACACACACACCCTCATGAGGGTGCATACAAGAACAAATATAAGCACTCATACACATACACACACATTGTGTAAACATGCATACACATGTAGACACTCACACATGCACCCAAACGTAACCACTTATTTGCACACACATACACACACATGCACACACACACACACTAACACTCACACACAAACACATACACACACACATACACATGCATGCGTATGCATACACACTCATGCATGCACACATATATGCACATACAAAGACACACACATTTGCAAACACATTGGAACTCATGTAAACAAATACATACATCCACACGTACATAAACACACGCACACACATAATTATAAATACACACATAATTATAAACACACACACACATTAAAGCACATGCAAACATGCATGCATACACTAACATGCACACACATGCACATTATTGCCTGCACTCACACAATCACACACTCACACAACATGCACAAACACAAGCATGCATACATGCACTACACCCACACACACAAACATAAAAATGCACACACATGCACACATATGCATATAGTTGCATGCAAATGCACATGCACAAGGACATGTATATACACACATACAAAGCTATACACAAGTACACACACATGCAAATACTCAGATACACATGAACAAAGCACATGCTGACATATACATGCATGCATGCAAGTACACCAACACACACATAAACACAAGCTTACACATGCACACACACATGCATATGTACAAAAGCTAACACACATGCACATATGCACATGAGCTTGCACACACACACATATACTTGCAACCATGTTGACACGTGCACATATGCACATATGCATGCATGCAAATATGCACATGCACATACACACAAAAAAAACACACACACTCACACATATGTAGACACATGCAGACAAATGAAAAGACATGCATGCACACATTCATAGACACTTACAAATTGTACAAATGCACACCTACACACACTGACATGCACTCATAGGACTGGACATAGACACACTTGCATAATCATGAACAAACACATACACATACACACATGCTCAAACACTAATGCACACACTTGTAGACATGCAATGACATGCATATGTGCACACAAACTCTCACTGACACACACACACACATGCACAAACATATGCATGTAAACAAACCAAAACATATACAAAATCCCAAATACACACATATAAGCACACAGGCATACATACGTAGGTGCATGTACTCCCACACACAAGTACATACACACCCGCATAGAGACACAATTGTGCACACACACATGCACACAAGTGTGTCCGAAAATACTTTCACATGCATTCACACAATCACAAACACACACATGCACACACATAGACATGCACATATGCAAACACACATGTAGGAGCACACAAATGCACATATTCATGCAAACACACCCACACATTGGTACACTCATGCACACACACATGGTTTCACATGTACACAAAAAGGCACATAGACAAGCACACACACATGGTTGCACACGTACACAAACAGGCACATAGACAAGCATGCACACATACACAAACATGTACACATGTGCATATGCACTTACACACACACATACAAGCACACACACAAACATGCACACATAAACGCACTTACCCACATGTGCATACCAATGAATGCACAAACACACACATAAATAGGAACATACACCCACATAGCTACATAATGCTGCAGGCACCCATACAAGTACACACACACTTGTAGGCTTAAACACATCAAAAACACACACAAATAAAAGCACATAGACATGCGCATGTAAGATCAATCAAGCATACACATGCACAAGTACCTACTTAGACACACACACACATGCACACTTACACACATATGCATGCATACACACATAAATATGCATATATGAGAACACATACATACAAACACACATGCACAAATGCATATATACATAAGAATACATCCACAAACATAAGTAATCACACATGCATGAGCACACATATTTACACATGCATGTGGACACAAGCACCTAAAAGCTTGAAAACATTCACACATCTATGCACACCCACATGCATACACTTATGCATTCATGCACACATGCACATCTATTTGCACACACACACATTGAGATGTTAGCACATACAAACATTGAGACAAGTGTGAATGCACACACACACTTAAGCATATACACAACTACAAACACATGTACATGTATGCACACATAGAAACACACAAACAGACACAAACAAGTGTATTTAGGTATACACAAATGACACACAAACACATACACACAAGAACATGCATATTTAGGTGCACACACACACACATACATGTATACACACATGTATACACACTTGCAAAAACATATCTATGCATGTACACACACATACAAAGACACATACATGTGCACACACTCATAAAACACACGTGTGCACATGACCATACATGTGTAAGAACATGCACACATGCTTGTATGCATACACTCATATGTATACATGCACACACTTATAACCACACATTCTCATATACATGAATACACACACACACACGAACAAATACGAGAAAGCCAGTGCACACACACTTAAGTATATATGCACACACATATGCAAACACATGCACACACACACACACACACTAATGCATGCATGTACAAGTATACACATATGCACACAAGTATGTACAGCCACACCACCCCCTTACACACATGAACATGCTGACACACATAACTACAAACATGAATACTCACACAAGCATACACATGTGCACGTATGCTCTAATGTACATGTGCCATTATATGTACACAAATGCACATGCATATATATGCACACACACCCACACACACATGCACATGCAAGCACACACATACACATGCACACACAAACATAATCACAGACATGAAAATAGACACACATACACATATGCACTCATGCATTAGGACGCACACACACACATACACTTCTACAGACATGCACATGCGTAATGATGCACACACAAGCAAAAACACATGAGCACACTGACTTGCATATGCACAAACATACACGTGTGCACATACCCACACACTTCAATAAATGCTCTTACACAAATGCCCACAAGCATACACCTGAAAACATATATGCACACACATGTGCACACGCAAGTGCTCCCATGCAAACACATGCCCATACACACACATGTGTATTGATGCAAACATGCTTATGCATACACACATATACATGCAAAGGCATGCTCATATGCACACACATAAACACACACAAACTGGCACATGCATAAAAATTCATGTACACACACTCGGACACACACACACACATACATATTGATGCACACTCATGCACACATATATATGCTCACACACATACACAAGCAAAAGCATGCACACACACACATACACATGTATGTACACACTTGCACCCAAATGCATGCACAAGCACACACACATGCACTTACACACATACACACAAACATTCACACACATATACATGCACACACACATACACACTTGCACATGAACACAAACACTTACACATATGCACCCATACATGCACACAAGTACACACATACATACATGCTCATATGTGTGCACACATTCATGCAGACACACACATGCACATAAGCACACATGCATACACACACAAACACATTCATATGCACACAAACTCACTCATGCACATGTGCACACACACACACATATACATACATACATGCTCACATGTGTACACATGTTCATGCAGATACTCAAACATGCACACACATATGCACACAAGCACACATGCATACACTCACAAACAAACACACTCATATGCACCAAACTCACACATGCACATGTGCACATAGACATACACATATACACACACATGTAGGTTAACATACACATACAAACACACATGATGTAAATGCATACATGTACACACATGCAAGCTCTCATGCACAGATACATGTGTCTACATGCTCACAAACATGCACACAAACTCTTAAATGTACACATGAACATGTAAGAGAGCATACATGCACATACACATACACAGACGTAAGAGCACACATATGTAAGCACATGCATGCACTTATGAACACACATGCATAATCATGCACATATGCACATACATACCTATGCATAACCACAAATACACACATGTTTTTGCATCCATACACACATATGCACACACATGCATACACACACACACAGTTGCAAACATAGGCATGTGCATGCACATGCATAATCACAAATATGCATAAGTACACAAGCACATAACCACACACACACAAACATACATACATTAGAGGCACACAAGAAAAAACGTACACACACATGCATACAAATGTGCATGAATGTAGATACACAAGCAAACATGCACAAGCCAACACACATACACCTGCACACACATACATGTACACATACACACACAAAATAACACAAGCACGCTAGCACTCAGGCACAATTAAACATGCTTTCACACATATGCACATGCCTATGCATACCAACATGCACTTGTCCACACACACTAGCAAACCCACACCCACACAAACATGTACATGCACACACACATACACTTATGCACATGCATATACAAAAGCACAAACACAAACATGTAAGCACATACACATGCATGTGCATGTACACTTACATGCACATTCTTATACAAACACACATACACAAATGCACACCTAAAAAACTAGTGCAAAAGTGCAAATACACACACACATGCATAATAACATGCATACGAAAATCAACACACACACAAATACACAAACCCACACATACCCCAACACACTCACACATGCACAAACACGCATGCACGAACACACACACATATACACACATCCAATTGCACACACATACAAAAAAGACATGCATACACATACAAAAAAGGCATGCACACACATGTAGATGCACTCACACACAAGCAATTGCACTCGTACTAGTGCATATGTAGACACATAATTATGAACACACATGCAAATGCATGCATGAACACACACAAACATTGCCACACACACCCAAACACATGTACACATGCACTTATGCACATACACTTTCCCTCTAGCACATGTGCTAATAGCACACACACACCCATATCCACACATACACACACATGCGCACATACACAAAAATTGACAAATATGCATGCACATGTAAGGACAAACACATGCACACACACGCATACATGTAAACACATAATAACACATAAGCACAAACACATTCATTTACATGCACGTAAGCATGCATGCACACACACACACACACATATTCACACATGTACATAATATGCACACACACACACACAATGAGATGCATGGATGCATGTCCACATGCACTTAGACACACAGACATGCACACACACATACACACATGCTCACATGAACACATAACCACACAAACACATGCATATGCACACACACATACACACATACACACACACATACACGAGAACACAAGCACAAACACATGCACATGCACATACATACATATGCACAAACACGCACATGCATAAATGCATGTATACATGAACACATGCATGTACATTTGCACACACACACACAAATGCATAAATATGCACACACACATGCATGCATGGACATGCACATAAATGCACACACATGTAGACATAAACACATAGACACTTGCACATGCAGACACACACAAGCATACATGCATGCACACACACACACACAAGCATGTACAATCACATGCATGAACACACACTTGTATGCACACACTCACCTACAAAGACATGTGCACCCCTACACACACATGCATATACATTCATATGCACATGTGCTCATGCACACCCACACTAATACACACATCCCTGATACACATGCATATAGAAATACATATGCATGTGAACACACAAACACAAACCTACGCAAGAATGCATTCATACACACACACACACATATGCACATGAATAGCTACACATACAAAAGTGACACACACACATACATGCATGCATGCATGTACATAAAAACACACAGAGGAACATACACACACATGTAAAAGCATAAACACATGCATGCACACAAAGAACATAAACTCATAGACACATACACACAAAAGCATAAACAAATGTGAAAGTTCTTACATAAGCATATGCATAGACATACATATGCACACACATACATAGCTCACACATGCTAGTGCACCTTCCCACACATACAAAGTCAATGGCACAGACACACATATGCACACATGCACACACACACAACCTCCCTCCACACACATGTATGCACGCACGTATGTACACAAATGCACACATACAAGCACACTTGCTCGCACTTACAAACACACACAAGCACACACTCCCACACACCCACAAAACCACTCACCCATACAAATTTGCACACATGCACAAAGATACACATACACACAAATATGTACAAGTATATGCATTCAAATATACAGATCCATGCACACAAACTTACATGCACGCTCACATACATACAAGCAAACACTTATAAACACACACATTGACTCATGACCACATACACATGCACAAATGCACTCATGTACGCTAGCACAAGCATGCACACACACGCACAAGCATGAATGCATGAACACACCTCCACAATCATGCACACCCAAATGTGTAAATAAACATGCATGCACACACACACACATGCATAAGAAAACATACACACATGCATGCACACAAGCACACACATATGCAAGCACACAAATTCATGCACACACATATGCATACAAGCATAGATGAACACTCATACACATATACACATACAAACGCATGCATGCACAATAAACCCACTCACAAATAAAAACATGCACTCACAACACATGCACACAAGCACACATATGCAGACAAACACAAGCACACACGTCCAGACAAACACAAGCACAAACATCCATGCATATGCACAAAGACACACACACACACACACATGTAGGTGTGCATACACATGCCCAGATGAACCCACACAAACATGCTCATAAACATACATACACAAAACAAGCTCACATACACACACATGCATGTGTGCTCAACCAAAAACATGATTACACATGCAAAAAACATGTGCTTACACATGCACGTGTGTGCATGCACATACAAACACATACATTTGCATAGTCACATGCAAGCAAAAGTACACGCACACATACACATCCTCATGCACTTGCATACAATCACATGACTATGGAACGGTACACACACCCATGCACATGCATGTACATCAAAACATATGCTTGCAAAAGCACGCACACAAATAATATCATATATGTGTACACACATACACAAACATGCACACATGCACATGCACACATACACATAGACACATGTTTACACACACAAGCATACACACATGCACACACACAAAGATGCACACGCACACACATGCATATGAATGCACATACACATACACACACAAATGACACACACAAGATTGCACAAAGACATGCACATAGACATGCACATAGACATGCCACACACACACATACGTGCACAAACACACACACACATACATATGCATGCATGCACATATGCATATAATGTAACAAGTACACACACATCTTCACAAATGCACTATAGGCACACACACATATATTCAAACATAACCACACATACATGCACACACAAACACAAACACAAACACAAATAAGCACAAATACGCATATATAGATGCACTACATGCAAAAACACCCATGCATGCCCATACACATGAAGAAGCACAAACATATAAATGCACTCACACAACTACACATAGAGATGCCAATGCACAAGCACACACTCACACTCACCCACAAAGACATGAATAAATAAGCATATACACACATTCAAATACCCATACATACATAAAGACAAATATGCACAAGCATACTCATAAGAACATACACATGCACACACAAACACACATAAGCAAATACACAAACACATGCACACATGTGAACACAAACTCACACATGCACATGCACACACACATCACCAACACACATAGGAGTAAGCACACACATATAAATAAATGCACATGTGCACACACATGCTTGCAAAAATGTAGATATGTTTGTAAACACACACATGCATACAAACAAGCACAGATGCACTTGCACACTAGCACACACACACACACATACACATCTGTGCATACACATGTGCATATGCATACACATACATGCATACACACACACACACATACACAAGTAGACACTCACAAACATATGCACACCCATACACAAAGACACATGCACTTACGTACGGACACACTTGAACCCCCACCCTCACATACACATAAACACACGAACCTACACACACACATGCGTGCACTCGTATACAAACACAAACTTGAACATACACATGCAGACACACACAAACCTACACACACACATAGATACACACATGCACACAGGCACAAGCACGATCATGTAGGCACACACGTATACACATATGCATACAACTAGATACACACATGCACACATACATGCAAACATATATACCAACAGATACACACACACACACACATAGAGAAATACAAATGCTCGCACACTAACATGCATACAAGCACACACACTGATAAATACACACATACAGACACATATATATACAAACATCTACATACACATGCACACATAACTACACAAACTTGCACCACACGTGTGCATAACACACACAAACATGTGCAACTCATGCATGCATACACACGCACACACACATATGTACACAAACGGACATGCACAAACATACACAACCTCACACTCACACATGAGCACATAGCACACTAAAGTGTGCACACACAAGCACATGCACACTTACAGCTGCACACACAAGCAAATGCACACGTACAGGTGCACACATACACATTAACACACACTCACACGTGGCCATGCAGATGCACATGCACATACACACACAGACCCACATGCACATATGCACTCAGGCTCTAACACACATACATACAAATGCACACACACAAACACACACTACAACAAATACCCTAACCCATACCCATGCCTATAATAACTCAAAACACACATAAACCCATGCATACACTCACATGCACACACATGGACACAAACACACACTTGCTTGCATGTACACACATGAGTCCATAGCATACAAAAGTATGAACACACAGACACATACACATGCAAGGATGCACACATGCACACTCATATACACTCCTACTTGTACACATAGATGCACATGCACGCAAACACAAACACATATACACACATGCCCACACACAATCGCACACAAAAACAAATGTACACACATGTACCCACACATGCACGCATTAATGTACATACACATGTACACACATATGCATAAATACATGGAAGTAAAGGCACTCTCACATACACAACGACAAACATGTTCACATATGCACGCACACGCACACACATATGCACACCCACGTACACACGTGAAGACACGTACATGCATACACACATAATCACACTCACACATAAAGCACGTGGGCACACACACACATATGGATAAGCACGTAGACATATGTATATGCAAATGCAAACACACACATAGGAACACACATACACACAATAAATGACATCGAAATACACACATGCATTCGCATTAACACACACAAAGACATGCACACATGCAAGCACATGCACCTAGACACACACAAATGCACACACAAATAAACACATGCATAGCCACATGAATGCATGAACACATGCACACACACCCATATGCACACTCACATACATACACACATATACACACATAGACACACACTTGCATAAGCCCATGCTTACACATATACACAAACACACACACACATATACATGTATGCACATGCACACATGTGCACACACCAGTACATATGCATACACAAAGATACATGCACATATAGTTCAAAAAATACGTGCTCACACTGTGCACACACAAATATAGACATGTACATAAATACACACATGTACACACACACATGCACATGCACAAGCATGCACCTGCACACACGCACAAACAGGCACACTTGCACACACATGCAAATGCATGCTTGCACAAATGCACATGCACATACACACAAACCCATCCACACACATATACATGCACAAGCATGCTTATAAGCATGCATGACAAGCAGACATGTACACTTACACACATACACACACACACAACACGTACACAGACATGCACATGCACATGCACACACAGATACATACACACATGGACAAATATGCATACACACCTGTGCAAAAACATAAAACACACCAACACAAATTTATGCATGGAAACATGCATATGTGCACACATAAAAGCACACAATCACATACCTATGCACATGACATGCACAAACACTACCCTTATATGCATACAAAAACACATCCACGTCCAGACATGCACGTACACACATATAGAAACAAACACACACACTTTCACAAATGTGTATTTGCACATATAGATAAACACATACACACACACATAAACATGCAAAGGCACATACTCATGCACCTATACATGCACACAAGCACAAATGCACACACATACATACATGTGTAAGAAACAAGAATACACACATGCACATGCAAACAAACATAGACTCAAATATAGAAATAGAAGCACACAAAAGCACAGACATGTACGCACACACACATGCACACCTATACACATACAGACACATATATACAGTCATACATGCACACTCACATGCACACACAAACATAATCACAAATATGCATGCACACACACATACACAAACATAAAGTTGTACACATAGGCACACATATGTAGAAAATTGTATGTGCACATGCATGAACACAAAAGCTCACACACATGCACACATGTGCATGCACTCACACATGTACACACACACATGAACATACACACATGGGCACACACACATAAACACACTTAGTCACAAATGCAAGCACTCATTCACACACATATAGAGATATACTTGCACAATCACATACATGTAGAAGCACATTCATGTACACGAACACATGCACACATATTCACATACACACACATGTGTGTGCCTATGCAAACATATACATGCATTAATTGACACACTCACACATACACACATTGACACCTACACAAAAATACCCACACACACACGTACATGTTTGTGCATTCACTAGTGCAAAAACACACACGTGGGCATGCACAAGAATATACACACACACCAACACACATATACATACACACACTTGCATGCACATGCTCACACGTATGTGCTCATAAGCACATGCACAAGCCCATGCATGTACACATGCACAAGCACACACATAGACACCCACACATATGTACACACTCACACATGCAAGGCATGCATCAAAATACGCACACACGCACACACGTGCACATGCACCAACACACACACACACACACATAGAGGAACACATAAGTGTATGCACATAGAAACAAATGCTAAAAACATGCATACAATGACAAAAGCACAAGAACCAATGCATACACATATGCACACACATGCACACACACACACGTGTGCACACACATACATGTACAAAGCACACGTAATCATGTGCACATACACACATGCAAACATATGGACACACACACATGTACACACATTTTCACACAATCACTCGTACATGGACACACGCATGTACTAGCAAACACATGAACACACACTCCAAAGCCCATAGATGTACACATGAACAAGCACACACACAAACACCCACACACATGCGAAAGCATTCACAAACATGCACACACACATACACATGTGCACATGGACCAACACACATACATAGAGGAACATAAAAGCATATGCACATAAAAGCAAATGCTGACAAATGCATACAATGATAAAAGCACAAACACCAATACATATACACAGGCACACACATATACACACACACACACACATGCACAAAGCACATACAGGCATGTGCACATACACACACATGCATACATAATGACACACACACACACATCTTGGGACACACACACTCACTATAATGAACAAAGCAAAACAAGCACAGACACTTGCAAGTACACACACTCATGAAAACACATAGATGCACACACACACACATCAACACACACACTTACACTTACAAATGCACACATGCATACACACACACACATATGTATGTAGGGAGACATGTAGCACCCATATACACACACAAGCATATAAATATACACATGCATAAAAACATTCATGCACAAAAATATGCATCACAAACATGCACACAACCAGCCACACACGCACAAACATAAACACACACGCATACACACATACACGCTCACACAGATAAAACACATAGACAAACATGTATACAGACAAACATGCACACATATATACATGAACATGTAAGCACATGCACACACATACACACTCATTTGCACCTATATGCAGATAAGCACATGCACATGCACATAATCATGCTCACATGCATGCATAAACACAAGCATACATACACACACACACACACTTTTGCACACACATGAACACATGCACACATGCACACAAACACACATACATACAGATACATGCACACAAACAAACATGCATGCACTCATACACACGTGTACATGTGGATGTGAACACTCAACACATGTACACACGTGCACAAACATATGCACATATCCACACACCTGTGCGCATGCATGAACACAAATGCAAACACATGCACACACACACATGTACATGCATGTGCAAACACATGCAGGTACACACGCATACACATGCAAATGCAAGCTTACACAGATACACATGAGCACACACATCCATCAACACACACACAAACATACTCATGCATGCATGCTTGCAAAGTGAATGATCTGAGCACATATACACATGCACACATATGCATACACACACATAAGCACACTTCCACACATAGAGATATGCATCGACATGCACATGCACATACACGTACACGCAAATATACACATATAGATATTAATAAGCACATGCACACATAGGATCACAAATATGCAAACACAAGCTCAAACACATACACATAGACATGCATAGGAATGCACGTGCATGCACACACATTCACCTGCATGAAAAAGAATACACAAATAGCACACCTAAGCATGATAAAGCACATGTACATAGGCACATAAACACAAACAAACACAGGAATGTTTGACACACACACCCATATAGATAAGCACACACACATGCACATAAAAAAAACAAGCACACACATAGATGCACATGTAAACATGTATGGGCACATTCATAAACTCACAAACACACACACACACATAAAAACACAAGCACACATACATAAATACATGCACAAATGCACACACATGCATATCCACACATGCATATGTGCATACACCCATGCCCATGTACACACAAGTTCACACTCACATCCATATGCATGCACATACACACAAACACATGCACATATGCACACACACATGCACATGCATGAACATGTATACACACATAAACACATGTGCATACATGTTCATAAACTCACAAGGACACACATGCATGCCCACACACTTATAGACACAAAAATACATGTCCACACACAAACCCACATCGAAACATGAACACACATATTCCCACACAAATACATCCAAGTACCCACAAACGCATGCACACCTATGCATGAACAAACACAAACATGCATATATACACACATGCACAGACACACACATACAAACATGTGCTACAAACACACTCAAAAGAGAACACATGCACAAAGTCATGCATACACACACACACATACAACACAAATAGACTCAGACATGCACACACTTACACACGTCAACACACACACACATTCACATGTGTGCAAGCACACATGTGTAAGAATACACATGCAAAAACACTCATAGATGTACTCAGACATATACATACACAAATATGCTCACACACACATGCACTTGCATGAACATACACTAGCATACATGCATGCACATGCACGAACACCCATGCATGCACACATGCACATGCACATGCATCTGTACAAGCACATGCATGTGCACAAGCACCACCCCATAGGCATGCACACACGCCCATACAAAAGCACACACACACATGCATGAATAAAGACATACACATACACAGATGCACATATGCGCAAATGCACACATGAACACACACATGAACACACATAGGAACAAAAGCACATACACACACACAACAATACATGTAGAAAAATGCACACACATACAAAAACTCACACATCCACCTAAACAAGCACACACTCACCCACACAAACACTTGTGTACATAAGCCCATACATACAGGCACCCATTAACTTGCACATGTAGACACACACATGCACACACACATGCATGCACAAGTGCAAACTTGTAAAAGCACTCAAATATGTACACACATACACATATGCACGCACACATGAACACTTACACATGCACATCCACACACACCAACACATGCACAAGCACAAGCTCATATATGCAAAAATGTGCACACATAGATACACACATTCTCATGCAAAAGTATATGCACACACACACATGCAAATAAACAAGCACACATTAACAAATAACAACACATGCATGCACACACATGAACACACACACGCATCATCATCATATGCACATGTGTGCATATTTACACACACATAAGTAGGCACATGGAGATGTAGAAGTACATACAAACTCACACACATCTACACATACAAAGACATGTATAGCCATGCACCCATACATATGCATGCATGCGTGCACACACACACATACACATGCACACACAAACACACACATAGATATATATATACATTCATATATATATATATATATGGACACACACATACATGCAAACACTAGTACACAAACACATGGCTATGCACACACAAAGAAACAACAATAGATGTATACAAAAATATGTACAAATGCACACATGCACACACATACACACACTCACACATGCATGCACATACACATGCATAACAAACACACACAAACACAAAAAAAGCACACACAAATAAACATGTGCACAACACATATGCATGTAAACATGCACACATGCACATGCACACCAACTAACATTTGTAAACACACACGCACATACATATCTGCACTTGTGGGCATACATGCTCTTGTCCATGAACAAACATGTAAACACAATATACATGCACATACACATGCACATGCACACACACACACACGTGGTAACATGGACAAGTACACACATGCATGCACACATAAGCAAAAAAGGCACACACACAAACACACATAAGCATTCACACATGTGTACATGAAAACTCATAAACACAAACACAAACACATATGCATAAACACACACACATGTACACACTCACTCACACACATATAGTCACACATCAAAATGTGCATGCATAGACATAGGCACACACACCCTCACATGTACACACTCACACATACTTATAGATACACATCTAGATCTACATGAATTGGCACATACACACACACACATACACTCATACACATGCACCAGAATGCATGCACATATGGAAACACAAGAGCAAACACATGCACACACACATAAGCATGCACACACCCACATGCACACACACATTGCATGCACACATCCATAACACATGCTCACACATACACATACCCACAACCCCACATATGCACATATACATATACATGCACACACACACACATGCATGTACACACCTACACCCATGTAGGTGCACCTAGACACATACACTCATGCACACACACATACACTACCATGTCCAAAAATGTATACACACACACCCATACACATATGTACACATATAAAAACTCACACAAGTGAGAAGATGCATACACATGCACAAGTAAATGCATGTACACATATGCCATTCATATGCACAGGCATGCAATGCACAAGCAAACATGCTCATGCACATGCACATACATCTATTGAGACACACACACATGCATACAACCCTATGCACATCTGTACATAAACATGAATACACATGCTCACAGTCTAACACACAGACATAGTCATGCATATAGATACATGCCATATAGGCATTTGGCTGCTCACATGTACACCCACAACCAGACTCTCACATACCCTCACACAAATGCATACAAGCACACATAATATACACACACAAGCAAACATACAGACATCCACACACATGCACAAATGCACACACACATACAAGTGAACATGCACACATAAATACTTGCATAAAGTCACACCCACCCTTGCACATGAAATTGCATGCATGAATATGCATGCACGCATGTATTCACGAATGCTTGCATAAACACACACATGCATCCACACACATAGGAACACATAAACACATAAGTATACACACACACACACACAAACACCCACATAGACACACACATGCTCACAAACACATTCACATGAACACAGTTAAAAAAATATGCAGACACACATGCATATGCTCACACACACACACTATCATGCTCACGATGCACACATAGGTACACTCATCCACAAGAGAAAATGCAAGCACACACAAATGCACATTCACATAAATATACATGTACATACAACCTCAAAATGCATGCACACACATGCATATGCTAACAAATGTGTATAAAAAATGCAAATGAAAATAAATACACATAGATACATGCACAGACATGTACATAAGCAAACATGCACGCACACAAACACACAAACACACAAACACACACACATGTACTTGCACATACACGCACACAAGCATGCGTGTGCATATGCCCACATGCATGCACACACACACCCACATGCAAGCACATAAAGACACACACACACACATGCAATAAAAAAAGACATAGGCACACACACAATTGCTTATACACAAACATGTTTGCATACACATACTTATTGTCACACGTACAGCCATGTTGACACATGCACCCCCACACATACACACATGCACACACATTGATGCACACACCCTAGCATAGACACATATTCCAACAAACAAGAATACAAACTCACACCCACACACACAAACACATGCACACATACACAAACACACCTATACACTAGAACATGCATACCCAAACACACAAATAGGCATATGTAAGCATAAACACATAGATACCCAAAGACATATACAAGCACATACATAAACATCAACAAAATAACACATGCAAACACACACATGCATACATAAATAGACTCACAAATAGGCATGCATACATACACACACAAAAGCCAATGGATACACATGCTCATACATACACGCACTCACATCCACACACACATGCAAACATACATGCACACAAAAGCACACACTTGCTTGCACATACACGCATGCACCCACTTGCTTATATATAAGCAAACACACCCAAACATTCACAAATGCACACACACACACACACATGAATAAATACAAGCATACACAAGCATACACACATGCATATCCACACACAAACACACTCATAAGCACACAAAGAAACATACATGTTTATACACACATACACCGCCACACGCACAGACACACATGCACATGCACCTATATAAGTACACACAAACATACACACATAATTGCATACATACATACACATACACACGCACACACACACACGTTCCTACACATATGCATACACACACTAACATACATGTACACACACACATGCACATTCAACACAAATAAACAAGCATACACAAATACAAATGCACATGCATGCACACATGCACATGCATGATCACATACATGCACACACACACAGACACACATAGTTTGTGTACACACAAAAATATGCACATATGTACACACAAGTATGAATGTACAATTCCAAAAAAGACACATGCAAATGCATGCACACCTGCATGCACACACCCACATGGGCATGGACATGCATAAACACACACACCTGTACCAACACACAAAGAATCATGCACATGCATACCTATAATCATGTCAAATGTAGATATAAGTGTGCGCACACATATGTGCACACACTCACACACAAGGAGACACACACAGACACACGTACACACACATGCACGTGCACATGAGAACACATGTACTAATGCACACACATGAATGGACATGTGGAGAACCAGCACACACACATGCATACTTGCATCCACATGCACACATACATGCATACACACACACATTTAAATGCACACAAATGTGTGCACATACACACAAACACACCAATGCAATCACATTCACACACACACACATGCATACCCACATACAAATATGCATATAGGCAAAGGCACACACATACACAGAATCATGCAAACCCACACACAAGCACACATTCACATGCAAACAAAAACCACACATGTAGAAAAAAGACCAACATCCACAGACATGCACACTAGCACACAACCATTTAGACACACACGAAGGCACACATGCATGTGCATTCATACAAATAACCACACATGTGCACATGTAGAACCACACACACACAAAACCACTCATGCAGTTACATACATGCATATATATATATATACCACACCCACATATGCACACACACATGCATGCTCACACATGTGCATAAATGCAAATGCACAAACAATCACCATAAACAAAAACACATGTGCATAAGCACATTCACACACACATGCACTCAAATACACACACGCACATGCACATAGACATGCACGCTACCATATATATAAACATGCATATGCATGCACACATGTGTGTGCCCACACACCTATATATATGTGCTGTACACACAAGAAGACATACATGTGTGTCTTCGTGGTCCCCACCTCCCAAAGGATGGATAAAGATTAACTGTGATGCGGCTTGGAAGAAGGATGACAGTGCTGCTGTTGGTATTATTTTCAGGGATGAGGATGGCAGACCAGTCAAGGTGATTGGTAATTTTATTCATGTGTCAAATTCCTTTGCAGCTGAATATTTTGCAGCAATTAAGGCTCTGCAAATTGCACATCAATGGCTCCAAGGCAAGCTTGCCATTTGGCTTGAAAGTGATTCGTTACAAACTGTCATAAGTCTTCTTCAGTCCACATCGTCCACTAAAAGGCCTAACGGAAGGGGCTTGGCGGAGTTGATGAAGACCTTCCCGTCATTTCGCATCTCACATTGCAGGCGAGAAGCAAATGCAGCTGCTGACTGGGTGGCAAATTTTGTTATTTCTGAGCATTCACATTTTGTATGGGACTGGGGTATGCCCCTCCCCTTGGTTTTTAAAAACATTTTGTTTTCTGATTTTGTGTATGAGCCCCCTTAGGGAGTGCAACTTGTAGGCTTCGGCCATTTTACTTCAAAAAAATATAACCCTACACACACTCACGCATAAGCACATGCACGTACACACTCAAGATCATATACACACACACACACACACTTATACATGAATGTAGACACACTAATGTAGATAGATTAACACACATGCACATGTACAGCAGCACATACACATGCATACATGTACCCACAATTGTGCAAGTGCACTCACATGCACACTTGCAAACACATAAAAGAATGCATACACGCACATGCAGGAACACACACATATACTCACACCAACACATACCTTCGTAGAGTGCACACACATAAATACCAACACAATCACATGCACATGAACATGTGCACATAAGCATACATGCGTACACCCACACACACACAAGCACACATACATTGACTTGCACACACAAACCATACATATACACACAGACGCACACTCACAAATACAAACACATGCAAATGCATGGAAACACACATTCACATAAAAAAACATACACACACACACATATACAAGTATGCCAACCCACAAACAAACATGCACACGCACACAATTGCACCCACACTCACACACACATGGAGATGCACACATTTACAAACATAGAAGCATAAACACAAGTGCACAAACATGTGAACACACACAAAGAAGTGCACACATGCGTGCACACACATGCATACATGAACACACACATAAGCACACTCATGGTCATAGACAATCGTCTACACACACATATTCACATGCACAAGTATGCACAATGCATGCACACATGCACACACATTAATGCATGCACAAGTGCACACATATGCACACACATAGGAACAAGCATACAAATGCAAACATGCATATGCACAAAAATAAACACAAACATGCACACACACACACATGCATCCAAACATGCTGATGCATACATACATATACAAACAAATGCATGCATATACTCAAATATAGGTACAAACAAACATACACACATGCATACTTCCATGAAAACATACTCACATATACACATGCTCACACACCCACACACACTCAAGCCGACACACACACATGGACATGAACACATACACACCCATGCATGCATTCATGCATTAACACCCACAAGTACACACATATGCACACATACACACACATGCATACATACACATTAACACATGTATGCTCACATGCACTGACATGTAGAGACACACACATGCATGAACACACCTGCATGCAAACACACACCTAAACATGCACACATACACACTTATGAATGCGCATGCACACAAACACACACACACATGCACATGCACCCACATACACACATGTGTGCACACACACACACATGCACACATAGTCACAGCAAACACACACGCACATACTCACAAGCACACATATGAACACTTACACTCGGACCCATGCACATGCCTAAACACACATGTACACACGTACATTTATAAAAAAAGCCTATAACCATGCATGCACACGTACACACACAAACATACACTCACACACCTCAACACAAAACTTCACACACACACTCACACTTAGATATATGCATGCATGTTCACACACAAAAAACCCATAAACATAGTTAGATAGACATGACATGTGTGCACACACACATCTACTCTTGTGCTTGAATAACTACACATATAGATAGACAAGCACACACAACACATGCACTGAAACACACACATAAGAACACACATTCATATGCATATATGCTTGTATAGAAACAAACAAGCTCACATGCATGCATACTAACACAACCAAGTATACAAGCATGTAAACATGCATACACATGTAGGAATATGCACACACACTCTCATACCCACTCACATGCACATCTATACATGACATACACACATACACACACATGCGCTCACACTTACATGCACACACATACACACATATACACACACACATATGTGAACATACAACCACACACACATAGATGCATGGACACATGCACATGAATGGATGTAGACAAGCACACATGCACACATTGATACAAACAAACGAGAACACACACATAAGAATAAACGCACACACAAGCACAAACACACACACACACACGAGAAGACTCATACACATTGATGCACATGCACATACACACACATAGAAATACACACACATGCACAACCATACACATATAAAGGCACACACCAACAAAAACTCGCATGCAAACATGCATAAGTACATGCAGGCACACACATGCACATGCACACCAAAACACATGCATATGCACACACATTCACATATACAATGCAAACATGCATAGATACACATGTAGGCACACACTTGACTAAGCACATCTTACTTACCCACACATACATACATGTACACACATTCATAAACATACAATGGCACATTTACACATGCACATACACACAGACACACAAACATGCATGCAAACACACACAGCTACCTGCACACACATGAACACTCCCAAACACTCACATAAATGGACATGCAAACATGCACATACCCATACATTGTTACACAGGCACATACATAGACACAATAGAAACACAAACACGTATATGCTTACAGAATCATGCACACATGAAAGAACTTACAAACATGCATAGACGTGCACCCTACAAATAGATGCACACCAACACAGACACTCGAACACCCTCATGCACAAAAACATGCACACACACACACACACATCCAAAAAACATGCATATGTGTGTGCACATATGCACACAAGCATGCATGTGCAAACAGGCACACATATACACCCACAAAAACACACACACAAACACACACATGCACATGCATGCAATGCACTTGCAAAAACATGCACACACTTGTGTAGACATACCAAAGTATACACACACATGCAAACATAAAGGAACTTGCACCTGTGCATGCACATGCACAAGCATGCACACACACGAGCACAAGCACACCCATGAACATAAAAACACACTTCCACAAGCACACGTGAACAAACATGTAGACATGCTCAAGTTTACACATATACATGCACACACAAACACACTCATTTACACAAGCATACACACACACACACTCATATGCACACGAACACATGCACGCACACATATGTATGTAGTCAAAGAAAGGCATGCATAAGCATAACATGAAAAAATACACTTGCACACACACACATATTGATGCAAACACATACACAAACACACATGCATGAACCCACAACCACACACACATACACATGCTCACATGCATAGACACACACATATGCACACACACATACACATGCACCCACACATGTACACACAAATTTTCACATGCCCACACACACTCACACCCAATATACACAAAAACACAACATGTGCACACACAAATGCACACACGCACACACATATACATAAGTGTGCACCCACATGCACACACATAAATAAAAACACATGCATGTACACAAATACAAAAAAAACACACACACACACTTACATGCACATTAACACAAAAACACACACCTATGTGCGCATATGCATGAACAGCTTCATGCACGTACATAAACACTCACAGACATACACCTACAAGAATATGAACACACAAACATACACAGACAGACATGAACAAACATAGACACCGACACCTGCACACACACACACACACAAAAATACAAACACACATACGCACACACATGAACCAAGCACACATGTACAGGTGCACACAAGCCTATGTTAATGCACCCATGCACACACAAACACCCACATGTAGCCATGCTTACAAATATCCATCAGAACAAATACAATATGCTCACACACATACACACATAGACACAAATGTGGAAATGCACACACACACCCAAGCACACACACATGCACACACACCAAACACACAAACACAAAGACACATGTATACACATGCACACTTATGCATGCATTCAAATAAAAACATAAACATGCATGTCTGCACATACACTCACACAGACACATGGACACACATGCGCACATGTATATAGATGCACAAAAACACATTGGAATGTACACCCACCCAAAGGTATAAACACATGCAAACACACACACACATACATACATGACACACACGTACACCCATGCTCACACTAGTGCATGCACATGCATATAGAAACACATAACTATGCGCAAACATGCATGCATACATAAATGCATATGCCTATATAAACATACATAGACACACTTCTACACACATGCACATACACACAAATGGACATCCACACACATGTATGCACACACAAACATAAAAACACTTTCATACTCACATATTGACCCACATATCCACACACACACACCATTACACAAACATGCATATACACACAAATAAAAACACACATACACATATGCCCACAAATGTGAACATGGGCAGACACATGAAGGAAAAATCACACACACACATATGCACTCATGCACCCATGTCTACGCACACATTCACACAAACACCTACACATATGAACTTAAACACACACACTTGTGTATGTGTGAACACACATAGACACTTGCACACATATACACACAGACATGCCTACACACACTATAACATAGACACACACACACACAGATGTGCTCACACCCAATCACTTGCACACACATGCACACATGAACATGAAACAATGCACAACCACACACACATGCACACAAATGCATGCACACATTCAAGTACCCATGCACCTTCCAAACACAAGCATAAACAGTCATACATACATAAACACATGCACACACATCTATGTGCATGTACAAACTCACACATGCATGCACACACATGCTCACACTCGAACACTCATATATGCACATATACACACATACACATACACATACACATACGTATGCACATGCACAAAATATATTTGAACAAAAATAAACACACAAATATATACAATTGTCTACTAGCACTCATACATATGCACACAAAACACATGCACACACACACACACACATGCTCACACATAATACATGCAAACATGCATAAAAATGCATGTAGTCATATACACATGCGCACACACATACTCAAACACATAAATAAAGGCATGCATACACACACATGCACAAACACACACACACACGCACACGCATGCAATCGTGCATACATGCATGCACACCCACATCAACTCAAATGCACACACATGCATACACACATATGCACGCACACACTCTAACACTCACATTCACATGCTCACATTTGCACAGGCATGTACACATATACAACCACACAAACACACCCACGCACACATATGCATGCAAGCATAAGCACACATAGATGCACATGCAAGCACTCACAAAAAAATGCAAACATTTGTACAAACGTGCATAAGCGAACACAAAGAAACATGCACATTTTTACACACATGCATACAGACATGTGCACACACACACACATGGAAATACATGCACACATAATTGGACACTCAGAGACACAAGCACACACCACATGCTCACATTTACAAATGCACACACATACACACGAACAAGCATGCACACATGCATGTACCCGCACATGCACTTAGACACATAGACACAATTATACACACATATACAAAAGTACACACACACACACATAAACATGCTCACACATAGGAATGGACACATATGCATGCACCTGTATGCACACAAATGCATAAACTCTCACACACAAACATCCACAAACACATATGCAAACACCCATGCACTTACACATTCACACACATATACATGAGCACACACACATGCACACACACACACACAAGTACATACATGCACAACACACACTTACACATGCACACAAAATTACTCACACACACATATGCACATAGCATGCACACAGCTACATACCCACACATGCACTCATTCACAAAAACACACACACACATATATACATGAGCACACGCATGCACATGTCCATGCACACACAAAGGAACACACATAAACTCACACACCTAGACATTATGCACACATACATACATAGACAAGAACACAAACAAAAATAAGCACACAAGCATGCACATACGCACATATGCACAAGTATACACATGCATACACATGCACACGCACACATACACATGCACACATTTGCATAGCCACATGCAAAGACTTTCAAAAACACTTATGCACAAATGCACACACACACACATGCATGCACTCATATAAATACATATGAACACACTCACACAAAGACACATATACACAAGCTCAAACATGACTACGTGCACACATTCACACATAGACACACATGCACAAAAGTACACATACACACACATATAAGTGCAAACACAAACCCACAGGTGTAAGCACATACAGACTTGAACAAACACAAACACACATGCACACACATACACGCATTCATGCACATAGATAGGAATGCACACATGTTAACAAACACACACATAAACACAAATACTTGCACACACATCCACACATTTGTGAACACACATACACAAACACACACATACATAGGAACACATATGCACACCAACACACATGCATGCACAAACATAGTTACACATTCACAAAAGTACATGCACACACACACATAGACCCACAGAAGTTCACACACACACACACTCACAAAAAGACATATATGAATGCACACATGTGCACATGCTCACACATAAACACAAATGCACAAACACATATGAATGCACATGTACTCTCACACGGACACACATGTGTAGGCACAAACACATGTATGTACACATGCAAACACACATACACAAAGTTGTACAAATAGGCACAAGAATGCACTTTTACTTGCACCTACACAAACATGCACACGCACAACACATGCACATGAGTACACAAGTATACAAACACACACATACATAACCATGCATACATAGACATACCTGCACATGTGCATAGACATCAGATGCAGATGTGCTCACATGAGCACTTACACATGCGTACACATAAATGCATATAGATTCACATGTGCATGCACATAGATATAGACATATACATGTATATGCACAAATGCACACAAGACACACATACAAATGCACATATGCAAGTATAAACATACAAAAACACACATGCATACACAAGTACATACACAAAAATATGCACAAAGACACACACGCATCCATACACAACTACACACACATGTATACATAAACACACACACACCCATGCATACACGAAACATAACCACATACGTATGCACAAAAATGAAAACAAGCATATATACACACATGTACAAACTCACACACACACTCACACATGCTTGCATGCACACACATAAACATGCACATGCACCCACACATTTACACATGCTTGTATGAATACTCACACATGCACATGCGCACACACACACACAAACATACAAAAGTACACATGCATAGACACACACACACACATGCACTTATGTGTAGTCAAAATCATACTTGTGCACACACACACATATGTGCATGCAAACAAGTGCACAAAGCAATGCACAAGCACATGCACATACACCCATGCACATATGCCCACACGTACATAAGAACACGCACATGCATGCATACACGCATACACGTGCACTAGTACACACACATGGACACACGTCCACACATACATACATTCTTGCAAACACCTTGACACACACACACGCAAACTTGCATGCTCCCAAACACATGTACAATTGCATGAATACACATGCACATGTTTACACAAACAAACACATGCACCCAAACACATGCATGTGCCTACGTGCATATAGATTGACACACAAACACCTACACATACATGCACATGTATACATATGCACACACAAACAAACACACATATGCTTGCACATGAACACACACATGTAGGTTCATCCATACACACACAAACATGGAAACATACTCTCTCACACACACAAGTGCTTGCACTTGCACAAACACACAAATTTATGCTCATGGATGTACACATACACACTCATGCACACATAGACAAACACACACACACACACACACATAGATGTGTACACACACACACATAGACATTCACAAGCTTGCATAGATGTACATGCACACACGCACATGCACACGCACATATATGCACTTGACACACATTCACAAAAATAGACCCATGCACACACACATGGATGCACATGCACGTGAACACATAGATAAATGAACAAATATATGCTCACATGCATGCATGCACACACACATGCACAAATACACACTCAAACATAAACATATCCACACATATGTATGCATGCATGCACACATAGACACAAATGCACAAACACATGCACACACACACATAGACGTATGAACACATACACATATGCGCACACACACACACACATGCAAATGCACACACAGAGACATAGACACATACATAAACATGTACACATGTGCACCCACACACCCACACACATATGTACGTATGTATACACACTGGTACACACTCACACACACATACAAGAACTCAAACACACACATATGAACAAGCATAGGCACCCACATGCACACTTAAAATGAAACACACATATACACAAAAACACATGCACACACATGCATGCACAAACTCATAGACACACATACAGATAGACAGCATGAACACACATCCACACATGTGCTCATGAATGAAAATGCACATGTACATGAACACATGCACATGCATAAGCATAAGCGTAAGCACATACACGTGCACACACTCAAGCATTCACACTCGCCCACATAAACATGCACATAGACATAGACGAACAATTACATGAACAAAATAAACATACATGCATGCACACTTACAAATGAACATGAACTCATACACAAACACACATGCACACCCTCACATGTATATACAAGAACACAGCCAAGCACAAACACATGCACATGCAGTCACACTCATACAAACTGAAATACACACACACACATGAACATGAAAACATTCATACATAGACACATGCACACACTCACACATGTACACACATGAACACATACACACACACATGCATGCATGTATACACTAACACACACATATGCTCACATGCACACATGCACACAAACACTTACACATGACTTACACACAGGCACATGCATACACACTAACTCACATGCACACACACATACACATGCATGCTTACATGAATGCATTACGTAACATCACATGCTCAAGTAGACACATGCACACACATGCACCCACACACACACATGCACACAAAGGCACATAGAGGAATCGACTCACATACACAAAATCACACAAGAAAAAACCACAAGCTTACACACACCCTAACAAACATGGATGCATGCATGCACAAGCATAAAGTATATATAAACTTGGACACACAGACACGCTCATGTGTGCTGGCACTTAGATATACACACAAGCATGAGCATGCAAGTGTACAAACAGACACAAAAACTCATATGTACACACATGTTCATGCAAAAACATATGCACAGACAGACACAAAAAAACACAAATATAGATGCACAAGCATGCACACATAAATACATAGATGAATGTGGACACACACAGAGAAGCACACACATACACACAAATACATAGACAAATGAGCACACACACACCCCCACACACACAACCATATTCACACAAAACACAAACACACACTCACTTGTAGATAGCACACACACACACACAAAACACACATGCACTCACTTGTACAGAGGCACACACACAAACACACACAGAGACTCACGTGCATACACAATTACAAGCACACATACAAATGCACAAAAATGCACATACACACCACACACACACACACGTTGAAGTACACATGCACATGTGCACTCACATGCAAATAAATGCACACACATGCACCCATGCAATCATGTGCATCTATAAAAACACACATGCCCACCCATGCACACATGCACACAAAAACTCATGCACACACACATGCTTAAACCCTTGCATGCACACAAGCACATGCACACAAACGCACATTTGTACACACACATACATGCACACACACAAATACATATGTGCACATTCATGTGCATGCATATACATAAACACCCATACATGCAAATTCAAAAACAAGCTACACACACATTTGTAAAGATACACACATATGCAAAAACACAGACTCGCACACATGCACACAAAGATGCATACACACATGATCATGTATGCACACATACACTCATACATGCATACACATAGTAACACACATACATGCTAATGCATTAACACACACACAAGCACACACAAATCTACAAACATGTATACACATACACACACAAAGATGCATAGATCCACATGCAAACACATAGATGCACACACATGCATTCACACAGGCACACTAAAGCATGCATGCACTTAAGCAATCACATACACACACCCATATGGTCACAAACATGCACACATGCACATACACATACATACATAAGCCAAAAACTCATGCATTCATGTCCACAAACTCACAAACATATGTAGAAATGCATGCACAATCATAAGGATAACTACCCACACGCACACAAGCACGTGTATGCCCACACATATGTACAACTACTCACACATGCACGCACACACCCTACCACACACAACACGCACCCACACATGTGCACACATACACTCACATGTGCATATAACATGCACACACAAAGGGAAACACACACATGCTCATGTACACACAGACACATGAAAACATGCACATGCACACACATAACTACACATGAACACACACATAAACAATCATGAGCACATGAACACACATGGATGCACAAATATGGACATGCTCTCACACACATGCATACATCCATACATCCATACATAAGCATGCATTCACATATACAAACACCAACATAAATACACACCAACAGACACACATTCACATAAGTATGCATGCACACACATGAATAAGCACAAAAACACTTGTAAACAAACACTTGAACATGCATATGCACACACTCACACACACACACATACTCATATACACACATATTCACCAATGCTTATGCAAATACACACACACACACACATGTAGACACAAACATGCATGCATAAATGTACATAAGTACATATCTACACAAAGACACATAGGTACACACAAATGCATTTGGACATGCACAACCATAAACACACATATCCATGCATACATATGCACTCAAACATTCACACACATGCATACACAGTTGCACAGACACAAATGTGCATAGACACAGACACATACGTGTGCATCTGCACACACATAAATTTGTCACATACACGAACTCAAACATCATAACACACACACACACATGCATGCAATAACCCACACACATGCACAAATAAACACACACATGCACCCACACATACACCCCCTTACAGACTTGCACACACACAAACACATGCTCATACACACACATAATTGAACATGTGCATGCACATAGACACATATACATACTAGCAGACATACACGTAACCTCACACCTGCACACACATGCACCCACAAATGTGCACATGTACACATGCAAATGCACTCACAAACATTGGAGCACACACAAGCAGTCTCATGCACACACAAGCACATAACATTGAAACATGCAAATGAACATACACTGATGTAAACAATCGTAGACAAACATGCATGCATATACACACACACATACACACAATTATATAAACCTACACACATACATGTCCAAACACACACACACATGAACTCAAGCACATGCATGAATGCACACACAAGTACACAAACACACACATACTCATGCATGCATGCACAAAGACATACACACACATGTAAGTAACCATACACACACCCACACATATACATGCAAACATGCACACATGCACAAACAAATGCACACACACACACACAAATGTGCACACACACATGCCCTCATACACAAACATAAATTCATATGTATAGGCACATACATGCACAAAAATGCACAAAAACACACAAACAAAACCACAAATGCACAATCATATCTAGACACACAAACACATGTACACACATCACACACAACAAGCATGAATGCACACACATAGACACATGCATAGATAGACACATACATATATGAACACATAAATAGATACACACATGTGGAACAACTCACACACATATGCACGAACACATACACATGGATGCACACACAAACATGCACACATGCATGCACACACACTCATACAAACAAGCAAAAAAACTTGTGTATGGATGTGCACAAACTCATGCACACAAGAACAAATGCATGCACGAACACACGAATAGCCCACACAAAAAGACACATACAAACAGAGACATATGCACACAGGCACAAACACATGCTGGTACACATGCATGAATGAATACACACACACACACATGCATGTACACATGATTACATGCACAGCATGCATGGCCACACACGTACACATATACACACCCACACATGCATATACATGCACACATGAAAGCACACATGCATAAAAAGAAGCACACGTACATACGCACACAAACTCACACATCCATACACACATACACACATGCATGCATGCACACGTAAAGACATATTCACACACACTTGCAAAGACACAAACGTATGCATAGATTCACACATAGGCATGCATACACACATGCACACACCAACATAAATACACACATGCATCGACACACATTGACGCACACGTGCATGAACACATGCACACACATGAACAAGTATTGAAACACATGCTTGCAAACACTTTCACAAGTAAATATAGACACATGCACACACACTCTCAGACACACATTCGAACATGCTCATGCACACACATGCACAAAAATTTGAACAAACACAAGCACACATGCACACACAAATATGCACACACATAGATACACACTTGCATGGACACATATATAAAAATAGGAAGACTTACATGCATGCACCCGTACACACAAAATTTTTTGTATACACACACATTGGAACCTACAACCATAACTCATATACACACATGCATGCATGGCCCCATGCACACACACAAACAAACACATATACAGACATATGTGCATGTACCTACACAAACATGCAAATGCACATGTACAAGTGCAAGCAAACACACACATGTGCTCACATGAACATGCGAAGGCATAAACACACACACACACACACACATGTGAACACAAGCTCTCCCATACCTACACACACACATAGACACACTCATGCACAAATATATACATACACACACACACACAAGCATATTCACAAACATAAAAATATAAAATTACACACACACAGACACAAAATGATATAGTCACACAACCACATGTATGCATCCAAAAAAATGCACCCACACATACACACACTCACCCAATGCACAAACACACACATTCTTGCATGTATGCATAAAAGCACAAACAAATACATAGAGACACACACATATACACACATAGACACACCTGCACAAACACAAAGATAAATACACACACACACATACACAACACAGACGTGTGCAAATGCACGCACACATGAACACACACATGTACACACACACACACATAAAAAACATGTACACACATGCATAGACACATGGTCAAACAAATGGGCATAGACATACACACACATGGGTACAAAAATAGGCATGCACATTGTCACACATATACATGCCTGAAAAAACTAGCACAAATGGGTAAACACATGCACACGTACACATATACACACGAACACACGTTTAAACACACATACACATGGCCATGCACACACACCCTCATAAAACGCACAAACAAACAAACAAGCAAACACATATGCACAAACACTCATGCATAACTACATATAAAGACACCCACATACACACACATGCATTGTATGTTGGCAATGCACAAAATGATGCACATGTACAAATGCACATATGCTCACATGAATAAACAGACATGAAAACAAACCCTATTAAGTAGACACACACCCACACATGCAAATATGCACATAGACACACATGCACACAAACTCATGCACTTATACACACAAACACACAAACACACACAAGCATGCCCACATGTACATACGCACACATGCACTCACATACACACAAGCTTATGCACTCATGTGCGCAAACACGTAAAAGAACATGCACACATGTTTCTACAGACACATACATCCATACACACAAATGCACACATACCAAGATAATTATGCACACACACACACACGTACAAAAACACAAGCCAACACACTGGCACACATGCACATACATGCACAACCAAGAATGCACACATGTGCATGTGCACAAACATGCACGTAAACACAGACACACATGCACATGCATACACACATCCACTGCCAAACACACGCACACATTCATATAGCACACCCACAAACTTATGAACACACAAAATATGCCCACATGCCATATTCATTAATGCACATACACATACACATGCAAATGAGCACACGCAAACAAAGATGCACACATAAACACATATACTTGCAAAAAAGTACACACACCCCTACACATGCACTCTCTCACACATGCAAATGCACATGTATACACACATGCAAGGACATGCACATATATGCAATCCTGCATACATGCACAAACACACATGTACATAAATATGCATATTTGCATATGCATGCAAACACACACACCTAAGCCCATGTATACACACGACAATTCAAACACACATCTACACACACACACATTTCTGGAAACACACATGCATGAAGAAATGTGGATGTGCATGCACAACAACACAAAGACACACACACACATGCATGTAAGCCAAAACACACACACACATACACACAAAAACAGACTTGCACACACCCACACATATGAGCACACACATGTGCATGTAGGCAAGCACATACAAACCTATGCATGCATCAATACATAAACATGCACACACAAATACACACACACACACATAGAAGCACATGCACAAGGGCACACACAAACACATAGAAATGCATACATATACACACTCATGGACATATGCATGCACAAGAAAGCACACACACATACACACAAGCATGTGCATAGACATCGACATAGATCTTTAGCCACACATAACACACACCTACACACACATGTACCCACACACATGGACAAACCCATGGACAAGCACACTCAAAACTGCACTTGCATGCACACATGCCCGAACACTTTGAAACACATAAACATGGATGCACACACATATGTACACGCAAACATGTGCATCTATACACACACATATGCATAAGCACACAAAAATAATATGCACAAATAAGCACACAGATATACATGAATAATACATGCAGGCTCACATGCACACACAGACACACTTGCACTCATTCATTAGCACTCACACACATGCATGAAAATACACACTCACATGCACACACACACACACACACATGTACACACAAGAGCACTCATGTATACACATGCACATGCATACTCACATACACACAAACACATGCGTGTACCCATGCACACATACAAATGCACAACACACACATGCATTTATGCATGCATGAGCAAGCACATGCATAGACTCATATGGAAACTTGAAGGCACATACACATGTGCCCACACAAATAAGCACACACATGCACACACAAACACACACACCCCTAAACATGTGCACATACACACACTTGCAAGCACAAAGACAAACATGCACTCATGCACACTGAAGCATGCACACACATGGCACACTCTAAAAAAGACACGTACAAACATGCATGCACAATCACACACATACAAATGTGCCAGCAAGCACATATGCACACAAACACATATGCATGCACACACATACAAAAACAAACATTGACATAAATTTACACACACTCACACACACACGCACATACGTAGGCACAAACATAGATGCACACACTTGTACTAACACACCTACATGCATATGCACGTTAATAAACACACACACATACACAAATACACTTGCACACATAAGAACACACACCTACAAACACATACAAACACAAGTGCACACACATGCACACCATTACACACACACATACACACATATTTAGAATCAAGCACATGCACATGCATATATGCACATACACTCAAACACACAAACCAACACACATGCACATAAAATCACAAACATGCACACACATGAACACAAAGGCACACACATATGTGCATACATGTATGCACACACATGCACACAAAGACATAAATACACATTCACATGCATAAACACACACATGCATGCATGCATGCACACATGAACACACACATAGACATGCACACATAATCACACATGTGCTTGTTCAAACAGATACATGTACATGAGCATGTGCACAAACACATGCATACACACACATACACACAAGCACAAGCACACAAACTCTAAAATGGACACACAAGCACACTTGCACACACACACACACACACTTGCACTCACATGAACACAAACTCATGCATAAAACACATGTATATGTTCATACAAAGGCACAGATGCACACAAGTAGACCCATATGCATACCACACACACTAACATACACATGTACACATGTAGACACATAGCTACATGCACATGTACAAATACAAATGCACACACACATACACATGCTTAAGAATGCATACTTACTCATAAGTACACACATGCACCTGCACCCAAATAGGTACACACACACATACAAATATATGCACATATCTACACACAATGGAACACATAGACACATGCATACACAAACACACATACACAAACACACATACACACACACATGCATAAATATGCATGCACACAGACACAAGTCCACATACAAACATGCACACACGTACACACATAAACAATCACACATGCACACAAGAAAGGAAATAGACACATGCACACAAAAAATGAAACACACACACATGCACACATTTGCGCACACTCAAATGCACACTCACGCATGCATGCACATACACATGTACACATGTGCTCACACACATGCACATACACATACACATATACACATGCATAAAACACTGGCTCACACATGCATGAATGTATGCACCTACACATGCACACATACGTACACATTCTTACACATTCACACATGCCCAAACACTCACACGCATATACAAACATACTTATGCACACACACACACATATCAGTGTATTCATAGTCACATAAACACATGCATTTGCATTTACACATGCACACCCACGAACATGCATGCATGCACATGCACAAGCACACATACACATGAAAAAACATAGGCACACAAACATACACACAAGCATTCACATGCACATGCATAGGCCCTCACACATGCACATATGCACGCATGCACAAGCATTCACACTTTCACACATACTCGCATGCACACATAGGCATGCACACACACATGCACACTCATCCATAAACACATATGCACACATATATGCACATGCATGCACACCCACACACACACTTGTATGCATCCAAACACTCACACAAACACATCCACACATGCACACAAAAGCTTGCATCCACACACACATGCACTCAAATAGGCACAAAACAACACATAGACGAACAAACACGTGCACAAACTCACAAACACAAGAAAAGGATGCATACACTAGGCATACACAAATGTGTAACCTTACTCACATACACAAACAAGCATACACACCTACATAGACATATGTACTAATGCACACACATACATACACACATGCATGCAAAATTGCAGTCATGCACACAAACAAACATGCACATATACACATATGATCACACACACATCTATGAACACACGCATAAGCATGCATGCATGCACACACAAACACATGCACATGTACATGCAAACACACCCACGCATAAGGCACACTTTTGCACACATCCCAAAAACATGTGCAAACACACACTGACACACAAAAAAAAAGCTTGCACACATATAAGTACACATAAACAAAAAAACACACACCCATACACACATGCACACACATACACACACATACAAGCATAGACACTAACAAACACACACAAAATCACACTTGCAAACACGCATACTCACACGTGCACATTAATGAATACACAAACACACACACATAGGCACACACACATAGTCACACACACATAAATGGGTACTTGGAAGCACATGTGTCCACACAAGTACACACACATATGTACTCACACACTAGCACTAATGCATGCACCCACATGCACATGAACATACACATGCATTTACAAGCACACATGCATACATATACACATAATCACAAACACACACAAATGCACATATACATACACACACAAAAGCACACACATATACTCACACACTCACACACATATGCACACATGTTTGTATAAATACATAAACATACAATAATGCATGCACACCAATATACACACACTCATGCATACACATACACATGCACATAAGCATGTACACACACTCACACAATTACACAGATAAATACATGGACACACAAGCATAAACATGATTGCACACACATATTCACATGCTCAAGAACACTTACATGCATGAATGCATCACGCATACATCTGCACATACACCACAAGAAACCACCCACGTGCACAAATAGGAACACATAAGCACATAAGCAAGCAAACACAAGTACACACATACACACATATGCACAAACACACATATGCACACACACACATGAACACACATACATGCATGCAAGAACACACCTACCTCTTTGCACACACACAAGTACACACACGAATGTGCAATCATGCACACACATAAAAACACCCACATGCCATGTAATAACACATAGACAGGAATGGACATTCACACACATAGATACGTAAAAATAGACACACATACATGCCATACACTTTCATACATATGAAAGTATACACACACACATATGCACATGTACATGCAAACCCACACACATATACATAGATACATGCATGCACACATGCACAGGCTCATAGACACACACACATGTACACACAAACAACACATTGCTACAAAGAAAAACTCACACATGTACATTAAGAAGTACACACATGCACATGTATGTGCACACAAATAAAATGCACATAAGCACAAATACACATGAATACACACACATGTGCACACACAAACCTGTGGCACACATGAATGCACATGCTCATAGAGCCACATACCCACATTGCCACATGCACACATATGCATGCATAACACACACAAACACAAACATGGATGTGCATGCACACTCAAATACATGCAAACATAGACACACACATGCACACTGACACACAAACACACACACATGTGCATGCATGCACAAGCATACATGCTCACAATCACACACACTTATAAGCAACTGCAGACACACACAAAGATATGTATAAGCACACACATGCATGCACACATATTCACACTCACAAACACAGAGACACGCACACACTCATGCACAGACACATTTATATGAATGCATGTATGCACACACAAATGCATGCACTCACCCATACACATATGCAGACATAGATACACATATGCACACCCATACATACACAAATATATGCACACAAACCAAGCCACACAAAAATGCACGTGGATGAACACACATGCATACACGCATGACAACACAAGATTACAGACATGCACATGCAAACACATATAAATACAAAAACACACATTCATAAACATAAGTACATGCACACCTATACATGCACACACACATGTATACATAGTCATGCATGGACACTCACATGCACACACACACACACACATAATCAAAAATATTCACACACAAACACAAACATAGACATCCACACATAGGCACACATATGCACAAAATGTCATGTGCACATACATGAACAGAAACATGCACACACATACAGACACACACATGCACACCCACACAAATCCATGCATACATACACCTACACAAAGTACAATCACACATGCATGTGTGTATGGATGTACACACCAACACACATATACACACACACACCTACACATACACAAATGTATTTGCATGCACACATGCATGTATAAGCACAAACACATGCACATACACACACACACACACAAGCAAACATGCTTGCACACATGCACACATGCTTACACACATGCAGCCATGTGACATACACCTACACAAGCACACATGAACAAGCATGCACTCACACACACACAAACTCACGAGCATACACACAAGAACAAACGTAGGCACTCATTGACTCGCACACATATATGTGCACTCATGCATACATATGTACATGCACTCACACATGCACCCACACACACCAACTTATTTGCATGCACACACACTTGCACACACACACAAGAACACTCACACTAACACATACACATACATATACATGCACAAGCATGCATACACACTCATGTTAACTTAAATGCATGAACATGCATACACTCACACAAAGAGACACACACACATGCACTCACATAGAAACACAAGCAAACTAACACATATGCATATGCACATAATCATAAATACACACATAATTATAAACACACACAGACTCACATTAAAGCACATACAAATGCACACACACACACACACACTAAAATGCAAACACATACACAATCATGCATGAACTCGCACACATATGCACAAACATAAACATGCATGTATGCACTACACCCACATACAAACATAAAAATGCACACACATGCACACATTCAAACACACATGCACATGCACATGCACATAAAGATACACACACACACAAAGGTATACTCAAGCATACACACATATAAATACACATACACATGAATAATGCACATGCCCACACATACACACATGCATACCCACCCACACACACACACGTATACACAAGCTTACACATGCTCAAACACTCTTACATGCATGCACACACACATGTAGAAAAGCTTGCACAAACACACACACATACTTGCAACCATGTACACATACACTTAGGCATGTACAGATGTGCACATATGCACATATGTATGCATGCAAATGTACACATGCACACATGCACATGTACAAATACAAACACACCCACACATAGCAAGACACATGCAAACACATTCACATACATGCACATACATGCATAAGCACATGCACAAATGCTTATACATGCACTTGCATTCATACACAGGAATGCACATAGACACACATGCACATTCATGAACAAACACACACACATGCACATGCTCGAACTCTTATGCACACTCTTGTATACATGCAAATGCACACACACACATGCACACAAATTTGCACTCACAAACATGCATCTGCATATGCATAAACACAAACTTCTAAGCAAACCAAAACATGCACAAACTCCTAAATACATACACACTAGCACACATGCATACATATGTAGGTTCTTGTACTCACACACACACACACACACCTGCACAAAGATACAAAATCATGGACACACACATACACATAGGTGTGTCCCAAAAAATGCTTAGATGAACACAAACAAACATACACACACATATGCACGCACACACACACATGTACAAACACACTCATACATGCACACAAATGCACATATTTATGCAAATGCACCCACACACTGGCACACTCATGCACACACACACAAATACATGCACACACGCATGGCTACACACATGCACAAACATGCACACCAACAAGCACATACACATACAGACACACACACATACAAGTATGCACACAAACATGCACACATAAACACACATACTCACATGTGCATACCAATGAATAGACAAACACAAACATATGCACAGGCACATGAACACACATAGGTAAACAATTTCATAAGTACCCACACAAATACACACACACACAGATGTGGGCTTAAACACATCAAAACACACACACACAAATGCACATAGACACACATACCCATGATCACTGAAGCACACACATGCACATGGACATACTCACACACACACTCACAAATACACACTTACACATGCACATCGAAACACACATGCACACACACACACATACACAAATATATATATATATATATAAGAACACATGCACACAAATACACAAACATAAATGCACGTATACATAAGAACACACCCACATACATAAATGCTCACACACACATGTGCACACACCTATACACATACACGTGGGTGCAAGCACTTACAAATGCACAACATTCACACATGTATGCACACCCATATACAGACACTTGTGTATTCATGCACACATGCACACACACACACACACACACAGATGTATGCACATGCAAACATAGACACAAGCATGAATGAACACATGCCTAAGCATACACACAACTACAAACACATGTACATGTATACACGCATGCAAATATACACAAATAGAAACACACATGCACACAGAAACAATGGTGCATAGGTACACACAAATATATACACAAACACATACACACAGACACATGCAAGCTTAGGTTCACACACACATGTACACGCACATGTAAACACACTTGCATAAGCACACATATGTATGTACACACACATACAAAGACACACACATGTGAATGCACTCACAAAACACACATGTGTGCTCATGTGCATAAGAATTTACATGTATAGGCACACACACACATGCTTGTATGCATGAACCCACACGTATTCATGCACACACACACACACACACACAACCAAACACACCTACACACATGAACACACACACTCGAATAAACATGTGCAAGCAAAAACACACACACACTCAAGCACACATGCACACACACTTATGCACATATGTACAGGTATACACATATGCACACAGGCATGCACACCTAAAATCATGCCCCTTCCCCACACACATAAACATGCTAACACATATAACTATAACACGAATAGTCACACATACGCATGCGCCTGCACGTATGCATGTACATATGCAAATACACATATGTAAATACAATAACCTACACTTATGCACTCATGCACAAGCACACATGCACACACACATACACTTGTGCACAAATGAGCATTCACAATGATGCACACACACGCACACACGCATACACACACATGCATACCCATATGCATATGTAGAAATCGACATATGTGCACATGCACAAACCCATATGCACATGTTCATGCATATGCACATATGCACAACCAACACAAAGAAAAACAAACATGCACACATAAACACGTGTACATACGAACACACATATATACCCAAATACCCACACACTAACATACACAAACTTGTGCATATGTACACACACACACATGCATATGCATGTGCATGCATGCATGCAAACATACACATGCATGCTCACACAATAATAGACTCCTCCCCACCACACAAATGCATATAATCACACACACACACACACATGTGCACACATACACATGCACACAAAAACACAAATCCAAACACACATAGGAATAGACATACACACATATATATATATATGTAAACCAAGGTACACACATTGGCACACATACGCATAGTACACACATTCACACACATGCAGACACACACATGCACTCAAACACACATAGACATATGAATGCATACATAAAAATGCACACATAAAAACACACACATGTATACACACACATACATACGAATACACATATGCATTGATGCACACTTGCAAACTTATACATTAATACATATATGTGTATGTGTACACATGCACACACACACATGCATGTAAAACACACACAAATACACATGTATGCACATGCACGTGCACACCCACACACATGAGTGTACATAAACATAGGAATGCAAGCACACACACACATGGACACAAGCAAGCTTACATGCACATGCACCCACACATACATATATACACATGCACACATGCATGCATAGAGATGCATATGAACACACCCACATACAGAAATACACAAGAGCACACACACACACACACATAAGAAGAAACACATATCAACACCTTCATGCAACACACCTTCACACACACACACACACTCTCATGTGCACACACAGATGTACATAGATGTGTACATGCAAATGCATACACACACAAATCGAAACTTGCCCATATAGAAACACAAGTACACATACACAAACACATGCACTTGCACATGAAAAAACATGGACACACACATACACTAACATGCACACACATGTACATAAATGCTTGCACACACACAACCACACACATGTAAAGAAGCAGAAACATGTGTGCTCTTATACACACACACATGTACACAAGAATGCTTGCACAGGCACACATTTGCACAAATGGATGAATGCATGCACATAGATGCACCTCCACACACACACAAATAATAGTTAATGAACACACAAGTAATCACATACATACAATGAGACACATAAGGCACACACACACATACTTGCACAGCCATGTACACACACATACACAAACCCATGCACATGCATTTGTACACAAACACACATATAAACACATGCAAAAACACATGCACATGCTTACATACACATAGGCACACATATGTACACAAAAGCACACACAAACACACAAACACACAAACACACAAACAAAAAACACACATACATACAAACACTTTCACAAATACATACACACACATGCAATCCCTTAGATAGATGTACTTTTGCACATGCACACACAAAGAAACACACATGCACTCAGAAAAATGTACACACATAAAAACATACAACAACACAAATAGACACGCATATGCACAATTACATGAATACACATGCATGCATGCATGTACACACACACACACCCAAATATTGCACACATATGCATACATACAAATACAAAAACACACACACACATGCATGCACATACACTCACATAAATGCACATGGACATAAAAACACAAATGTAGTGACATAGAAACTTGCACAAATGCCATGCAAACACATGTACAAATGCACACAAACACATGCACATGCACATATATGCTTAAACACATATGCATTGGTACCTACAGAAGAACAAAGATATGAACACACAAATGCATGCATACACACATACATGCACAAGAATAGGCACTTACACACATGCATACTCACATGCATATGTATGCACCTAAATACACACACATACATAAGAAAAAGAATGTAGAAAATCACTTGCATGCACACACAACTTGCATGTCGACAAACACAAACACATGCACACACACCCACACCCACACACACTTGCACCCACACATGAATAAACATAGAAATCCATAAATACACAAACACACAAGCACACATGCATGCACATACACATGCATACATTTGCATATGTGCACATACACACACATGCAAAGACATATACACACACACATACCTATAAACTCTTACAAGCACACATATACCCACACACACTTGCAAATGAACACAAATACATAAACATGCACACGAACACATATGTAAGGTCACACTCACAACCCACTTGCATGTACACTTGCATTCACATGAACTGACATTCAAATGTACATGCTAACACCTATCACACACACAAAAAAGCAGACATATGCTCAAGCAACACACACTCATAATCACACACGCATGCATAAGAGCACACTCAACACATATACACATGCACACACACACACACATACAAACATATATGTACACACAAAGACATGTAGGCATACACACATATATACACATATGCACAATGAGCATGTCCACAAATATGCAATTGTACAAGCACATAAACTCACATGCACGTACATAAGTGTTGTATCCTCTATTTTAACACTTTTAATTCATGATAATAAAATAATTATGTTAGTTTCTCTAATAGTAATCTCAAGTACCTTTCAGGTCATGTATTTCAAGCTCTTACTAGATTAATGAATTAGAGAGTTTTGACCAAATGTCTTATGGAGTAATCCATAAGTGAGGCAATCTCAAGCAGTGATGATGGCTATGTGACATTTATTGCTTAAATGATATATCATAGAGCTATTAATCAATCTTAGTGGAGTAACTAACCATCAGTAGTATATATTTGATGCATTTACTCATTTTATTATTTATCTTATCACTTGTTTATTTATGGCATAATTGGTTACATAACAAAATTATTTCACTTACATGATAATTAATTTCCAACACATTAGTATTTTAGTACTTGCAAAAATATTTTGTTTACTTTAGTAGCTACAAAAAATTTACAAGTAAAGAAATAACTAATATTTAAAAGATCTCTTAATAAAAAAATTGGCTTCAGCACCCAGACATGGACAAGCCTAAAGGTTAAGGCTAAGTGGCCCACACTACTATTAAGAAATAGGGCTTGAGTAGTGGGTCAAGTGATAGGGTGAACCAAATTGAGTTAGGCCTTAGTCTTAAACATGACATAATTTCTTATGTAACTTGGATTATATCAGGTCAAGAAATAACTCCTAAAGTAGCTTAGGCATAACGAGTTAGGACAAATGAAGTGTTAAATATTGGGATTAGTGTTGGTCAAACCTATAAATATATGCATATGTGACTTTGGTAATTACTTCTTAAAAGCCTAAGTGGTGGACAACCCCATTAGGCTAACCTTTTTTTCATTGAGGAAGTATTATAAATGCCAAATATCATACACAAGCTTGTGATTTGGGATTAAAAATCATGCCTTTGTGAACTATAGATTCCATCTAAACATTCATTTGACAAGCTTGATCAAACATATGAGAACAAGTTTGCCATTTTGAACAGTATTTTTTATCATACTATCCATCCATAAAACCTAATCACATGGTTGAGTTCTTTACCTTTGTGAACCATCATTTTATTTACTCGTCCATTCATAAAGCTCAGTAGAAGGATTAAGATTGGCTCGACCTTTGTTCATCAACACTGTCCTTCTAGCATGCATGATCTAAGGATCTATATAAAATATTGCATGGATTTGATCTAGACCGTTATTTAGCATTCTGATTGAGCAACTCCTACTTCAACCACCCAAATTGGATGATGATCATTGTTCCCACACATAATTAGTGTTCTCGAAAGCTATTTGTGTTTCTTTTGAATGCTGAAATGTAAGAACTATTTGGATGACCCTTTATAGTTTTTATATAACTTTTTGTTTAAAATATTCTAATACAAATTAAGAAGCCTTAGGAGTTAGAGGATTAATGATTTCAACCTTGCTACATAAACATTTTGGAAAAGAAGGTGCAAAACCAATAACTATAATTTGATTTATTTGCTTTTGTTGGAGCTGTGTTTGCAACTCATTTTTTCTCTTTTTTAGTAATTTTTTTGTTGCACAACTTTCTTGATGCTTCTTTATAATTGATAATTTATTTTTTAATTTTTTTTTATAAAAGTTCATATTAAAGTAAGATCTTTGTTGATTTCATTTTTCTTAATAAATTTAGCATATATTAGAAATATTTTAGATTTAATATTGCGAAACTAAGTCCTTTTGATTGTTTTAACCATTTTCATATGTGCATTCAAATTCTAACAATATAATCTATAGACTAGTGCCATATTTTATTTTATAAGTGAATAGTGATAAGTTATAGTTAATTATTATTTTGTGTTGTGTTTAAATATTGTAAGCTTTTATGATTGAATTTTTTATCATGAATCCCTACCTATTGTGACAAAATAGTATGGATTGTAATGGTTATCTTTACCTATTACGATAAGAGAGAGTAGTTTTGTTAGTAAAAACTTGGTCAGGTTGTTTAGGGTGGTTGTAGGCACGAGTTAGGCCAAACTACTTAAAATTTTTTTTATCAGTTTTTATTATTATATAATTTATCATATTTCGCATATTTAATAATATTTAAATGTAAACTATATATAAAAAAATTATGAAATTAATTTTTATAACACATAAACATTTTATCAAAAAAATGTTTTTAAAACTATAAAATTTTTATTTTCTTTTTTACTTTTTTATTTAGAAAAATTATTAATTGAATGATTTTATGATTACTAAATTCTCATTTAAAAAAATATTTTAACAATGGTAAAATTTTTAAAGAGATAATTTAGCCCCTCTTTTATTCATTGGCTTGGACAGATTACATCAAATTGTATCAGAACGAGTTACATCGAGAGATAAAATTTTCAAAAGTAGATCCTAACTTTTTTATTTCTTATTTTGTAGTTAATTATTACTTATATTGTGAACTACATGGATCCACCATTGCTTGAAGGTCAAAATTTTACTTCATGGATAGATAATTTCAAAGATTTTATTTTAAATATTAATATTCATATATAGTTTTTAGTTGGAAATTATTTTATTGTGTCAAATATCTTTGATGAATAATGTAGAAGTTTAAGGCAAATAAATGCTAAGAGAATGAGTTATCGTTATTTTTTTTGCCTCAATAAATTGGAATTAGGATTTCTTATCTAAAAACTTATCTTGAGGCTATGTAAGAACTAGAGAATTTATATGATAAATAGGTTGTATTTCCTTCCAAAGATAGGAAGCAAATAAGAAATCAAAAGAAAATGAAGTGGAGAAAGAAGAAGAGAGAAGCTTTAAGCACCTCAAAAGTAACCTCTTCATTCTAATGTGTACAACATATTTCTTCTTCTATTAGTTATAATCACAATATTAGTATTGATGAATTGACCATTATTTTTGATAAATTTATAGTTGAGCATAAGAAATTGAATAAGATGTATGCTAGACTTAAAGTGAAATATGACAAATAAGAGCATAATGTTTACTTATTAAAAATATAATGCAATGAGCTTAATGTTAGAAATGAACTATTTCAAAATATTTTACTTATACATGCTACTAATTTAAGTACCTTATAAAGTAAATTGATCAATGTGAAACATCTTTTGCCTTAAGCAATTCATGTTTTAATTCTTTGAAATGTGAAAATATTTTTAAGAGAAGAAAATACTATTTTAAAAGAAAAAGTTAAATATTGGTTTGATAAAAAAAGAGTTAAATGATTTGAAAGAAAAGTTTGCTAGTATACCATCATGTATTTTGATTTCATATCCTTATTCATATGTGCCTATACATCCTCTATCATTTACTCATTTGAATAGAAACAATAGTTTGTGAATATAAGTTATAGTTTTATGTCTTGTATGACTAAAAAAAATATAAACTGAAATGTTCATTTCTACATGTGAATGATAATAAAAGTTGTCTTATTCCATATGTACACGAACATGCTTCGTCATATAACTATGTGATAGAAATAATACTTGTCTTCATACTTTTCATTTCCATGCTAAATCCTTGATCATATATAGTTATATAAGCATGAAAATATTTATTATGATAGCCAAATTAAGGAATCAATCTATTTAAGGAAAGATAAATATAAATTAATTCGTAAGAGAACATGATTACAAAATACATTTATAAAAGCATCTCAATCACACACAATTACAATTGAACCCAAGATATTTTAGATTTCTAAATTTATAGTTTAGGTAGTTATATTGGTTTATTTCCATAAACATGACATGGAGACAAGCCTTGTCTTGTGAGTTTGCATGTGACTCACTTGCAAAATATTTATGGTCATTATTTTTAGGATAAACAATTTAATCTCCTTAGTAGCTTTGCTAGAATTATTTAATATCTCTTTATGGAAATTGAATGGAACATATTTCAATATGTATCTTAAATGTCAAATGTTAGCTTATGTAGAACAATTTTACGAAGATGAGAATATAAAGATTTATGTTATTTTTTGATTTGTTATCATAGATAACTAGATCAATATAGTCTTGTACTTTGATTATTAAGTTATTCATGTAAGCAATATGAATCTATTTAGTGTGTCATTAAAGTCATGTGAATTTTATTGAATTAATTATTATATGTGAGGTAAGTGAAAATTCTTTTTGGAATGATGTAATTTTTTAATTCAGGAGATAAAATTTGTAAGAATTCAACTTGGAGCTCAATGTGACAGATAATGCTCATACATGTCAAGCTCTTTGTGGATTTGATGGAAATTAAGGACATTAGTCATAGTGAGTAAAACCTAAAGATTCCTTGAAAGAGCTAGTGGAAATTTGAGAAATTTTTTTTTATTATTCCATCTTATTGTAGATGAATTTTGGAATGCATTAGTGCTCGTAACAATATTTGATTTTTTTACCAAATCATTATTTATTGAAACCTTTCACAAGTTCATATTGTTCTGAAGTATGACTACCTAATTGAGTGATTACAAAAGGAGGAGAATTTAGTTCTTGAAGATTGGGTTAGTTATGGTCAAATATCTCATGAAGCAATCCATAAGTGGAGCATTGTCATGCAGTGATGGTTGCCATGTGACAATTATGGCTTAAATGGCATATCAAGGTGTCGTTTGTCCAATTCTTGGTGGCATAGCTAACCATTAGGAGTCCATCTCAAAAAAATCTATTGGTTTGATTTTTTATCATATTATTTATTTACATTTGACACAATTAGTTGTACAACATTATTCATTCACTTCCATGATAATTAATTTCTTATACATTATTATTTTAGTACTTAACAAAATATATTTTTTAATTTTTATATATATAAAAGTTTGTTGAAATTAAAGAAAACTAATATTTTAATGGTGGCTTAAAAAGTTGTCATAACCACCCACATGCAGCCAAGCCCAAACGTCCACATCATGTGCCTTGAATTGTTACTGGGCAATAGGCCTTGAGGAGCTATGAGTTAGGCGATAGAGAATAGAATTAGGTCAAGCCGAATCTCACTCATGACATAATTCTCTATGTGACTTGGATTAAATCGAGTCAAGGAATAACTCATGAATTGGCTTAGGCATAACGAGTAAGGACAGACTCATGAAGCATTAAGTAATGTGATTAGGTTAGATCAAACAAGTAAATAAATGCACAGGTACTACTTCCTAGACCACTAGAGGCTGCTAACCCAATTAAGCTAACATTTACGTAAAAAAGAAGTATTATGAATACGAAACATCATATACAAGCTTGTGATGTAAGACTAAAGTTTAGCACTGTTCCCTTCTAAAATAGAAGTTAACCTATTTTGTCTGATTGCATGTTTTTGTGATTAAAAGGTTTATATAATGTATATTTTGTGAATAATAAATTCCATCTAAAAAACTTGATCAAATGGTTAAGGTCTTATGTGCATTTATGAACAGTGCATTCATCTTGCTGTCTACTCGTAAAGCATGATCGAATGGTTGAGATCATCTCCACCTTTTTGAATAGTGCTCTTTTACACCAACTTCGTCCATGCAGCATGCATGATCTAATGATCTAGATCAAATCTCCTTTGTAATATATCTGGATGCTTTATTTAGTATTTTGATCAAATCTTACTCATAGTTAGAATTTTAGAAGCTATTTTTTTGTTTTGAATGCCAAAATACAATGATAATTTTAGGTGACCCTTTCTAGTTGTAAAGAACTTTTTGTTTTAGTATGAACTATTCTAAAATAAATAGAGGAGGCCTTGGAAGATTGTTGATTTTAACTTACCTATGTCAATATTTTTGATAGAGAAGTTGCAAAACAAAAAATTGCAATTTGATTTTGACGCCTTTGTTGGAATCATGTTTGCAACACAGTTTTTCTATTTTTTTCTTCAACAATTTGTTTGATTAAAATTAATTATTTATTTCTTTATTATTTTTTTTTTGAAAAAAACTATATTAACACAAGATCTTTGTTGATTCTATTTTTTTAATTATGTTAGTGTATATTGATAAGTCTTTTAGATTTAATATTTCAAAGCTAAGTTATTTAGATTATTTCAACCTTTTTCATTTGTGTATTAATATTTTGATATCATAATCCATACATTTTTACCATATATATTTTTACAAGTGAATAATAAAATATTATGGTTAATTATTGTTCTCTTTCAATATTATAAGTTTTTATAATTGAGATTATGACGAGAAACCCCTACTTACTATTGCGAAAGGGTGTGGTTTGTAATTTACCTCTACTTTCTATGGCAAAAGAGAGTGGCTTTGTTAATAAAATCTTGGTTGGGTTGATTGGAAGTAGATGTAGGCCAGTGTTAGGATAAATCACTTAAAAATCTCATCTTAATTTTATTTTTTTGGTTATTATACAATTTATGATATCTCTTATGTAATTATTGTCAATTACACATATAAAAAAGAAATGTATCAAAATTTATTTTATTAGGTACAAAATATTTTATTAAAAATCATTTTTAAAACTATAAAATTTTTATTTCCTTATAAAATTATTAAATCAAGAGTTTTTTGATTGTGTTAAATTTCATTTAAGAAAGAATTTTAAAAATAGTAGAAAGATTAAAAAGACAATTAACCATCAATCTAGTGCATTAGCTTGACAAAGATTACATAAATAGTTACATACACATAGGCTAACACATATGCACACAAACATATATACACTCAAATGCACTCATAGACACAAGCACACTCATGCATGCACACATGAGCATACACACATGCAGATGCACGAACATGTAAACATGTACATGCAAACATGCACACTTACATGTACACAATTACATATATGCACACACACACAAATGTTCTAAAACATATGCATACATGGACACATACACACACAAACACATGCACATACACAAAAATGCAAAATAGACACAATTGCAAAGACACAAGCACATAAGCATTCACACACATATGTACACAGATGGTTGTACATGCAGGAGCAGTCAAATATGTAAACACCTGTACATGCACACAGAAACAGTCTTAACACACACATGCAAAGACATACAACTAAAAATTCACACAAACTTAGACATGCATGCACATGCATAAACAAATGCATAATGCACCCACATGCATAGATAGATGCACACACACACACACAAAAAGCACATCCATGAGCACAAACCCACACACAAACCAATATGCACATATGTACACACATGTAAACACAAATACACACACACATACCCACAAACACATGAACAAGTATGCTCACATGCATACACACATGCATGTGCGAACACACACACACACACACACGTACATGTACATTTTGTATACACACACACACACACACAGGCACATACAAACATGAACGTGCTGACACATCCATGTGCATGTACACACATAAGCACCCACAAACTCATAAGGGTGCATAGAGACACACACTCACACTAGTATAAATGCACTGCAAACACACATGCATTCATAAGCAAACAAACACATGCAAACATGAAAACATGGACATGCACATAGGCATGCATGCATGCACATCCACACATACTAACTTGTGCATACACAATGACATACACACTTGCACACACACATACAAAAACATGTGAACTACACACATGCACACATGCACACTCACATACAAGAACATGCCCACACATACATGCTTACACACACATGAAAGAATAGGCACACTAATGTGCACACAAGTACACATAGACACATGCACATATATTCATGTGCACACATAGATATACATATGCACACACACACATGTGCTATACAGATGCATAAACCCATATGAGGATGTACATTTACACACACATACGAAGACATATAGGTGTGTGCACCCACACACATACATGTGTGTTCATGCAAACACACACAGATGTGCATACACATGCACATGCACACACACACACATACATATGTCTATACACATGAACATATATACATGCACACACACAAAAAAATGCTTACATGTGTGCACATGCATACACACAAATATGCACACAAATACACATACCAGCATGCATGCATCCACACACACACATAGACCCAAGGACACACACCCTCACACACATAAGGACAAACACACACGAACATACAAATGCATATCTACACAAACAAACACACACAAACTCAAACATGCACACACATGCACATGCATACACACACACACATACATACATGCATGCCTCTACAATACCCACCCATCCATACAGACAAGCATCCATAAAAATACACATGCACACACATAGATAAACATTCAACACAAGCATACACATGCATAAGCATACATGCACTTAGACTCATATGCATGCACATAATTGTGTGCACACATGTAGGCACAAGCAAAAACACATATATATACACATTTGCACATACATGTATGCACAACTCAGAGACACACATGCAAAAAGATGTGAGTACAAACACACACACATGAACACAAGCACAAATGCTCACAAGTATAGAGAAACACATGTATGCACACATGCACATGCACACACATTCACACACATGCATATCGATATGCACACACACACAAACACACATACATATAGAAGTACATGCACATGCACACATAAGCAAACACACATGCATGCACACACTCATGCACATGCATGTACATAGATATGTATACACACTTGCAGAAAAAAATAAGAGCATGTACACATGTATATTTAGACACAAAAAGACATATGTGTGTGCATGCTCTAACAAACACACACATGTGCATGCATGCACATGCACACACATGTTCAGATACACTCACATAAGTATGCACATACACCAACACACATGAACACACACACATGCACATGCACTTGCATACACATGTGCCCTCATCCACACACTCCAACATTTACCTATACACATATACACCCATGCACATACACATACATGCATGCACACATATACACACCTATGGATGCACCCCCACACAAAAATGTAGACACATAAACACATGCATGCACATGTACAGGAATTGAGATGTATGCATGCATGCACAAGTAGACACAAACACAAAGGTACACAGCCACACACACACTGACATGTGCACATAACTACCCACAAGCACATACTTGCACCAGTAATCACACATTCATACACATTCACTAATACACATGCACCCATACAAGCACACATGCAAAAACACATGCACAAACAAACATGTACATAATTTCTTACACACCAATAAGCATAAACACATAAACACACATGACACACACATACATGTACAAACACACCTATGTTAACACACACACATGCACACAAACTCACTTACACACATGCATGCACACACATGCTTGAACCCATGCATGCATGCTAATGCACTCATACATGCACATGCATACCTATAGATACAAACAATGTGCACACACACACAATTAGATGCACACATACACATATGCATGCACACATAAATGCATATACAAAAATGCACAATCTCCAATGCACATAAGCTGAAACACACATGTGCATACACATACACAAACACACACATGTACATACATACAAAAATACATGTTCATACACAAATACACCTTAAAAAGCACACACATGCACACATGACAAACACACATTTTATTATCCACATGCACTCATATACATGCATACACATAGGCACACACATGTGCACTGACATGCAAACATATCCACACATATAAGCACACACATATACATGTGGACATATACTTGCATAGTCATAGTCACACACATGGGTACACACACATGTATCAACATGGTCACAAATGCAAGCAAAGACATTCACATATACATGCACACCCATGTACACACCTTCCTACACTCACGTGCATACATGTATGTAGACAAACACATACACACATGCACACACAAATATACTTAGAGACTCACATGCACAAAGTCATATGCACACATAGACACACACATGCACACACATACACACATATAACCACACACGTGCACATGCACATATGCACATGAACACACATGCACAAACAAAAATGAGCACACACATGCACACACACACAAACATGCATAAACGTACACACACAAGCACACACACATGCACATGTCCCACATGAAGACATGTTAACACACACACACGTATGTATATACACATGCATGGACATCCATGCACACATGCATACACTTGTGAATCCACAGGCATACACACTTAAACACACACACACACATTGTAAACACATGCATGCTAACACAAACACACGCCCACATGTACAAATACACACATGTAGAACATAAATGAATACATGCACACACATACATATATAGATATGTGTCTGCATATACAACCAGTCATACACATGCACTGACATATGCACATAATTGTGTGTATTCTTATAGGAACACATACACTTACAAAAACATACTTGCATAATAGAAGAGCACACAAACATGCATGGTTGAACACACACACACTCTTACGAAAGCCCACATACCTAAAAAAATACACATACACACTCGTGTACACATGTATGCACACACACACACACACACACCTACATGCACACATAAAAATATGCTCACATACATACAAATAAACATGGACACACACACACACATGTGAACATCCACACACATACACATGCATGCACATGCACACACACACATACACATGCATGCAAATGCACATGCACATGTGAACATGGACATACATGAACACACATTCAAACCTACTTGTACACACACACATATGCATGCACACCTACACACATAATTACACACACATACATGCACCCACAAACACATCCACACAAGCATAGACACAAACACATGCACACGTACACACATGCACATCCACATACATGCATGCATACACATGCACACAAAGACACACAGATGCATGTTTGCTCATACACATGAACACACATGATCACGAACACATATGCATGGACTTGAACAAACACAATCCTATAAGCACATACAAAAACATTCTTGTACACACACATGTACATAACAAAAGGTTACATATCATAATAATATTGTTGCTCAAACATACTTAACTTTTGAGTCCTAAAGAGATATAGTGTTTTATTATTAGTGTGACCGTATGAAGACCTAAAAATCAAAAACATATAATTGTGAAAGAAAATTTCTAAATTATTGTTTGTTTACATTTTTTAAATAATAATATGTTTACTACATATGTCAAAGTATATTCCAATTATAATAAATTATTTATTTTTAACAAATGAGATAGTTATGTATGTTATACTTTCTATTAAGGAGACAATTATATATAAAAGTTTTTTCACTAAATTTGCTCGTCTTATAAGTAAAAAATTAAAATATTTATGGAATATCAATGATAAAAATATAAAACGAAAAGTTCTATTAATTTTTTTTGTATTATTTATTTCAAATAAACCATTATGTATAATAAAAAATAAAACAAAATATACTTCTAATTATTATGACATTAAAACAAATATTTATTTACTTTTAAATGAATAGAAATGAACAAATTTATCATTAATTATATCTCAAAAATATAAATATTTGTACATACTTTAATGTCGATATATCATATCATAGTATTTATTATAAATATGTTTTTAAATATTATATTATTAAATTGCATACCAAAAGAGATTTCATAATTAATGATAATTGATGAAGCTAGAGAAAGAGATACCAAAAGGTATGGGAAAGAAACATGGGGAAATAGATGGGAGAAGAGACAAAAATAATGATTGGTATAAGGAAAAGGTTAAAAATGAAAAAGGAATATTTGCATTTAAAAATATCTATATTTTTTTAAAATATAGTGTAATCAAAATTAATTATAATAGTCTTATTATGTTGTATAAGAAAAATAAACATAATGTTTTATATTAATTATCAAATAAGATGTAGAAAGAAAATGTTTACACAATAACTATAATAAGGAATGATTATCATAGTTATATTTGGGTTCAAATCTAATTAAACATTTACAGTAAAATTCCAAAATTATATTTATTATTTTGTAAAAAATTAAAAATTTATTTTTTTTATTTTAAAATTTATTACATAATGGATTATATGCATATTAATATTGGAATATTATAGCATGTCTTATAAGTATATGTTTTTAATGATTTTAATAAATAAACAAAATAATGCTACAAATTGAAATAATAAAGTAATAATGAAATATTTAACTTGAATATATTATATATAAAATATTATATCAAATATTTAGACATAAAATTCAAAAAGTTGTATTAGAGAAAGGTGAAAGAAACTAAAGGGGTAAGAGTTATAAGGAAGAGAGAGATTAAGAGGGGAATAAAGAAAATCAAGAGTGAATAAAGAGAGTGAGATCCAATGTTTTAATACTGGTGTGGTTGAACACATACCCAAAAGTCAAAACAATAAGTTTGACCATTGGTTCGAAGATAACAAATTATGCATATATTTTAAAAACATAGTTTAATGCTTATTATATGTGTAATAATATATTTGAATTTTAATAAATCATTTATATTAAATTAATTAGAAATTATATATATTACACATTCTTTTAAAGAGGTCATTCATACAAAAAGTAGTTTTGACAAAATTATATGTATTATAAATAAACTTTTTTTTATAAATTATAAATAATAAAATAAAAAATAAAATTTTTATTGCAATTATTTTTAATATTAATTACTTTAACTATGTCATTATGTTCATTAAAACAACTAAAGCATATATATTACAAATTATTATACTTTTCAATTTAATATTATATTTTTTAAAAAAAATTTTAAAATATCATTAACTATATAAAAATGTATCTTTCTAATACATACTTTAATATAATATATCATAATATATGTTATCGATATGATTTATATTATATTATTAAACTACAACATAATTAATAAAGTTATGAATTATATATTATATTAAAAAATGTAATATGAGAGATTTCTTAATAATTGAAAAAGAGAGCAGAAAGAGAAATAGGCTTATCGAACTCCAAGAGAGAGATATGGAAAGATAAGATAGAGTTAAAGATAAAAATAATGATAAAAGGAGAAGAGAGAGATGATAGAATGAAAAGTTAAAATTTCCCTTTTAATCAATATATAAATTTTTTTCTAAAACTATATTAAAATTATTATTTTTTAAATAATATTAAGGATTATATTTAGTACCATGCAAAAATGGTAACAATGTTATGAACATAATATCAATAAATAATAACTAAAATAAAAATTATAATATATCATATTTATTAAATTTATTTATTAATAAATGTTAACATATTGTTAACACAAACTCATGTTTATTTGAAAAATGATGATTACAAAATGATTTGTTCAACGTGGGGAATGCTTAAGAGGGCACCCACACCAATACAACTCATGTTGAGGCATTCTTTGCTTTTGAGTTCTAATGATGTTTTGTGTTGTAATGCCATAAAGACTTGCTTCTATCACTATTATCAGAAAGGTAATGAACATTTTAAAAAAAATTTTAAACTTATATGCTATGGAAAATAATTTTATGGTTATTATATATTTAATAATTTATTTATAATAAATAACATGAAATTATATAAATTTTTATTAAAAGTGACCACAAATATATAAGGAATCTTTTCACTAAATTTAAATCTATCTATAAGGGAAAAATTATTAACATAGTATTTTTAAATAATAAAATATAAATTAAAAAAACTTATGATAATTATTATTTATTTTAATTATTTGAATTGCATTTTTATTTATATTAAAAAGCTAAAGCAAAAATGTTAAAATATTATGATATTGAAATTAATATCTTATTTTTCTTAATTATAATAAAAAAAATTTAGCATTAATTATCACAAACCTATAATTAATTAACCTAACTAAATAATGACATATCATAATATAAATTATATGTATAACTTTTACCATTTTGTTTTTAAATAATATTACTATTCTAAGATATTTCATTCATATTACATCACATAAATAACAAATATAAATAATATTTCATATACATGATAAAATTTTAAATATTTTATGTTATATATTATTTTATTAATTTATGAAAATCATTTTACACAAAAAAATTATGTACTATTATAAATTTATATAAATTGTAGTTTATTATAGGTGATATAATTTATGTTGTAGATAACTAAATTTTATTAACTTTATTATTTTAAAAAATAAAAAGATGTTCTTTTTTAATGCTAAATTAAAATTATAGTGATTTTGTAATGTTAGCATAAATGAACAATAGTAAAAACATATATCATAAAATATCATTCATAAATATGCTATTTTTTCATATTAACATATTATTAAAATAAGTTTCCATTCATTAGAAAAAAATACTATGATAACATATGGGCAACATTAGTTTTTGTTTGTCACTAATCCAGATAGGTGTCGGCTTCTAAGTTAAAGTTTGAGTTCTAATAAGATCAAAACAATAAAGCTAGTGTGCTACACATGCATATAAAAGCTAGAAAATCTTGGCTTATTATTATCCAAAAAGAATGAATTTGTTAAGAAACATTTGTATATTAATTTTGTTACACACCTCAAAAACAATTTAACTATTTTAATATAAGTTATAATATTTTCTAATATTAATACCTTAATTTTATTTAATTAATAAGGAATTTTTTGTATTATTATTTCTCTTAAATTAAACATTCATACAAAGTTTTATGATAAATTATAATTCTTATTAAAAAAATTATTTATTAATTAAAAATAAAAATTATATTTATTATTTCAAATATACATTAAGGTGTGTAACAATGAGAAATTTCACAACTTAAAGTAATTGAAGGAGCCAAAAAAGGTAGTGGTGATGAAATAAGCATATTAAGAGAGAGGGAAGTCATTATAGATAAGAGTGAGATAGAGAGAAAAATATTAATAAAAAGAGAAGAGTAAGATGATGGATTGAAGAGCAAGGGAAAATGAGAGGATAGAAAGAAAGGACAACAGACAGAATAAATAACAATATGAAAGATAGAGAATTGAGAATATGTAGTGAGATAAAAGAGGGAAAAATGAGGGGAAGAGAAAAAGATAAAGAATGAGAGATAAATAAGAAAATTATAAGATAAGAAAGAAGAAAGTGAGAAAATGGGAGAGCTGTTGAGATAAAAAGAATAAAGTGAAAGAAATAATTTGATAAAAGTTATATATTAATAATGTAACATATAGTGCTTACTAAAATTAACTTGTTAAACATATATAAAACTTAATATTTTATGATTAAAAAAACTAAAAGTTTTGTTGCAATTTAATATATTTCAAATGTTTAAAGTATATGTTCTGTATTAATTTAACATTATTTTATTAACATATATAATTTTAAAAGTTAACTAAATAATATAAAATATCACTATTATCAAATATTATTTTTATTATATAATATAGATAAAAATATATAATATTTTATGCTCATCACAAGATTTTTTGTAGTTTATTTTATGCAATATATTATTATTTTTTAAATTTCTTCTATTAATAGTAAATATATATTATTATTAATATATATAAATTCTATTCTATTATAGTTTATATAAGTTATGTTTCATAAACTTAAATTATACAAAAATTTTTTATTTCATTTTAATATAGAAATTGAAATATATAATACTATGTAGAAATGATAGCAATGTTATAAAGTTCATAATAATAAGAAATAATTAAAATTAAAATTTAAAATAACTTTGATATTTATGTTATTTATAAACATTAATATTTTAGAAGTTTAATCATCATTCATTAGAAAAAAATACTATAAATAAACATGTACAACATAAGGATTTAATAATAAGTCAACCGCTCAAGTAACATAGGTGTGTAATCCTACAAGCGTGAGTAAATTGTGGATTTTAAAATAGTTTTGCTAATTTTTGATAATATTTTGTTTTTAAATTTTTTTTATAGAAAAGAATTTTTTGATTGAAGAAAACTATGATTATATATATAGATATATCATTTTGATTATTAAGAAAAGGAAAACAAAACTCAATATGTAAACATAACTTTTTTGGTAGTGTGATTCAAACTAGAAATTACATCAACCCTAATTGAGGTCTTGAAAAAGTTCACTATTAAAAGAGTTACAATTTATAGTTTTTTCTTACAGCTCACCTCCAACTTACCTGAGTTTGTTTTGCAATTTGCCTCCAACTTATTGACTTTTGTAGTTTTTAATAATAACCCTTGCTTTTGAGAGCTTAACACTAACTTTTGTTTATGAGATTAAATAAAACTGAATAGTAATAGGGAAGAAAGAATGTGAGAGGTATTCATATAAAAAGGAAGATGTGAGATAAATAATTAAATAAATATTATATCTAAAAATTTAACTTATAGTATTTATTAATATTATCATATTCAACATATATAATATTAAATATTTTCTAAATAACAGAAACTAAAAACTTGTAATATTTTAGTATATTGAAAATGTTTAATGTTAATGTTGACTATTAAATTTTAATTATTTTATCAATACATGTAGTTTTCCAAGTCAACTAAATAATAAATAACTTCATTATTCCAATATATCTTGTTCATATGACATAATATATATAACAAATATAATTAATATCTCATATTGTTGTAATGCATTTTTGTAATTTCTTTTATATAATATATTATTATTATATTAGAAGCTTTAAACAAAGAACATATAAAATATTTTAAGAATATAATCATTCTACATGTTGTAGTTGACATAAGTATGGTCACTAACAATTAAATTTACTATAGTTAGTATTCTATTATCTAATTTAAAGTGTTACATATACAATTATATTAAAAATATAATGATATTATGAAGTTTGAATTCTTAAAAAAATATCTAAGTTGGAAATTATAAAATATCAATTATGATTATGTTATTTATAAATATTAATATATTGTTAAAACAAACTATCATTCATTAGAAAAATGAATGCTATGAATATGAGCATAACGACCACTTCTTAAAAGGTCACCTATACCAATAATAATTTTGCCTAGGCCTTCTTATGATTAGAGTTCTAATGAGAAGTGCTACTAAAATCCTAATGTTATCGTACATGCACCAAAAAGTAAACAAGGAGTACTTGGGTTATCATTATCTTGAAAATAAATAATTATTGAAGATTTTTTACTCAATAATTATGCATAGGCACTTTCAAAAATAAGTTTAATTTTATTATATATGTTAGAATATATTCTAATATTAATACCTATATTATATTTAATAAATAAATAATTAATTATATAATTATTTCGTTTAGAAGTAAACTTGCATAATTAAAACTTTCATGAATGTTTAATTATTTACTAATGATAAATATGATATATATATATATATATACATATGTTAAAAGTATAAGTTGACTATTAATTTAATATTTATTTTTTGATATATATATAATTTAAAAATTTAGCAAAATAATAAACAATATCATTATTATAAGATATTATCTTTATATGAAATAAAATACATAATAAATAATAATATTAATAATTAATATATATTAAAACGTTTTTATACATAGAATATATATGGTATTATAAATTATACTTTAATATTATATATATAAGTAATGTTGCTCATAATTAAATTATTTTAACACTATTATTTTGTTAAAATCAACTATCATTTACTATAAAAATAAATACTATAATTAACTATGAGTGACTTGAGAACATCTCTTGAGAACACCCATCTTAAAGTTACTCTCACCTAAACATGCTTAACTTTTGAGTTCTAGTCAGATTCGATGTTATAATTTTGGTGTGATAGCACAATCATATAAAAAGTAGAAAATGTTATACAAGAATGTTTTTTCAAAAAATGATGAACTATTATAGAAAATTTATAAATTATTTTGTATAAATATGTTTTAATTTATTTATATTTATATAATATTTTCCAATACTAATACTATACTTATATTGAATTAATAAAAAATAATAGTTTTCATTATTTTCCTTAAAGTAAACATTCATATAATTATAGTTCGTATAATTAAAACCTCAAATTATTTTTAATTATAAAAAAATATTATCTAAAATGTATTTTAAGGAATTCAATATAAGAGAGTTCTTAATTAATATCAATTATTATAGACAAAATAAGATGTGATGATAGGGATATGTATATTGAAATAGTGTATTAAGTTATGGATAGATAAAATAGAAGTAGAGAGGATAGTGTCAATAGAGAGAGAAGAAAGAGATGACTAAATAAAGAGAAGAAAAAATAAATATGAGAAAAATGATAGAAGTAATAAAAAGAGTAAATAACAAAGTGAAGGGAGGATAAATGAGAAAATAAAAATGGAAAGAATAAAGAGAATATACATAGATGACAAAGATATTAATAAGGGGAGATAAATTAGAAAATAATAATGAGAGATAGAATAAAGTGAGAAAATGTTAGAGCTATTGATATAATGAGTAAGAAGTGTGAGAAATAATTAAATAAAAGATATAATATAATATTTTTAATTTAATTAAGTATTAATATTAATACATTAAAAATATGTAAAATTAAATTTTATTAAAATAAAATTAGTTGTTTCATAATATTTTAATATATTATAAGTTTTTCAAATATATGTTGACCATTAATTTAATATTTCATATAATTTGAAAAGCTAATTCAACAACACATTATATCATCATTCTTATATATTATCATCACATTATATAATATAAATAAAAAATATTTAAAATATTTGATATGTATGATATAATTTTAGGTAGTCTATGTTATATAATATAATATTATATCAAAAAACTTTAAGAGAAAGTACGTATCCACTATTTTAAATATATATTAGCTCTAATTTATTATAACTTATGTAAAATATATTGCTTATAATTAAATTATATAAAAATATTTTATTATATGATATCAAGTGATATATTTAAAAAATTAAGTAAAAATTTAAAAAATAGTTTTCATAATTGTGATATTTATTAATTATAACGAAAATAATAAAACGAATTTTAGTTCAGTTCAAAAAACAAATATTATGAAAAATTATGGGGAACACAAGGACTTCTCAAAAGGTTAGCAATTCAAATACTACTATGAGTAAAGTATAACATTGGAGTTGTAGTGAGATCAAATGTCATAATACTTTTGTGGTGACACAAGAAAGTTTCTACATTATTTTGATATACACTTTCAAAACTAATTTTTAAATTTTTTATATATGTCATAATATATTTTAATATTAATATTTTAATTATACAAAATTAACATAACATTATTTGTATTATTATTTTGTTTAAAGTAAACATTCTTAGAAATGAATTATTTTCACTAAATTAAAGCTTTTACAAAAATTTTTTTTTATTTCAAATAATAGAAATATATATTTATTTATTATTAGAAAAATATATTAAAGGTATAATATAGGAAAGTTTTTTAATTTATTTAAATTAATAGTGCTAAACAATATATAATAAAAATGAAGATAGCTATATTAGAAAAAGGAAGAGTTATAGAGAGATAAAAATTACTAAAAAGGAGAAATAGAGAGATGATTTAATGATGAAAAATTAAAAAAAAGAGGGAAATAAGAGAGAGAAGATAGATAGGATAAAGAGAATAAGTAGCAATATAAGAGAAAGAAATTAAAAAATGTGGTGAATTGGAGGGAGGAGTGGGTGAGGGGAAGATATATAGACGGGGAAGGGGTAAAAAATAACAAAATGAGCACCAAAAAGAGAAACATGTGAGAGAATGCAAGAGCTACTGAGATAAAGAGAAATAGTTGGGAAAAATAATTAATAAAAGCTATTTTTCAAAACTTTTATTTATGATATTTATTAAATTATTAAAAGTATGTTATATTAATTTTATTTAAATAACAAAAATTAAAAATTTTATAAAATTTAGAAGTTTTGAAAAGCTTAAAGCATAAGTCTCCTGGAGGGGGCTTGCCCTGCCCCCATAGGGGAACCATAGAACAGGTCTTCTCGGACTGTTCTAGTTCCCCGGCCCCCTATTCGACTTTTGACTTTAATTCTAATGTGCTAGATCATTGTTATCCACTCTTCAGGTCGGGAAGATTGTTGCTCCTGAAAGGTCTTAGCGAGTCTGTCTCAAAGACGATCAAAACAATTAGCTAGGTTTTGGTCTCTTTGGGAGCGTATCCAGTCCTTTCTTATTACACTTTGTTTAGGTAGGGGGCTTCCATTGAATCTTGATTTGTACAGATTTTTTTGCCTCTCCCGATGATATTGATATAGATTCGTATCAGAGGATCCCTAGAGAGGGCCCCTTTGGGGTGACTTTGAAGAATGATCACTAGAGAAATCAAACTAGCAACTACTACTACTGCTTTTTGATAGTCTTTCACTTCTGAGGCATATCCATAGGCAAGACAAGCCCGAAACTTGCTGAATCTTCATGCTTTCCTTCTTCTTTCGTTTCATAATCAAAAGGAACTTTTGCTTGCAAGAAAAAAAAGATATCCCTTTTTCGAGAATACATCCTTCCCAAATGGGATTTGGATAGTCAGAAGAATAGCATTTTTGGAAAGAAAGGGACGCTAGCGCACTACAACTAGCAGCCCCTAAGCTCTCGTATCTGCTCCTAACGTTACTTGAAAAGGTCCCTTCACTGAGTGATCAATCACCTTGCCTTCCCTTACCCATTGTTTTTGAAAGACTACTGAATCCCATCTTCATGTCCGATAATCTTTGCTATTGAAGCTCTTTAGACTCACTTGACACTACTAGATCAGCATCAGCTAACTCTCCAAGCTACGTCAATAAGATCGAAAAAGAGGAAGTTTCTTTCAGAGAAGCAGGTCATGTGCTAGCCCTTATCCCCAATCAATTCTTTGACAACCTTGACTTTCACTTTCTTCTATTCCTCTAACTAGGACAGTTCCTTCTCTGCCGTCTTTTCTTTCCAATAGTTCCAAGACTTCTTCATAGATGTATTCAATTACTATGGCATCGTCCCTGCTCCACTCCTGACTGGGAGAATTCTTCCACAAAATTGAGTGGATGGGGTTCCATATTCATGAAAAGCCAGGGTGGAAATGATAAAGGTTTTGTGAAATCTACTAAGATATTAATTGGTAAAAGTATTGGAGTTGGTTGAATGTATTTTCTAAAATATCCCAGTCCTTTTTTGCTATGACCACATAAAAATATGCCACTAACGTGGGTAAAGCTAAAGCAACAGTAGAATTTATATCATTCGTGGGCATAGCTAACTCGCCATGAGGTAACTTTATGATTTTCCAAGGTAAAAGAGCACCTGACCAGTTAGAAACAAAAATAAATAGGAACATCGTTCCAATAAATGGAACCCAAGGGCCATACTCTCCAACCTAGGTTTTGCTCAAGTCTCAGATAAAATTAAGCTATTATTATTTAATTAATACATATAATTTCAAAAGTTAGCATGATAATAAATAATATCATTATTGTAACATGCTATCCTCATATGACATAAGTTAGATAATAACTATAAAAAATATATTATATTTATGATATAATTTTGGTAATTTATGTTATATAACATATTATTATTATATCTAAAATGTGTTTATATATAGCATTTATATTCTAATACAAAAATACATGAATTATACTTTATTATAGTTGATGTAAGTCATTTTACCATAATTAAATTATATCAAAATGACTATTTTATTATTTGATAACGATAAAGAAGTTAAAAAGTTTATATTAGTAAATAATATCTAAAATACAAATTATAGAATATCTTCCATAATTATGTTATTTATATTACATGATAATAATAGTGATATTAACATGGAACTTCTCAAGAGGTGACTAATTCAAATACTACTCCTACCAAAGCATGCTTAAGTTTTAAGTTTTTATGAGATTAAGTGCTATAATGCTCACTTAGTCACAAAATCATACAAAAGAAAAAACATACTTATGTGATTGATGTTCTAAAATTAATGAATTGCTTAACAAATTTTAAAAATTATAATGCATAAAAAATTTTATAAAATTATAATGCATAAAAAATTTTAAAAAATTTATTTTTAATATTTCATAATATATTCCATTAAATTGTAATTATTATAAAAAAATATTTTTTATTAATTATAAATGATAACATATATTTTTATAGTTCAAAGTATATAGTGAAATGTGTAACATGAAAAAATTTCTCAATCAATATTAATTGATGGGGATAAAAAAGAGAGTGCTCATGAATATATGAATGCTTGAAGTGAGATGGAGTCCTTGAAAGATAAGAGACAAATAAAGAGGAAAAAATATTTTTAATATATACACAAAAACATTATATGTCAATTCACATTTTATAATTACTAATTTGTGAAGAAATAATATTTTTCATTATATTTATATTTTTATTTCATAGCATATTATAAGTTCATTAATATTAGAAGGTTATAACTTAAGCTATAAGCATGTGTTTATAATAATTTTGATAAATTCACTAAATAATAATATTATAATACCAATAACATAACAAAAATATTCAACTAAAATTTGTTATACATAAAATATCTTAATAGATATTTGAAGAGGGAATAATAGAAAGTGATAGAGGAGAAACATGGAAGAAAATAGAGAGATGAGAAATACCAAAAAGAGAAAAATTCAGAGGAGAATAAAGGAAATAAAGGGAGAAAGAGGAATGATAATGAAAGAAACTTTACAAAAGAATAAAAAGAGAAAATTTGGAAAATGAGAGTGAACATGTAGAAAAAGAAGAGAGTTAAGGAGTAAAAAGGGAGACAAAAAGTGACATAATGGAAAAAAGATTGAGATAGAAGGCATTGGAAGGAAATGGAAGATAGGGAGAAGTGGAGTGGTAATGTGAATTATATAGCTAAAAGGTATAATAGGGAAGAGAAAGAGAGAAAAAATTGTTAGATAGAGAGACATGGAAAGATATTTAAGGCACATTGCACTAAAATGTAGAGCAAGCAAGGAAGTGAGGATGGAAAGAGAGGAAATAGGAGATGGAGATAGTAATTAATAACATGAATGAGGGGGAAATAAGAGAAAAAAGGGTCAGAGGAGAGAGTGAGCGAAAGAAAAAGAGATACAAATAAGAAATTAATATTAAAACACTATTGTTTTATAATTTATGCTTAAATAATTTTTGTTTCACTATAGTTTGAAATGTGTTGCAGTGAAGAAAAAATAAATAACCTTTGACTCATTTCAATGACCTCTATGTAATTAAGTAATTCTTAATTATTTTAATAATTTTGTTTTATGATTTGGCACATATTATGATACATTTTCATTAATAGAAATTTTAACCATAGAAAATATTATGCACGATCTCCTTAGTAACTTCAAATGCAAATTTGACATAAGATTTATCACATTTCTTGAAATATTTTTATTTGATTTGGTTAGATTTCTTTAAGCACCCTATTCTCTTTATGTGTGATCTTTACGTTACATTTATTTGGCTATATTACTTTGCTTCAACTTATCTCACATAAGATTGTTGGATATTCACATAATATTAAAATAATAATTTATTAATATTTATGCATATTTAATTTGGAGATTCATAGTAATTCTAAAAAATGTCTCATTGGGATGAAACAAACAACATTGGTTGCTTATCGACCGACTCAATCTAATTAAATATTTATTTCCCTATTTTTTATTTTTTGGTATATTTTAAAATTCATTTAGATTCATGTGTTATTTGATAGTCAAATATGTTACACTCAATCTTTTTATCGTCTTGAAATGCAACTTTTTGGAATAATTTTTGTCATGGCTTTAATGTTTTACTTGTATTTGGTTATATTATTATAAGACAATAATTCGTCTCTGGGGTGACCTTTGCATTAACTTGTTTCTATTATATTAACTTCCTTTAATTAATCTAATCTTTTTTTATGATATATTTAATTAATATTAATATAATAATTTCTTTTTATATATTATTATTTACTTTTTACTCATAGTAATTAATTTTTTGTTTTCTAAGATTTTAGCTTATTTTGCTAGTCCTTTCGATTCGTAACTAACTTGATCGATGGTGCTACACTCATCACTTTGGATTCTTGGAATACTACTTTCGCATATAATATTTCTTGTGTCTATAAATTTTTTGCTATGGTTTGATTGTTTTACTTTGAAACTACAATTCTCTTGTCATGAAAATTTACATCTTTTCCTTAAGTTATATTACATCGCCTCCATTTCTCTCACATTAACTTTAATATGTTTTAATTATTATTAAAATAATGATTTACTATTATTTTGTGATTTTAAATTTTGTAACTGATGATAATTTCAAATGATGTCTAATCGAGATGAAACAAACATCGATTGGCCAAGTCTAAGTGAGCTCCATCAAATTAAATATTTATTTCTATATTTTAAAATATGTTGTTTTGGTTTTTGCTTTGGTATGCCATATATTAATTTTAATTCATATGTTGCTTAATGATCAAGGATGTTAGACTCGATCTCCTTAGTATCTTTGTATGTTATTCTCTATTATACTTTAGCATACTACTTTAAAGTTTATTTTTGTTTTGATTTTGGTTATATTATATTAATTTAGATTATCTCATCTATTTTTTTATTATATATTAACCTAATATTAAAATAATAAATTATTTTTGGTTATGGTTATTTTTTTCAGTTGCTAGTGATTCCAAATAATATTTGATAAAGATGAAACAATTGTCATTGCACTTAACTCTATGAGCTTTATCTAACTAAATATTTATTTTTATATTTTTAATACTTTATTTTCTAGAATTGTAACTAATTCTAAGATTTTTTTTATTTATATCTGAATTGATGATTAATAATATTACACCCATCTTCTTAAAATCTCAAAATATACCTTTCTTATACAAGTTTTCTCTTTTTTTAAAATTTTTTTCTTTGATTTTATTATTTTACTTTGAAACTCCACTTCTCATCACATATAAGCTTTACATCTATTTATTTTGGTTATGTTACATTGTTTTAATTTATCTCATTTCATCTTTAATATATGTTACATATTATTACAAAAATATTGTTGAAGTCATCTCAAATAATGTTATCATTTTAAGCATTTATTTATATATTTTTAAATATTTTTGAATGGTTTTGACAAGTTTTAATGGAAATTTTGATTCATACATGATTTAATGATTGAGGATGTTTCCCTCAATCTTTTCACTATCTTTGATTGTAATTTTTTTATACAATTTATCTCATTTCTTCAAATTTTTAACTTTCACTTGGATATATTACAATGAGGCTTTGATTCTCCTTTTTTGTGATCTTTGCATTGCCTTGATTGTTATATAACGCTACTTCAATTTATCATTTTTAGGCTTTAGCATATATATATATATATTAATAAAATTAAAAAATTATTTATCATTATTATTTTTATTTTTCTATAATTATATTAATTCCAAGCAAAGCTTGATCATGATAAATAAAATGTCGTCAAACTCATCCCATCAAAATCTACTCAATTATGTAATTATTTCTATATTTTAAGTTATTTTACTTTCATACTTCTAGCACACTTTATTAGACTTTTAAATTCTTACATGGCTTGACAATTTTACATTCTATAATTGATGTCCTTAGTGTCTTATAAGTATCTTTCTATCATATCGTATCTTATTTCTTTAAATTTATTGAAATAATTTCCCTACATTATTATGTGATCATAAATCTTCTCTCATAGGACCTTTAATTTCCTTTAATTTTGTCATATAGGATAACTTTAATTTATTTCATTTTTATCTTTAATATATATTGACATAATATTAGAATTATAAATTATTATTGTTTATGATTATATATTTTAGTAATTCATAGTATTCCAAATGAGGCTCAATTGAGAAGAGATAATGTCATTCCAAACTCTATACATGTTTTATGCAATAAAATTTTTTTTTTGAAATTTTTACATGTCTTTTATTTCATTGTGTTGGTGAGTTTTATAATATATTTTTATTTTTGCATAATTAGATAATTGATAATGTTACTCAACATCTTTTCTATATCATTGAAAACAACTTTATTTTACAATATATCTCATTTCTTTGAGTTTTTTCATTGATTTTATCATATTACTTTGTAAATAAAAATGTCATCTCATCTGGCCTTTACATCACTTAGATTTGGCTATAATATAAAGCTTCAATTTATTGCAATCAAGCATTAATATATTTTTACTTAATATTAAAATAATAATTTAGAATTATTTAAGCAAATTTTTTTGGTAATTCATTGTAATTCCAAATGAAGTTTGATTGAGATGAAATAAATGTCATTAGACTCATCTTGATGACCTATGTCTAACTAAACATTCATTTTCTATACTTGAAATATTTTGTATTCCATGGTATTGGCTAATTTTATGAGATATTTTTATTTGTATATCATTTGATAATTGATGAGTCACTCTTGATCTATTTAGTATCATGGAATTCAACTTTCTATTTTAATTTATCTAAAGTTTTTAATTTTTTTTATTTTGACTTAGTTATACTACTGTTAAACTCTAAATCTCCTCTTATGTGATCTTGATTTTTTTTATTTGGTTATACTATATTTCTTTAATTTATTATATTTCAACTGTAACATATATTTAATTAATACTAAACTAATAATAATTTTTTCTTATATTTCTTTATTTATTTTTTTATTTTACAACATCTCCAAAAGAGTTCCAATTTAGCAAAATTGAAGCTGTTAAATGATATTTTAATTTTTACATGATTTGACGATCACAAAAGCTGTGCATGATCTTCATGATATATTGGGATTTTACTTTCCTATATAATTTGATTAATGTTTTCAAATTTTTTAATTCAATTTGTTTATATTACTATTAAACTCTAATTCATGTTCTAAGTAACCTTTAGATCACTCCAACTTTATTATATTACATTGCTTCAATTTATTTTATTTTGGGTTATGTATATATTTTATTTTGTTTAAAAAATAATTTATTATTATTTATTCTTATTTACTTATGTATTTTATAGTAATTACAAATGATGTTCAATCGAGATTAAAAAAATCTTGTTCAATTTGTTTTGACAAGCTCCATTCAATTAAAAATTAATTTTTATATTTTTAATGATTTTTGCAAGCTTCACAAAAAATTTTAATTCGTGCCCCACTAAATAAATTAGATTGGTATACTTAATCTCCTTAGCACATTGGAGGGCATTTTTTCCCATATAATTTTTCTTATTCATTTAAATATTTCATTATGATTTAGTTAAATTACTATGAAACTCTAGATCTTATCTCATGTCAGTTCTAGATCACTTTGAATTAGGTAATTTATATTATTTTAATTTTAATATTGTTTTAATTAATGTTAAATTAATAGTTTTTTATTATTTAAGTCCATCAAATTTTGTAAATTGTAGTTATTTTAAATATGTCCTTTTTTAGATGAAAGATACATCACTAAACTTGCATAGCAAACTGTATCTAACTAAAAAATCAATTTGAAATTTTTACATTTCTTATTTTTTATGGCATTGGCATGTTTAATGGTACATTTCAATTCTCCCCTAATTTAATGATGAAGGATGATATACTCAATCACTTAAGTATTTTGGAATAAAGCTTTTTGGTATAATTGGTCACATTTATTCAATTAGTTTTCTCACATTTTTGTTGTATTACTATGAAACTCAAAATATCATATCATATGAATTTCATATTTCTTTTACTTGGTTATATTATATTACATCAATTTATCTTTTTCTTTTCTTTAATATATATATATAATATTAAAATAATAATTTATTACAATTTATGTTTATTTATATTTGTAATTCAAATTAATTCTAAACCATCTATGATTGAAAGAAAATGAATGTCATTCAACTTGAATCCAAAAGCTTAATCCAAATAAATTTTCATTTCTGTAACTTTAAATATCTTACTTTCTAACATGTTGACACACTTTAAAAGATATTTTAATTTGTACCAGATTTAATAATTGAGAATGCTATACTTAAACTTCTTAAAATCTTAGAATACAGCTTTCCCTTACAACTTATCTAATTTTTTCAATTTTTTATTTTTTATCACATTGTAACAGTAAATCACATTTTGTGTGGCACTTACCTTACTTTAATTTATTTATATATTTCTTAAATTTATTACAAAACCAACATTATTTTGTTATTCTTTACAAAACAAATTAAATTTTCATTAATATATTCCTTAAGCCTTCTATTTTTTTATTGTTTACTTACTTTTGGAGTCATTTGATCCATACTAGATTTGACTATTTAGTTTGTTACACTCAATCACCTTAGTATTTTGAAATATAGCTTTCAAATAAATTTATCTCATTTCTTCTAACTTGTTAGTTTCATTTTATTTTATTATTGTGTAACTCTAAATATCTCATAATGCGGCCTTTACATAGCATTGACTTGGTTGAATTATATTGTTTCAATTTATAGAATTTAAACCTTTATATAAATATTTTTAATTTTAAAAAATTAATATATTATTATTTTTATTTATTTATTTTTGTAACTTGTGATAAATCAAAATGTGGCCAAACTAAGACAAAATGAAGATATTTGTATTTTTCTATGCTTGCTTTAATGGTTAAAATATTTAGTTCTATATTTTTATATATTATTTTCATATTTTTATCATGTTTGATGAGATATTCCAATTGATACTTAATTTCATGGTTAAGGATCCTACTCTTGATCTTCTTAGAAACATAGAATAAACCTTTGATATATAATTTATCTCATTTCTTCAAGTTTTGGTTTTGATTTAGTTATATTACTATCATACTCAAATTATCTTTACTTTAACATTTATGTTGACTTAATTTAGTTATATTAAATCTCTTCTTTCTAAAATAGCTAAGTTTTAATATTTATATATAAATATATATATATATATATCTTATATTTTTATTGTAATATATAGTTAATTATGCATTTCAATTCGAAAATTTGTAATAATTACAAATAAGTTTTGAATTAAGCAAAACATATAGCATCGTACTCATTTAGATATGCTTTATCCAATTAAATATTTATTTTATATTTTTAGATATTTTATTTTTTTATGGTTTTAGTGGCTTTATGTGTCATTTTGATTTGTTACAAATTTGTGAAATGATTATGTTACACTCAAACTGCTTAAGACCTTTTAATGTAACTTTTCTATACAATTTATCTCATTTTTTGAATTTTTTGAATTTTATTTTATTTATTTTAATTGATAAATCTACCTATGTGTGACAATCTAATTGCCTTGATTTTGTTAAAGAAAAATCTTAACTTTATCTAATTTCATATTTAATTTATATTTAGTTAGCAAAGAAATAATATTTTTTTATTATTTATATTTATTTGTTGTGGTAATTTATAGTAATTTTAAAGGTGGTTCATTTAAGAAAAGACAAAATTCATTGGACTAATCCAAACGAGCCCTATCCAAATAAAGATTTGATTCCATATTTTTAAGTTTTTCATTATCATTTCTTGTGGCATGCTTTAGATGATATTTTAATAGATCTAATTTAGTGAATAACGTTATCTCACTCAACCTCCTAAATTTCATGGCTACAACTCTCATGTGCAAATAGTCTTATTTCTTTAAATTTTTCACTTTGATTTTGTTATATTATTATGAATCTCTAGTTCTCCTCTTATCAAACCTTTACATTACTTTTATTTCATTATATTATGTTACTTCAACTTATTTTATTTATAATTAAATAAAAATAATTACTTAATATTAAAGTATAAGTTCATTATTATTTGTGCTTATTTACTTTTGTAATTTGTTGTAATTCCAATTAATTTTTTATCTAGACAAAAGAAAACATTCTTAGACTAGTCTTAATGAGCTCTATATAATTCGATAATCTTTTCTATATATTAATTTTTTTATTTTCTATAGATTTTGCATGCATTATTAGACATTCTTAATAATATCTAATGTAGGAATCAGGGTTGGTACACTCAATCTTCTTTACGACTTACAGTGTAATTCTCCCTTAAATTTTGCCTTATTTGTTCAACTATTTTGCTCATATTTGGATATATTACACTATAAATCTATATCTCATCACATCACCATTACATCACTTTGATTTGGTTATATTATATTTATTTAATTTGCCTAATTTTATGTTTAATATATATTTACTTAATATTAAAATAATATCATATTATTTTTATGCATATTTTCTTTTCATATTCACAGCAATTCCAAACCTGCTCTGATTATGTCAACACAAAAACTATTGAACACATATTCATAAGTGTTATTGAATTAAATTTTCATTTTTATTTTCTAATATTTTATTATTTTAAAGTTTTAGTGTGCTTGATGTCATTTTAATTCATACTTAAGTTTTTGTTTGAAGATGTTGGACTTGATTTCATAATAACTTGAAATTAAACTTTCTTATCTAATTTATCTAATTTTTTTAAATTATTTATTTTTATTTTGTTATATTATTGTGAAACTCTAAAGCCTCCCTGATTTGACAATTTCATACCTTTGATTTGATTATATTACATTGCTTATATTTATTATATTTGAACTTCAATATATATATGTATAGCACCTATAACTTGTCATATTACATTGCTTCAAATTGTCTTTCTTTCGACTTTAATATTTATTTGCTTAATATTAAAATATTTGTTTGATATTATTCAAACTGATTTTGTTTGGTAAAATATATTATTTCCATTAAAATATTAACTTCTACACTTTTAAATATTTTATTTTGCATGATTTTATTAGACTTAATGAGTCACATCAATCCACTAATGATTTGAACATTGAAGATGTCACACTAACTTCTTGGTATTTTGGAATGGAACTTTCTCAATTAATTTATCTTATTTTTCACATTATTTGTGGTTATATTTCTTTGTGAGTTCAAATCACCTCTTGTGTTACCTTTACCTTACTTTTATTTTAAGACATAGCTTTTCTTAAAGTTAACTCAATTCAACTTTAATAAATACTTACTTTACATAAAATAATTATTTATTTTTTTATACTTTTTTATAATGACAATTAATAGCAATTTCAAACGATGTTCAACTAAGACAAAACAATTATGATTGTAACTATTCACACTAGGCTCCATAAAATTAAAATTACTTTCTATTGTTTTTTAATATCTTATTTTTCTTTCTTATGGCATGCTTTGTGTGGAAGTTTTACTTGCACCATATTTAATAGTCTAGGTTGTTGCACTAGATCTCTTTAATATCTAAGAGTGCATCTTTCACACTTAATTTATCACAATTCTTAACATTTTCCACTTTGATTTTGATATATTACTATGAAACTATAATTCTCCACTTATAAAAAAGTCACATTAAATTTATTTTTTTATATTTCTTTTCTTTAATTTATCTCATTTTATCTTTAATAAAGATTTACTTTAATTATTTTTTGTTTACATATATTTTATTTGTTTATGTTTTGGCATACTTTATTTGATATATTTTTACCTTATTTGAAAATTTATGATGTTACATTAAATCTCCTTTCTATCTTGGAGAGATTTTGACTTAATTTATCTTATGTTTCTAAAGTTCACTTTGATTTAGTTATATTAACATGTAACTACAAATCTCCTTGAGTGTGACATTTACATCACTTTGATTTGGTATTTATGCTTTGCTTGAGTTTATATATTTTATTGTTAATATATATATTTACAAAAAATAAAAATAATTTTTTATCATTAATGCATATTTATGTTTTAAATTCACTATAATTCTAAATGAGGTCTAATCAAGATGAAATAAACATTTTTGGAGTCATTTTGAAAAGTTCTAACTAATTAACTATTCATTTATATTATTTTATATATTTTATTTTCTATTACTTTATTGTACATTATGAGACATATTGATTCTTAAACGATTTGATAATCTAGAATTTAATAATCAATCTTCTTAGAATCATAGAATGAAACTTTCCCTCATAAATTACCTTATTTCATCGAAAGCTTTTTTTTTGTATGGATAGCTCTATAACATTAACTCTCTTTGTATAACTTCTACATCAATTTGATTTTGTTATGTTACATTGCTTCAATTTATCACATTTCAACTTGAACAAAGAATTGCTTAATATTGAAACAATAATTAAGTATTATTTATGAATATTAATTTTTAATTTGTAGTAATTCAAAACATGGTATAGTTTGTAGAAAACAAATGTCGTTAGACATGTGTCAATAAGCTCTTTAGAATTAGATATTCATTTTTTATATTTTTAAAATCTTAATTTTTTGGCTTTTGGCACCATTAATATGATAGTTTTGTACATGGATGGTCATTCGAGTCTATTACATTAAATCACCATAGTAACTTGAAGATCTACTTTATAGTATAATTTATTTTTTTTCAAATTTTTCATTTTGATATTGTTGTATTATAATGTATCTCTAATCTCCTTTTGTTTGACAATTTCAATAGTTAGAATTGGTTTTGTTATTTTAGTTATATTGTCACATTTAAACATCAAAGTATATTTAAAAAACATTAATTTTATGATTTGTTATTTTTTGTGCTTTTTTCCTTGGGAATAGGTAGTAACTCTCATGGACATCAAATAAAGATGCAAAAAAGAATAATTAGACTCGTTGAGTGGAGCTCTAATCAAAAAAATATTTGTTTTAATATATCAAAATATTTTACTTTTAATTTTTTTTGGCATACTTTACTAATGATTTCAATCCATATAGATTTGATGATCAAGGATGTCACACTCAAACTCCTTAGAATCTTGGAAGTCCTTCCCATTAAAATTATCTCATTTCTTAAATTTTTTTTGATTTGTTTATATTACTTTGTAGCTCTAAATATCTTCTTGTTTCTCATTCATATCTATTTGATTTGTTTAAAATTTATTTTTTCAATTTATCTCTTTTTTATTTTAAATATATATTTACAAAATATTAAAAATAATATTTTTTATTTTTTTCAATTACTTTTTTAGTTCATAATTATTTTAAAAAATACTTGATTGAGATAAAACAAATATCATCTGAATTATGCTGATGAGTTTATCAAATGTAAAATTCATTTTAATATTTTTAATTTATTTATTTTTATGCTTTTCGTAAAGAGTAAAGATTTTTTTCATAGCTTATTTAAAGAGTGAGCATTTGTGCTCAATCAACATTATATCTTTGAATGTAACTTTCTCATACAATTTATGTCATTTTTATAAATGTTATTCTTTGATTTGGTTGTTTTATTATGAATCTCTAATTATCCACTTACGTGACCTTTGCATGACGTCAACTTAGTTATATTATATTTCTTTAATTTATATTTTTTTTAACTTTAATATCTATGTATTAAACATTAAAATAAAAATTTATTAATGTTTACACTTGTTTAATCAAGTAAAAACAAACATCGTTAGACTCATCTCCATATGCTCTAGCAATTAAATATTCTTTTCTCCTCTTCAAAAAAAATTAAATATTCTTTTCTATATTTTTTTCCTATTTTTTTAAAATCATTTATAAGATGTTTTGACTTGTAGCTAATATAACAATTGATGATGTTATAGTCAATCTCCTTAATATCCTAGATTGCTATTCTAATATATAATTTAGCTAATTTTTTAAATTGTTTTCTTTTACCTTATTATATTTTTATGAAACTATAATTCTCCTCTTATTTCACCTTTAGATTGCTTTGATTTGTTCTATTAAATTGGATCAACTTATCTCATTTTAGATCTGATATATGTTTACTTAATCAAAAAATAAAACTTCATTAAGAATTATGCCTATTATTTTTGCTAATTCATAATAATTCTAAATATGGTCTAGTTGAGATGAAATAAATAATATTAATCTCATCTAAATATAATTTATGCAATTATATATTTATTTCTATATTTTTAAGAATTTTAGTTTAAATACCTTTGAAACTTCACACAAGATATTTTAATTCATATTTTATTTGACAATTAAAATACAAGTCAATCTCTTTATTATCATTAAATGCAACTTCCACGTGCAATTTATCTCAACTCTCCAAAAATGTTTTGCCTTCATTTTGTTATATTACTATAAAACTCTAAATCTACTCTCATTCCAGCTTTACATTGCTTTGAACTGGTTATATAACATTACTTCAACTTATTATATTTTAGCTTTCTTATATTTATACTTATGGCTGGAATAAAATTTTATTATTATTTATGATTGTTTATTTTAGTAATTTGTAGTTATTTCAATAGAGGATAGATCAAGTTGAAACAAATGTTTTTTGACTTATCTTGACATGCTCTATTAAATTAAATATTTATTTATATATTTCAAAATATTTTATTTTTCTTGACATTTGCAAGTAATATGAGATATTTTCATTCATACAAGTTTTGGCTATGAAGGAAATTAAAGTCAATTTTCTTAGCTTCTTGGAATGCAACTTTCTTATAAAAATCACCTCATTTCTTCAAATATTTTTCTTTTCTTTGGTTATATTGTTATGTAAGTGTAGATCTCCACTTAACATTCACATCACTTCTATATGGTTATATTTGTTGTTATTCATGCATATTTAATATTAAAATTAGTAGTAATTCCAAACGATTTATGATTGGAATGAAACAAATGTCATTGGACTCATCTCGATGAACTCTGTCCATTTAAATATCCATATCTAAATTTTTTAAAAAAATTTAGCTTTTTAGGACTTTGTTATGTTTTATGAGAAACTTTGAGTAATATCTTGAATAAAGCTTTTCTATACATTTTATCTTTTTCCTTTAAAAGTTTCCTTTGAATTTGGTTATATCACTAAGTAACTCTATATTTCTTATCCTGTAACTTTTTTTTGCTTTTATTTGTTTATATTACATAACTTTAATTTGTCTTATTTTTTTTATTACAAATTTGCTCAATATCAAAAAAATAATTTCATATTACCTATTCTTATTCACTTTTGTTATTTATAGAAATTCCAAATTAGATATATTTGAGATGAAATAATGTCACTTGACACATCTTGATGAGCTCTATCAAACTAAATATTAATTTTTGTTTTTTTAAAATTTTATTTTCACTTTATTTTTTCATATATTTTGTGATATTTTGATTTGTACATGATTTTATAATCTATAATGTTATACCTAATCTTGTTGGTATCATGGTGTGCACATTTTTTGTACAATTTAACTCATTTATTCAAATGTTTCAATTTCACCTAGTTATATTATTACAAAGCTCTAATTCTCCTCTCATGTGTCCCTTACATCTTTTCATTTGGTTATATAACTTTACTTTAATCTATCATTTTTAGTTATATTATATATTTACATAATATCAAAATGATAATTTTTTATAATTTATGCTCATTTATCTTAGTAATTTTGAGCAAATGAAAACAAGGTCCACTCAAGATGAAGCAAATATTGCTGACCTCTTCTTGACATGCTCTATCTAGTTTAGTATTTATTTCTATTTTTTTAAGTAATTTATTCTCTATATCTTTTGTATTCTTCATAAGGAAGCTCAACTCAGACATAATTTTTTAATCGTGGATGTTACACTTACTCTTACTATTCTTTTGGATAGACACATTCCTGTATAATTTTTCTCACTTCATCAAAGTTTTTGTTTTTTACTTTTTTAAAATTGTAATGTTAGTCTAAATCTCCTCTCAAATGTTTTTATATTTATTTTATTTGTTTATACTACATTGTTCTAATTTATCTCATTTCACCTTTGATATATATATATTTACTTAATGTTATAATGATAAAAATTTATATTTTATGCTTAATCACTTCCATAATTTATAGTTATTCCAATTGATGTTTGATCAAGACAAAACAATCATCATTATACTCATCGAGAAGAGCTCCACCCATTTAAATATTTATTTTAATATTTTAGATATTTTATTTTTTAGAGTTTTGACACTTTTTATGAGATTGTTATATTGATACTTTATTTTATGGTTAAACATTTTATAATTGACCCTAGTAGTATTCTACAATATCACTTGTAAAATTTATCTCATTTCTTCAAAGATTTTTTTAAAATTTTTTTAAATAACTTCGCTCATGCAATCTTTTCATCACATTAAGTTTTATTGTTTCATATTGTTTAAAATCATCTAATTTTAGAATTAAAACGTATTTACTTAATATTTTTTTAAAAAATATTTATGTATTAGATTTGCATTAGAATGGCCATAATAAGCTTTATCCAATTAAGCATTGATTTCAATGATTTTAAATATTTTATTTTCTTGGTTTTTGGCATGCTTTGTGAGATATTTTGATTCCCACAAAATTTGATCAGTGAGGATGCTACACTTAATCTTCTTGATAGCTTCAAATACAATAACCTACAAAATATTATCTTATTTCCCAAAATTTATCTCAAAATCCCCTCTTGTGTGACTTTATATTGCTTTGATTTGGATATATATTATATTATTTCAATTTTTTACATTTGAACATTAATATATATTTACTTAATACCTCTAAATTATTGTTATTTATGTTATTATTTTTTGGTAATTCATTGTTATTAAAATTGAAGTCTCATCAAGACTAAACAAATATCATTGGGCTCGTCTTGATGAGCTTCATGAAATTAAAAATTCATATTTATATTTTTTAATATTTTATTTTAAGGTTTTTCCACTCATAATAATACTTTACTTTGGTAATTCACTTACAATTTATTACATTTATTAATTTTTTTAATTTTTTAAATATTGTTATATAAATCTACATCACCCATTGTATGACATTTCATCACTTTGATTTGGTTATATAAAATCAATTCAATTTTTATTATTTTAGATTTAACATATTTATATTAAAAATTTAAATCATAATTTTTTGGGCTTATTTACTTTATTAAGTTGTTGTAACTCCAAACGAGATCTAATCAAGGATGAAATAAAAATTGTTAGAATAATCTTGAAGAGCTTTCTTCAATTAAATATATTTTTTCTATATTTTAAATTTTTTTTATTTTCTAAGGCTTTGGTAGACTTTATAAGATATTTTGATTTGCACATTATTTGATGATTGATGATATTACACTTGATCTATTTAGTGTCGTAGATACAACTTTCTTATATTATTAATCTAATTTTTTTAATATTATTTATTTTTACTGAATTATATTACTATGTAACCCTAAATGACCATCACTTGACCTTTAAATAACTTCAATTTGATTCTAATATATTTTCTCAATTTATCTCCTTTGAACTTTAATATATATTATCTAATATTAAAAAAGTGATTTGTTACCATTTATACTTATTTATGGTAATTTAGAAATTCTATAGGAGGTCTAATCGAGATGAAAGAAACCTCATTTTGACTTATATTTAACAGCTCTATCCAATTAAATTTTACTTTTATATATTTAAATATTCAATTTTTATTTTTTTTAAATGTTTTATGAGATATTTTGATTCACATCTTATTTGATAATTAAGAATATTATACCCAATCTATTTAATACCTTCTAATGCAATATTCTTGCAGAATTTATGTTGTTTCTTCTAATGCTTTTTGTTTTTGATTTGTTTAAATTACCACCATGAAGCTCTAACTCTCATTGCTTATGAATATTACTTTTTTATTTTTTTATATTATATTTCTTCAATTAAAATCATTTATGATTTATTAGATACCTTTTAACTATTAAAATAATAATATGTTATTATTTAAATTTATTTTTGAGATTTGCTTTATTTCATAACAATGTTTGTTCAAGATGCAGCAAATCGCATTTGACTTATCTAGAAATGTTGTCTTATTAAATATTAATTTTAATATTTTTAAATATTTTATTTCCATATCCATGGCATGCTTTATAAGGTATTTTTATTCTTATCAAATTTGGTAATCAAAGATATTACACTTGGTGTCTTTAGTAACTTAAAATGCTACTTTCCCACAAAATTTATATCATTTCTTCCATTTTTTTGCTTTTATTGGTTATAATATTTTGTAACTCTAAATCTACTCTCTTATGAACTTTAAATCACTTTGATTTTCTTATCTTTCATTTGTTCAATTTGACTTTTCAACTTTCATATATTTTTAACATAATATTAAAATTCAAAAACTACTATTACTTGTGATTATTTAATTTTATATTTTGTTGTAACTCCAAATGAGATATAATGCAGATGAAAAAAATGGTTATTAGACATTTCTCAACAAAGATCAATCCAATTAAAAATTCATTCTTATATCTTTATATATTTTATTTTCTATGACTTTGGCATGATTTTTGAGATATTTTGATTCATACTTATTTAATATTTATGATGACTCAGTTATTCTCCATAGTATTTTGGGTGAGACTTTCTTATGTAATTTAACTTATTTTTTAGATGTGTTACTTTTCCTTGATTATATTATTAGGAAACTCTAACTCACATCTCAACATGTTTTGATTTAGTTGTATTACATTACTTCAATTTACATAATTGTAATTTTATTATGTATTTTCATAATTTTAGTTTAATACTTTATCAATATTCATTTGTACTTTGTTCGACAATTCAATGTTATTCCAAATGAGGTCCCATGGAGACAAAAAATGTCATTGGACTTTTCTCGATGATCTTTATCATATTAAATATACATTTTGATTTTTATTTATATATTTGTATCTATACTTTAAGCATGCTTTATGGGATATTTTAATTCATTACTAATTTAACATTCATGAATGTTGCAATGGGTCTCCAAAATATCATGGCACGTAAGTTTTGAGTATAATGTATCTTATTTTATAATTATTTTACTTTGATTTTATTATATCACTATGAAACTCTAATTTATTTCTCGAGTGGCCATTCCATTGCTTTAGTTTTAATATATTAAATTACTTCAATTTATCCTATTTTTGTTCAAAAATATATTTAATTAATAATACAAATTACTTTATTATTATTTATATTTATTTACCATAATAATTTGTAGAAACTCTAAACGAGATCTTATTGAGGTGAAATAGATTTCACAAGACTAATCTCAATATGCTCCATCCAAGTAAATATACTTTTTATATTTTTTTAAAGTTTTATTTACTATGGCTTTAACTTTTTTGTAAGAAATTTTATTTGTATACTACTTCACAATCTGAGATATTAAAATCAATCTCCTTAGTATCATCGTATAAAAGTTTTCGATACAGTTTATCTCATTTATTTAAATATTTACTTAAAATTTGTTCATTTTTATGAAACCATAATTCTTATCTCATGTGACTATTAAATCTTTTTTTATTTTTTGTATTATATTTTATCAATTTATCTTATTTCAACTCTGAAATGTAACTACTTATAGATGTGAAGTTAATATCATCAAACTCATCCCGATGTGTTCTTCCCAACTAAAATTTTATTTCTATATTTCTAAATAACTTATTTTCTATTAATTAGACATTTCTAATAAGTAATTTAATTCACACAAAATTTAATGATAGAGGATGCTACACTCAAACTCCATTTAATTTCAAAATGTAACTTTCTCACACAATTTATCTCTTTTCATAAATTGATTGCTTTAATTTGAATATATTACAATATAACTCAAAATCTTCTCTTGTGTGATGATTCCATCACCATATGTATTTCAATTTTGATAAATATTTTGTTTATATTAAGATAATATATTTTATGCTATGGAGGTTCAATTAGTTATGGTGACTGAATGGTCCATGTGGATTAACATGGCTTATAGCAATGGCTATTTATAGTAGTAGTTGTGTTGGCTAGTAGTAGAGGTAATAAAAACAACCAAAAACTCAATTTTAAGCTTTTATTAAGTTATTCTTTTGAAAAACGTTCACTAAAGGAACAATGAGACTACTATTTAGATGTTCTTGAAATTTAAAGTTGAAAATAATAAAACATTTGCTAATTAACCCACGCACAAATTAATAAATTGTAGATTCAAATAACATGAGTAATAGATGAAAAGAAAAACGAAATATGTAATAAATAAGGCTTAGCTATAATTGACCACTTAGAATAATAATGATAATGGGGAATAATGAGTATAGGAGGTATTCCTATATAGTTTCGAGTTTGAATAGGTCTAGTATACATCAAAGTGGAACCTTTTTGTGATGTATGAGATGCAAGTATATCGCCCATCCAAAAGGACTCTATTGAAACCTACACAACCAAATCCTTCATTGAGGTGACAATACATGGCCTAAGAGCCTAATTCATTTTTGATTATATCTTTACCCTTTAAAAAAATAAATCTATGTTTAACTAAAATAGAAGTGATCCTTACTCCATTGTCAAGTGAAACAACATACCAAATAAAAAATAAGTGCTCTTTAGTTATAACAAACCTTCATGTGGAAACTAGCAAATATCCTTATTAAAATGGACTTTTTTTTAGCTTCCTCAACATCTCATAATATTTTTAATTCAACCTTAATTTTTTTAAGGTTTGCTTCATATAAAACCTTAATTTGTAAAATTTTTTTCTAACTTATTCTTGTTGATATAAAAGGTCCTTTTAACTCCTAAGTTATCTGCTAACTTATTTAAGTTTTTTTGGATTCCCAAATTTAACTTATGGCTCAATTCCAAAAAAGTGGTATTTAAATTATAAATAATAGATCTTTAATTATCAAATTTATGACCATTAAATTTAAAATTCTCCATAATCAAATTTATGAATCTTGAGTTCCTTTGATCAATCTTATAATTTCCACAACTCCAGTCTAAGCCAAGTAAGTTTATCAATTGTATTGTGACCCTTCCTCATTTCCTACTCGACTTGAGCTAAATCTAATGCTTTTTGCTACAGTTAATCAACGCATAATTATCTTTTATCCATCTTTCTTGGCTAATTCAAGCTCCTCAAGTCTCCTTATATGAAAATACGAGACCTTACTTCTCTTAGAATCCATCAAGACATCCTTTAATAGTATTTTCTTGCAATACATGTCCATCACCAAGCCTCGCTTGACCTCAAGGAAAACATGGATCCATTTAGTCTTATTTATGTTGGAAACTTTAGTTCAAGGTTTGATTTTGAAGAATATATTAATTGTGATTCAAAAGAATGTTGCGACATAGCCTTAAATAAAATCATCCATAAGTTATAATACCATAATTACCTTAATTATTGCTTAGGATTGATCTTAAAGATTTCTTCATATTAAACAATAACAATTAGAAATTTCAAGTACCTAACTCTAAAGCTATTCTTGATATTATGGAAGGGCCTTTCAATTATTTTGTTGCCTAAACTTCTATAAGTTTCCTTGATTCTCAAACCTAGCCTAAGCTAAAATTTCATATGTAAGGTATCGAAATTTTAAATACTAGATATTAAAATATCAAATTAAGGAAATTCAAATTTGAAATTTAAGAATAATGAATTGCCCATTAATAAAATTTATAAATCCTATGTTCCGTTGATTAAACTTGTAATTTCATGTTCAGTCCAAGGAACCTATGTTTGTTGGCAATGTTCTGACCCGTCCTAATTTCTTACACTTCAATAAAATCTAAAGCTTTTTTCTACACTTAATCAAAACCTAATTCTCCTTTAGCCATCTTCTATGGCCAATTCAATCACCTCAGGATGCCCTAGAAGAAAACACCAGTTGTCACTTGCCTTGGAAGCCATTTAGGCTCATTTTATTAGTCTTTTTCTTGCATTAGATGTCCATGGCCGAGCCTTATAGTCAACGACAAAGCAAAACTAGATCCATTCAATTTAAATTTGGCTAAGAAAATTTGTCATAGGTTTGGGTTTAATGAAGATGTTGCTTGTGATTCAAAGGTGCATTATTGCATTCATAATTATTTTTGATTTCTTTAGCTAACTTTTCCAGCACAAATATTGGTAAATATGAATTCTTCTAGGAGATATGAATTAAAAATATATTTCATTATTTTCAATTGTTTATCAAAACAATTTATGTGAATGTAAGATGCTATTAAATTTCTAGTTTTGTGTTCATAGCATTGTTTTCTCTATTCATGATGCATAATTGCAAATTCTAGTGATATGTACTCATAATAAACCACATTTCCCATCATAATTTAGTAATCCAAAACTTTCTTACTTATAATAAAAATAATCTTGGCACGAAATAAAATGGTGCTATCAAAGATTATGCTGCATATCATACAAATCATACTTTAGAAGATTATTATATTATTATTTTAACCAATCCTTAAAAGTTTACAACCACATGCATGAATGTAACTAAAGAAATCACTGCAAGATGATAAATATAATTCTCAACCAAGATTCCTTTGACACAGAAATAAAAATTTCAATGAATTCAAAATTTGCATAATTTTAAATTTGACAAAATTAGATCTTGTCATCCAACACATCAAATTGAGACATAATAGAAAGTGTACCAAAAATGATTAAATTTTATGTAATGAAATTTATGTTTAATGCAAATTTACACCTTAACTGAGAGCTTATCATGAAAATGTAATATAAATAATGCAAGTACTATCAAATTTTCCTACAACTTGAGAGACATAACATAGAAACCATTGCAAATTGCCCATATCCATGGTCACCACAACACCATAACATGCACTTCAATAGAAAACTACTTCAATTAGACTCCTAATATGCATCTACATTTATTTGCAAGGCAAGAGGACTCCTACCTCTTCAATAGAGCAAAGGTATATGCCACTTTGATTCTCCTCTTCATTGTTGGCTTGACAACTCTCCTTCTTATTCTTCCAATCTCTCAACAATGGACCTTTTATTCTCTTTGATTAGTGCTGGTTACATCTAATATCAAATAATGTTCAAGAAAACTGTCTAAATGCTGCATATCATGCTTTCCTATAGCCAAATAATCCCTTCCTTAAATCACGTTGGTTTTATTAGTTGGTTAATATGTATTTCGTTATCCATGTTAAAATTCGATATCCACTTCATATCTTTTTATTTCTTGTAAATTACAATTTGTCCTCAATAATTTTCGTAAAATTTTCTTTTATGAATTATTTCCAATAAGATATTCATACTATATATATCAATTTTAAATTTTAAATTTGATATGAATTCAAAATTCAAAACTCAAAATTTCAATTTAAATTTAAAATTTAAATATTTCATTATTAAAAAATAATTTTTATTTAAAATAATCACACATTCCATGTACTTTACCCCACTTAGTTATAAGAAACTTAAGTGGATTTTTGTGTTGGCCTAGATATTTAGTTGTTGGAAGATTGGTTTGGATCAAAGCACCTAAAATCACCTTATGTTATCCTATGTGCTCTTACTTATTTTTAGTGCTTGTTACATATCATATACTATCACATAATGATTTATGAAACTAGACAATTATTTCTAAATAGACATTCGTGATTTGGCACCATTTTTGTTACATGGTCACCCCTGATGCTATTTTTGGCCACAATTCAATATGGTCCATCAATCAATATCAACACTGAATAAGAAAAGGAATCATCCATATAGACATGCAAAATGTAGTAGTGCATCTGTTTCATGAGTTGTCTACATAAACTATCGCTTGTTATACCATCAAGATGGTCATGTACTAAAAAGGAGTGGCAAATCACCATAGCCCTTCCTAAAACTTGTTCATAATGACAATTAAGAAATGTAAGAGGCCATTACTACATGATCATTTGAGTTCTTTGATTACAATGAGAATAAACATGGAATTAAATTTTAATAAATTTATTTATGTTAAAAATTAATAGAAATAAGAATATTACTTAGGTTTCATTATTTGAAAAATTCACTTTTTATTCCATAATATTTATCCATTTATATTTTATCATTTTTCATATTAAAAGTTCATGTTTCTCATATATGACTATTATCAAAACTCCATTATATTTCCCTTCATATAAAAAAATAAAATTATATATTGGCACCTCATGCCCCATCTCATCATATCATTTTCAAGACCTTGGTCTCTGTCTGTTAGGTTATAACAACAAAATGGTCTTCTCTCTAATATAATGTTTTCTTTTAAGTGTTTTTGATCAAGTCTCTTAAACTAAATTTTTAAAAGCAACATCTATTGAGAATTTCATTTCAAGCTATCCATAAGCAGGGGATGTACTATGAAATTTTTACACAAAAAAATCAAAACACAGGTGATTTTCTAATAGAATTTTATTACAAAACATAATAGCTCTTATAGACGTGTTTTATAAATTGTTCATAGCTTTAAAACTTTGTTGTGCGGGAGGGCAAAAGGTAAATAACGCAACTACTTTTAGGTGCTTGGATCAAAACTCGGATTTAAATCCACCCTTAACCAAAAGGTTAGGGAAAACTCAAAATTGCTTTCCAATGTAATAGCAAGTTGTGCATCATGTAGTGGTTCCACTTAAGTGTATACTTGTTTAATATAGGCTCAATTATTTTCTAGAATTGCCTTCTCTACTTCTCATTTGTCTCAACCATCATTATCATTGTGAGGGTCAATTGTAGTTAACCCTTATATATTAGCTTATTTTAATTTTTATTTTTAGTTCATGTTATTTGCATATATATTTTTATTTTTTATTTTTGGTCTTAGTTGGTAGTTTTTTGGATATTTCTAATTTAAAAACTACTCCAGGAAATCAATATAGTAGGTCATAGTTTCATTAGTTTAAATTTTTCTTAATTTTTACTTGAAGTTAATCTTTTTGGGATATATTTGTAATCGATTATCATCGATAGTTGTTGACACCACAATTTGCCATCTTTGTTGTTATGATGCCACCCATCCGACCCTTGAGGACCTCTATGGCATGCTTAACCTACTCAACCACAAACCTATAAACCAGTGTCATCCAACTTGTTTAGACTAGCTTGACTTTCATTTACCCATCAACTTGAGCTAATCCACTTCAATCTACAACAATCCATGAAATACTTTATCCCTATGTCGACTCATGCCAACCCATACCATAACAAACCATTCATACAAATTATCTAAACCCAAGGAGTTCTCCTAAATCTCCACTAAAGTCACCAAAAGCCAAGCACTATCAAATTAAATATATTTTTTATATTTTTAAAAATTTAAGTGTTAGGGTTTTCACATAGTTTACAAGTCATTTTGATTAGTACCTACTTTGATGATTAAGAATATTACACTTGATCTCTTTAGTATCTTTGATTATAGCTTTCCTGTACAATTCATCTTATTTCTTGAAATTATTCTCTTCGATTTGGTTATATAATATGAAACTAAAATTCTCCTCTTATATGACCTTTACTTTATTTTTATTTTTTATTATATGTCTTTAATATGTCTTATTTCAACATTAATTTAGTTTCTTTATATTAAAACACTAATTTATTATTAGTCATGTTCATTTACTTTTGATAATTTGTAGTAATTCTAAACAATATTTAATTATGATGAAATAAATGTTGTTGGACAAGCCACGATGAGTACTATCTAATTAGATATTCACTTTCTATATTTCTAATTTTTTTTGGGCTTAGAGATGTTTTGTTAAATATTTTAATTCGTACTTGATTTGACAATTGAGGATGCTACATTCAATCTCCCTAGTTTATCGTGACATAGCTTTGAGTACAATTTATCTCATTTCTTTGTATTTTTCACTTTGATTTGCTTACATTACTATGAAACTATATTTATACTCTCTTGTTACCTTTAATTTATTTTCCTTTTTTATATTACATTGACTCAATTTATGTTATTTTAGCTTTAATATATATTTCATTAAAATTGAAATAATAGTATATCATTATTTTGAATATTTTTGCAAGCTTAATGAATTATTTTGATTCATGCCTATTTTAGTGGTGTATGATGTTACACCTAAACTTTTAAGTATCCTATATTATAGCATTACTATATAATTTATTTTATTTCTTCAAATTATTCTCTTTTATTTTGTTATATTATTATTAAATTTTAATTCTTCTCATATATGGCCATTACATTATTTTAATTTTGTTATATTATATTTTCTTGATTCATCTTATTTTAGCTTTAAAATTTTATTTTACATAATATTAAGAAAATAATTTATATTTTAAGGATTATTTTATTTAATATTTGGTAATAATTCTAAATTATGTTTGACTAAGATGAAACAAATACATTTTGACTCATCAAACTAAGCACCTACCTATTAAATAATCATTTATATATTTCTAAATATTTTTTGTACTTATATTAATAATCGATGATGTTACACTTATGTCTATAGTATAGGAATGTAGCATTTTACTATATTTTATCTCATTTATTCAATTTCTTTGTTTGTGTTATATTACTATGAAATTTTAGTTTTTCTCTTATGTGCCACTCTTCACCTTGATTTTATTATATTAAATCTATTCAATTGATCTTACTTTAACTTTGATATATATATTTTTACTTAACATTTAAATGATAAGTTTTATTATTAATGTTTATTTAGTTTTCTAATACATAATAATTCTAATTATCAATTGACTCATCTTATTGAGCCTTCTATAATTAAATCAATATTTCTATATTTTTAAATATTTTATTTTCTAGTGTTTTACATGCTTTATGAGATATTCTTATTTGTACAAGTTTTGACAATAGAGGATGTTGCACTAAATCTTTCTAGTAGGTTCGAATGCAACTTTCTAATACAATTTATCTAACTTCATTGCATTATTTTTGTTTTATTTTGTAATATTTCTATGTCATTCAAAATTTTATCTCATGATACATTTATATTGCTTCAATTTGGTTATGTTACGCTACTTTAATTAATCTATGTCACCTTTAATTTTTCTTTAATTAATATAGAAAAATAATATGTTCTTATTTCCTCTTCTTTAATTCAATAATTAAAAGTAATTCCAAATGACGTTACAATGGGGCGAAACAAATGTTATATGACTTGTCTCAATGAGCTCTATGAAGTTAAATGTATTTATAGGTTTAATTATTTTTGTTTCTATTGTCTTGACATATTTTGGAGATATTTTTATTTGTATATAGTTTGTCGATTGAGGATGTTACATTTGATCTTAAAATTTTGGAATATAGTTTTTTCACATAATTTATCTTATTTCTTCAAATTGTTTTGCTTTCATTTTCTCATATTACTATGAAGAAATGTTTCTCTACTTGTACAATGTTTATATCATTTTCATTTGGTTACAAAAAATTACTTTAATTTATCTAATTTCAACTTTATTATATATTTATTTGTTATTAAAATTATAATTTTTTTATTTTTTTTATTAAATTTGGTAATTCATATTAATTCAAAATAATTTTTATCAAGAAAAAACAAACATAATTAGAGTCTTCTTGACAAGCATAGTAAAATTAAGTATTAATCTTTTTTATTTTGAAATATTTTTGTTTTTAGCATTGTGGCATGCTTTGCAAGTTATTTAGATTTGTAAATAATTTAACTATTGATGATTTTACACTTGTTCTCCTTAGTACCTTAGGACACAAATTTCTTGTTTAATTTGCATCATTTCTTTTTTTGATTTAGTTTTAGTACTTTGAAACCTTAATTCTACTTTCATCTAAACTTAACACTACTTTTATTTTGTTACATTATATTTCCTTAATCTCTATCAATTTATTTTTAAGAAATGTTGAGTTAATATTAAAATAATAATTTCATATTGTTTTTCCTTCTTTATTTTGATAATTTGTAGTAATTCCAAATGGGTTCTAATAAAGGCAAAACAAATTTTGTTTGTCACACAATTAGCACTATATAATTAAATATTAATTTTTTTAAAAAATATTTATTTTTAGAAATATTTATGAGTCATTTTGATTTGTGTCTAATTTGATTATTGAAAATGTTATATTTTATTAGCTATTTTAATCCATACCTGATTTAATGACCTAAGATGCTATGCATAATCTCTTTAGTAACTTTGAAGGCAACTTTCGAAACAATTTTTTTTTAAATTGTTTTAATTGGATTTAGTTGTATTAATATGAAAAATTAATTCTATTCTAACATAGCCTTTAATAGATTTCATTTACCATATTACATTACTTCAATTGATTTCATTTTATTTTAATATATATTTATATAATATTTAAATAATAAATAATTACAAATTGTGTTTATTTATTTTTTTTATTCATAGAAATTCTAAACAAAGTATGATCAAGGTGAAAGAACGGTCTTCAGACTCATCTTTGCAAGCCTTACCCAATTAACAAATAATTTTATAATTTAAATAGCTTATTTCGCAACATTTCAACTTGTTTTAGAAGGGATTTCAATTTGTATTAGATTTGATGATCGAAGATGTCTCTATTAATCATCGACATAACTGAAGCACAACTTTCTTATTTAATTTATCTCATTTCTTCAAATTCTATACATTATTTTGGTTATATTACTTTCTATACCTTAAATTCATAATGTTTGACCTCTTCATGTCTTAATCTGACATTACTTTGGTCTATCTCATCTCAAATTTAATATTTATTTATAAAAAATTATAAAATAACAATTTATCATTACATGTATTTATTTATTTTTGTAATTCATAATATTTTCAAGAGTTTTGATTCAAATAAGACAAACATTGACAAACTCATCTTGACATGCATTATCATATTAAATATATATTTTCATATGTTTAAAAATTGTTCTATTATTTTTGCACATTTTATTAGATTTCTTTTATTTATACCTGATTAAGGACCAAGGACATAACACTATATGTTTTCATTTTCTTAGAATAGAATCTTTCCCAAAACTTTCTCATTTTTTCAAATGTTCTACTTTGATTTGGTTATACTAACATGTAACACCTATTCTCTTCTCATATGACTTATAAATCGAATTTATAAAGCTATATTACATTCTTTTAATTTATCCTATTTCATATTTAATATCTTTTAATATTAAAATAATATTATATTATTATATATGACTATTTAATTTTGTAATTCATAGTAATTTTATAAGAAAGGTTTGACTAAGATGAAATAAATAACATCAAACTAATTATTTTTGCATTATCGAATTAAACATTCATCTTAATATAATTAAATAATATGTTCTAAGAATTTTTCATGCTATAAGTGCATTTTTCTTCATACTTAATTTAGTAATTCAAGATGTTATGATCAATCTTAATATCTTGGAATATAACTTCATTTATTATTTATAAAATTTTTCAAAATTTTCATTTTTATTCGATTGTGTCTTATTTCTTCAACTTATCTTACTATAACATTAACATATAATTTTTTAATTATTAAATAGTAATTTATTATTATTTATGCTTTTTAATAGTATTTTTTCTAATTTCGATCAAGGTCTCATGGAGACTATGTAAATATTTATGGACTCTTCTCGTGGAGTTATATAAAATAAAATTTTTTTATGTCATCTCAATAAGCTATATCTATTACATGTTCATGATTATATTTTCAAATGATATTATTTTCCAAGGTTTTTAAATGTTTTATATTATATTTTTATTTATACTAGATTTGATGATGGATGATTTTATACTTGCTCTCCCATTGTATATTTGATAGAACATTACCATCAAATTTTTGTCAATTTCCTAAAATTTTTGCTTTGATTTTATTATATTATTATATAACATTAATTATTCCATCATGTTATCTTTGCATCATGTTGGTTTCATTATGTTATATTGCTTTAATTTATCTTGACACAATTTGTTATTAATTTTAATTTGTATATGAATTGAGGATCAAAGATGTCACACTTAGTCTTCATAATATCATAAAATGCAACTATCCCTTATATATTCCTTTTTTTAACTTTTGATTTGGTTATTTTACTTTGTAACTCAAAATCTCCTTTCGTGTGGCATATATACATTATTTTGATTAGTATATGTTATATTACTTCAAATTATCTATTTTAAAATTTTTATTTTATTTTTATTAAAAATAAAAATATATAATTTTTTCTTTATGAGACATTTTACTCAAAACTTTTTTAATAATTAAAGTTGTTACACTTGATCTTCTTAGTATCCTTGAATGTAACATTGTTATTAAATGTATCTCATTTTTTTGAATTTTTAATTTAATTTTGTTACAATGTTTTGAAACTCTAATTTTGAACTCATGTGACTTTTCATTACTTGGATTTATTTATATCGTATTATCTTACTTGTATCTTTTTAGGGCTAATTTATTTTACTTGATGTTGAAATAATAATTTATTCTTATTATGCTTATCTAATTTAGTAATTCATAAAAATTTCAATTGAGGTATGATTAAGGAAAATAAGGACCACTGAGCTCATTTCAACATCTATTCAATTAAATATTAATATTAATAATTATAGGTGCTTTATTTTTTGTTGTTTTTTGATGCTTTAGGTGATACCAGATTTTTTGTCAAACATTATACCCTTGACCTCCTAAGTATCATGGAAGGCAAATCACCCCTACAATTTGTCTCATTTCATTAAAGTTTCGCTCTTGTAGTTTTTGCGTTACAATGAAATACCAAGTCTCTTCTTATATGACCTTTTTATTGTTATGATTTCATTATATTATATTTATTTGATTTAACTCATTTTAACATTAATATTTTTTAAGAACAAAAATAATGTGTTATCTTATATGGTTTTCTTACATTGGTAATTTGCATTTATTCTAAATAATGCCTATTCAAGACAAAACAAATATATCGTTAGATTTCTCTCAAAGAGCTTTATCAAAACAAAATATTGATTTGCAATTTTTTTAATTTATTATTTTCTTGAGTTTAGCATGCCTTGTGAGATATTTTAAATTATACCTAATTTCTCTATCGAGAATGTTACACTAGTCCTCCATAGAATCTTGAATGCAATTTTTTTTAAACAAAGTTTAACTTGTTTCCAAAAGTATTTTGCTTTGTTTCGATTATATTAGTCTTTGACTCCAAGTCTCCACTTCTCTTACATTTACATTGCTTTAACTTAGTTTTTTTTACATTGTTTAAATTTATTTATTCTCAATTTTAGTATACATTTACTTAATATTAATATAATAGCTATTACTATATATGGTTATTTAATTTGTATTTTCTTGTAACTTAAAACAAGTTTTTATCAAGATGCAACAAATGACATGGACTCATCTTCTTAAGCTCTATCCAAATAAATATTCATTTCTATATTTTTAAATATTTTACTTTTTAATATTTTTTCATGCTTTATCAGTCATTTTTCATGTAATTGATTTGGTAATTGAGGAAGTTATACTCAACCATCTTAGTATTTTGGAATGGAATTATCATATACAATTTATCTCATTTATTCTCAATTGATTTCATTTCAACTTTAATATATATTTAATTAGAATTAAAATAATAATTAATTATATTTTATGCGTCTTTATTTTTAATTCATAATATCCAAATGATGTCCAATCAAGATGAAAAAAAACATTGTTGGGGTTGACTCGCTGAGCTCTAACAAGCAAATATTTGTTTTTATGCTGAAATATTTAATTTTTTTATTTTTACACATTTTTGAGATATTTTTATTTTTTTATTATCTGATTATTAAGAATGTTACATTCAATCTTCTTAATATCTTGGAAAGCAATATTTCTATAAAATTTATCTCATTTCTTTAACTTTTTTTACTTTGATTTGGTTATATTTCTATAAAACTTTATCCTTTTCTAATGTGATATTTACATTACTTTGATTTGACTATATTATTTTGCTTCAATTTATCACTTTTTTCTTTAATAAATATTTACTTAATATCAAAAATATATTTTATTATTATTTACGTCAAATTATTTTGTTGATTTTTAGTAATTTCAAGAGAGGTATGATAGAGATGAAATAGATGTTGTTAGACTCACCTTAAAAAGCTCTCTTTAATCAAATATTCATATTTATAGTTTTAAATATCTTATTTTCTATTAATTTGGTATGTTTTAAAAGTCATTTCAATTCAGACATGATTTAAAGATCAAGGATGTTACATTTTATCTCCTTAAGATCTTGGAATAGGATGTTCTGGTATAACTTGTCTAATTTTTTAAATGTTTTACTTTGATAAGGTTAAATCTTTATGTATGTCTTCGTCAGTTATCAAATGATTTTCACATTATGATATTTTTGTCATTTTATAATATTCCAATTTTTCTTATTTTGGCTTTAGTACATATTCACTTTACATTAAAAAAAATATACTATTATTTATGCCTTTTAGTTTCTTAAATCATAGTAATTCCACATAAGATCTAAAATAAGTGAAAACAAATCCTAAGATTAGCTCAAAATAGCTTTATTAAATAAAATACTTATTTAAATATTTTCAAAAATTTTCTTTTGAAGGGTTTCGGCACACATTATGAGACACTATAATTGTTACCTTATTTGGTGATCGTGGATGTTTCATTTAATCTCACTTGCTTCTTAGAATTAAATTTTTTCATAAAATTTATCTCATTTGTTCAAGTTATTTGCCTTTATTTAGCTATATTTGCAACTAAACACTAATTCTCTTACTATGTGGCCATTATATTATTTTTAGTTTCGACTATTTTGGTGTGTCTTTGTGATATTTTAATTATCGCCTAATTTCACTATGATGTTATAATCAACCTCTTTAGTGTCTTGGAAAGTAACTTTCTCATAAAATTTATCTTTTTTCTTAAAATATTTTTTTTCAATTGATTATATCATTATTTGGCTCTAAATATCTTTTATTGTAAAGTTTACCTTACTTTAATTATGTTGTTTTACATGGTTTAAATATATCTAATTTTTGCATTAATATATAATTTTAATTAATATTAATGTAATACTTTATTATTATCGAATTCTTTTAAAGTGTTTTAATTCATTGTGAAACATTATTCAATCGATGATAAAATATGTGATTCCCTTTTTTAATCGAGCTCTATCAAAATAAATATTCAATTTATATTTTTTAATATTTTATTTTTTTTAATGTTTTTCATGCTTTATGAGCCATTTATATTTACAACTAATATGATTATTGAAGTTATTAAACTCAACCTTCTTAGTACATTGGAATATAACTTTTCTATATAATTTATCTCTTTTCTTCTAATGACCTTTTTATTTATTAATATTACTTTGTAATTTTAAATCCACTCTATTATGATATTTCAATTACTATGGTTTAGTTAAATTATGTTCCATTATTTATTTTAAATTAGATTTGAAATATATATCCATCAAACACTAAAATGGTAAATTATTATTATTTAGGATTATTTAAATTTGTAATTCATAAAAATTTGAAATATCATCTAGTTGGCAAGAAACAAACATCTTCAACTTGTCATGATGAACTGTACTCAATTAAATATTTATTTTTATATTTTTAGACTTTTATTCTCTAAGGATTTCGCATCCTTTAGGAGACATCAATTTCAATCTAATTTGATGATCAATGTTATTACACTAAAATTACTTAGTACCTTGAAATGCAACTTTCTTGTTAACTTTTTCCAATTTATTCAAATTTTTTTCCTTCAATTTTCTTATATTGATATGAAACTTTTTCCTCTCTTATATCATTTACATTGATTTTATTTTATTAGATTTCATTACTTTATTTCAACTTTAATATATATTATTTATTTCTAAGAAAACATTTTTTAATTATTCATTCTAATTTATTTTGCTAATTAACAATGATTTGAGATAATGTCTGATCAAGATGATGTAAGCATCACTAAACTCGTTTTGATAAGTTCTATAAAAATGACATTCGACTGAGATGAAACAATTATCATTGGACTTATCTTGGTGAACTCTTTTCTTGTAAACATTCATTTTTATATTTTTAAATATTTTATTTTCTAGAATTTGAGAATGCTTTATAAGATTCTTAATTTGTACCTAATTTGACTATTAATGATGCTACAGTTGTTCTCATTCGTGTTTTGAAATATAGCTTTTGAGTTCATTTTTTGGCATTTCTTCACGTTATTATCTTTTATTTGGTTATATTTAAATGAACTTCTAATTCTATTCTTATTTAAACTTTAGAACATTTCAACTTGATTATATTGCATTACTTTAATTTCATTATTTTAAAATTAAGAAACTGTATTTAGTATTGAAAAATTAATTTGTCATTAATTATTTTTAATAATTTTTATTATTTAAAATAATTTCAAATATTGTCTAATGGAGACAAAACAAATGACAATGAATACCCCTTAATGAGTTCTTTCTAATTTAATATTCCTTTTTATTGTTTTTAGTATTTTATTTCTATAGTTCTAGGATATTTTATAAGGCATTTTGATTCATATCTAAATTGACAATCAAGAATGTTACACTCAACCTTCTCAGTCTCTTTTAATGAAAATTTCTCAAATAAATTATCTAATTTTTGAAATATATTAGTTTGATTTGGTTATAATATTATCTAACTCTAAATATCCTCTCATGTGACCCATTGCATCAATTTGGTTATACGATATTAAATCGTTTTATCTCGTTTAGTTTTATTATGTCTTCATTGATATTATGATGATAATTTGTTTATGTTATGTTTATTTATTTTACTAATTCATGATAATTCAAAAACAAGTTTAATCGACATGAAATAAATGTCGTTGGGCTGACTCAGTAAGTTTTCTCTAATTAAGTATTCATTTTTTATTTTCTTAAATATTTTATTTTCATTATTTTTCATAAGTTTTATGAGTCATTTTCATTCAATCCTTATTTGATGAATGAAGAAGCTACACTCAATCTTCTTACTATCATAGAATGCAACTTTACATATAATTTGCTTCATATGTGATTGTTACAATTCTATTGTTCAGTTATAACATTTTGCTTCAATTTATCTCATTCCATAATTATTATATATTTTTTATGAATAAAAAAATATTATTATTTATGTTTATTTTCTTTAGTAATTTAATGTAATAACAAAGAAGGTCTTATTGTCTCATCTTTATGAGCTCTATTCAATTAAATAACTATTTCAATATTTTTAAATATTTTGTTTTTTAAAACTTTGAAAAATTTTGCAATGCATTTCATTTCGTAGCCTATTTGACAAACAATGATGTTATACAAGATTTTTTTAATAACTTGTAATGTAGTCTTTTGACACAATTTATCTTCTTAATTCCATTCTTTCACATAGAATTTATAATATTACTATGAAACTATATTCTTCACTTGTGTGACCATTACATCGCTTTGTTTTTGTTATATTAGATTGCCTCAATTAATATTATCTTAGCTTGGTTATATATTTAGTAATATTAGAATAATAGTTTGATATAGTTTATGCTTATAAGTCTTGTAATTTATTATAATTATAAATAAGGTTTGATTAATAAAAAGAATAATTATTGTTAGGCCATAACAACAAGCTCTAATAAATTAAATGATTATTTTTATAGGTTTTTGAACATTTTATTTGTTAGTGTGTTAGCGTGCTTTATCTTCCATTTGAATTCTTGCCTAATTTGATTATCGAGATTTTTATATTCACACTCTTAAGCAACTTACAATACAATTTTCTCACAAATTTTATGTTATCTCTTAAAATCTTTCATGTTGATTTAGTTGTATCACTGTGAAACTCCAATTCTATTACCATGTTACATTAATGTTGATTGACTTTGTTATATTATCTTTTTTGAACTTATCAAATTTCATCGTAGATAAATATTTACATACTATTAAAATAATAATTTTTTATAAGTTTACTTTTTTTATTTTGGTTTTTCTCAGTAATTCCAACAAGGGCTAATCTAGATGAAATAAATGTCATAGGACTTGCCTCTAGAAGCTTTGCCTAATTAAATATTCATTTTTATATTTACAAATATTCAGATTATTGTGTTTTTAAATGCTTTATGAGGTATTTAAATTTGTACGCAATTTTATGATCAAGAATTTTATATTACTCTCAGTATTTTTTAAATGAAATTTCCTCACACCATATATCTCATATCAACAAATATTTATCATTGATTTCCTTATATTATTTTCTGACTATAATTCTCATCTCATGTAACATTATATCACATTCATTTAGTTAGATTAAATTGTTCCAATTTATCCATTTTATGTTCAAATATATATTTTATTCATCCTAAATATTAATAATTATTTTTCCTTATTTATATTTGTTACTATTTTAATTATAAAGTATGTTACAACCTGATCTCCTTAACTCAAAATTTCTATAGAAATTACCTTGTTTCTTCAAATATTTTTCTTTTATCAAGATATATTATTACATATGTCCAAATGCTCTCTCATGTGACCTTTATATCTTTCTGATTTGGTTATCTTACATTTATTATTTTTTTTCAAATTTTAGCTTTAATAAAGATTTACTTAATATTAAAAAGATAGTTTATTATTATTTAGATTTATTTTTTTTAATTTCCAATAATTCCAAATGAAGCTCAATTGAAAAAATTATAAATTTTGAAGTTTTTCTTTAAAGTGCTTTAGCATATTTTCTAAGACATTAACACTTATACCTGATTTTATGATCGAGGGTATTATGCTAGCTATCTATATTAACTTGGAATGGATCTATTTTGTATAATTTATCTAATTTGTTCAAATATCTGTATTTTTTATTTGGATATTTTACTATAAAACTCTAATTCTCCTCTCATTTGACATTTGTTTTATTTTTATTTGTAATATTGTACTCTTAATTTATCACTTTCTAGCTTTACTATGTGTTTACCTAACATTAAAATAATTTCTTAACAATTAATGCTTATTTATTTGCATAAATTGTATTAATTTCAAATGTGGTTTGATGGGAGTAAAATCAACATCATTGAATTCATCTTGATAAGCTCAATAAATTAAACATTCATTTTTTATTTTTTTAATAGTTTATTTATTTGACTTTCATATTCTTTGTAAAAACTTTTGATTCAAACCTCTTTAATAATGTAGGATGTTACAACATCACTTTAATTTCTTGGAATTGATCTCTCCCACAAACATGATCTCATTTCTTTAGATGTTTTATTTTGATGTGGTTGTATTTCTATGAAACTCTAATTCTCCTCATAAAACATTTACAAAGCTTTTATTTAGTTATGGTACATTCATTTTGTTTATCTTATTTGAATCTTAAAATATATTTCATTGATATTAAATAATATTTTGTATTATTAATGCTTTTTTAATTATGAAATTCATGATAATTCCAAAAAATTTTGATTAAGATGAAACAAAATTTGATACTCTTCTTAATAAATTTTATAAATTTAAACAATCATATATGTATATAAAAATTACTTTTATTATTTGGCAAGCATTACAAGAAATTCTTGTTTGGTCATTATTTAACTATTAACATTGTTACACTCAATTTATCTGATTTTTTGAAATATTTTGATATAATTTGGTTATATTACAATGAAACTATCATTGTCCACTCATTTGACTTATTACATCTTTTCGATATTTTAATAAAATATTGCTTCAATCTTCCTCATTTCTATTGTAGTATATATTGCTTGATATTAGAAGAATAACATATGATTATTTATAATTATTTTCTTTGGTAATTTGTAATAATTCCAATAAAGGTATGATCAAGACAAAATAAAGATCATTAGATTTATCTTAATGAGCACTATCAAATCTTAGATATTATAGTTTTTAGGGGTTTTACTTCTTTATAACTCTTTTCAATTCAAATTCAATTTTTCGATTGAGAATGTTATAGTCAATCCTTTAATAAGTTGGAATGTAAGTTTTCATGTCTATTTATCTTAGTTTTTCAAACTTTTCTTTGTTGATTAGTAATACTAGTATATAACTCTAAATTTCTTACTGTAACTTTTATGCTACTTTGTTTGCATTATATTACATTTCTTTAGTTTATCTAATTTTTTCTTTAATGTACATTTTTCTTATTTTTTATATTTTCTTGACACAATATGAAATTTAGATAAACATTTCGTTGTTAAAGCTATGCCATCATCATTTGTAGTCTGTTCTTCTGAAAATGCCTTCCATCATCTTTAATGCAATTTGTTGTTACTTTTTTTTAGTTTTCTTCTTCTTAATTAATTCTTCTTCTTTTCTTCTATTCATTTTTATCTTATTTCTTATAAGCATAGCCATAAAGGCATCTATTGTCATCATAGAAACATTTTTTTTGAATTGATGGTGACTGTAATAGGTTGTACTTTTTTTTTGGCAAGATGCATCATTTCTTCTTTACTTGCTCATTCATAGAAATTGACTTTCCTAAACTAGCAAGTACATTTGTAATATTGGTAAATCTCATAAACATTCTTTTGATGGACTCATTTGAAAGCATCTTAAAGAACTAACTGTCATATGTCATCATATTTATTTTTTTCTCTTAATAATGATGTGCCTTCATATGTTAATTTAATCTATGCTAAATTTTCTCAATGGTTTAAAATTCATTATTTTATTAAATTAAATAGCGTTTAAAGCAAAATTTAAAGTTTTATTATCTTGACAATTTTTGTAATTTTGTTGTTCACTATCTTCCATTTCATAAAAAGGTTTTAATATAGAAGTACCTTGTTCTTTTCTTTTAGTAAGAAAAATAAAAGAAACTTTCATTAATTCCCACACTTCTCTATCAACATATTTTGAATTACCAGTGATACTTGTCTTCCAATAAAGATAATAATCATCACAAAAGGGTGGTGTCCTATTAGAATATCGATCTTCACTAAATTTAGTTAACCTAACAATTTGAGCAATAGATCTCTTAGACAATTACTTATCACTAAAAGAGACTTTGATCTGATACCAATTGAATTATGGCTCAAAAAAAGGGGGTGAATTTTTAGAATTAATAAATTTTAATTTCTTAAAAGTATTTTTATGTATATTTTAACAATAATATTTTAGATATTATAAAAAACAAAAATAAAAAAACTTTATCATGTATACTAGAGATTTTTTAGTGGTTCACTTAAAATGAATCCTATGTCCACCCCTAATAAAAAAGAGGTAAGAAAAGAAATCATATATTCCTTTCTCTAAAAGATAGATAAGATAAACCCTTACAACAACAAAAAAAAAGGTTGCAACAGCCTTACAACAAAATAGAATTGGCAAAAAGTAGAAAAATGATTACGAAAATTAATACAAAAAAATCTTATGCATAAAAAATACTCAATAAGGAATAATTAATTTAGTTTTATTATCAAGAGAATGACAAAATGTGATTTAGCTAACTATATGATTAATCAAGAAATTTGGAGATCAGTGAAGGAGGGTGCAGTGTAAGGTGTCGATCATTAGCAATGGCTATAAATTGCTTCAACAATGTGACTTGAGAATTCTTCTTTGGAATTTTGTAAAAGCTTTCATCAATTAATTCCTCTAAAAGCTTCTTCTATTTACAGACATTTCTAATGACCAAAAGCACTTATGAAATGCCTTATTTAGTCATTGCATTTCTACTTTTATAACATTTTATTAGAAAATTAAAATTTTGAAAAAGATTATAGATAACTTAAAATAATGGGTAAAATAAGTATTGTTCTAGAGCTGATGGATTAAATAGAACCATGACCTCGATCATGAAAGCTAAGTCATCAAAAGAATAGAATTTAATTCATGCCCTTCTTTAGAAATAAAAGTTTTACCTGGATTGATAGAACCAAGTGATTTCACATCTAGATTAACTTGTCGATTAGAAGAAAAATACGCCATGTGACCATGAAATTGTGTCATTAGGCTATTGATAGAATTAATGCTTCAGAAAACTTAGGAACGACTATGATTGTTCATTCACAAAACTTGTGATTGAACATGTCACGTCACTTCCACAACTTAGGGTTCATTGCACAGTAAAAGAAATACATATAGTCCCTCATCTTACATTTGAAAAGCCCATTTATCCATATAAGCATCTTGGTACACATTAAAGGTAGCAAAATTTCTAAGTTTGTTGCCTCTTATTTCAAGTAGAACTTAATGACTGCTTCTTACTAATAATTAGAACATTTAACTTAGATTTGGAGTGTAATGTCTCAATCTCAGCTAAATTCGAATGCATTTGAGATGTAAATAATTCCAAATGGGATTACAATTGATTTTCTTGACCTAAGCCAACATTTTAGCAAAGGGAAAAAAAGGGGTAGTAATTGAGAAGAGATTAGGTGATTTAGAATTAATGTTATTAATTATTTTTGTTTGAATTTCTTATTTATGTTATTACCAAAGCAAAATATTGACTATGTTAATAAGAAAATTAAGAAATGCGCATTCAGGACATTGGATTATGATCAACAATATCAAAATTAAAATTTAATTACTTTTTATGTGCCTTGATGAATAATATTAATAAAGTTTAACATTACGAAAATAAAATTAAAATATCTAAATGTCACAAAATATCTCTAGGTGGTTTGCCAATCCAACCAAGACCATTTTTATCGGATTTCACTTTTGCTTCTTTTCTTCTTTATATTGTGCCATGAAAATGAGCATAAGCTATTTAGAATCTAAAACTTTAGTAAAACAAATTCTTTAGAAATATTTAAGGTTTGTTGTTATCAAATAAAGCATCACAATTCGTGGCAAATACAATAGCAAAATTGGATAGAGATCATTAAGAACAATCTGATGATGACTATTTTGTCTCGATAAGACTTTGTTTAGAATTACTAAGAATTATCAAATTAAATAACCATAAATAATAAACTTAAAATTTTAACAATATGTAAATATATAAAAAAGTTTAAATAGTATAATTTAAAGTAATATAATATGAATAAATCAAAGCGATATAAAAGTCATAGGTCGAGAAAAATATTGTTTGATAGTAATATAATTAAATCAAAGAGTAACATTTGAATGAATAAGATAATTTGTATTAAAAAGCAAGAGTCCAAGATGCAAGGTAGATAGAGTATAGCATCACCAATTATAAAAAATTGTATGAATAAAACTGCAATGTCATTATTACAAAATTATAAAAAATATGTAAAACTATAAAAATCAATATTTAATTCAATAATGCTCATTGAGATGAGTCCAATGGCATTTGTTTCACCTTCAACAATCATTGTTAAAATTACTATAAATTATTAAAGCAAGATAAAATAAATGTTGATAATTTGAATTAAATATTGGAGATCAGTGAATGAATAAGATAATTTGTATTAAAAAGCAAGAATCCAAGATGCAAGGTAGATAGAGTATAGCATCACCAATTATAAAAAATTGTATGAATAAAACTACAATGTCATTATTACAAAATTATAAAAAATATGTAAAACTATAAAAATCAATATTTAATTCAATAATGCTCATTGAGATGAGTCCAATGGCATTTGTTTCACCTTCAACAATCATTGTTAAAATTATTATAAATTATTAAAGCAAGATAAAATAAATGTTGATAATTTGTTTTTGTAATAAATAAATTGAATTCAAATCTAAAATAAGATATATGAAACCAATGTAGCATAATTAAATTAAAGTGATGTGATGGTCAATGATAAAAGAATTATAGTTTCATAACAATGTCAGAAAATGAAAAAAGAATTCAAAAAAATTATTAAATTATATTGGAAAGCTTCATTTAAAGATACAAAAGAGATCAAGTATAAGATACTTGATCATCAAATCATGTAAGAGTGTAAATGACTCATAAAACATACCAATACTCCAAAAAATAAAATATAAAAATTAATATTTAACTGGATAGTGCTCTTAATATAATCATTATGTTGTAATGAAATCAAAATGGAAAAATTAAGAAAATGAGATAAATTCTCTAAAATCTTGCACTCCAATATACTAAAGAGATCAGGTGTGACATCTTTAATCATCAAATTAAGAACAAAATAAAACACCTAATAGAACATGACAAAATATTTTTAAAAGTAATTTAAGAAAATTAAATTATATCCACTTAATTTGAGCTTCTCAAGATGTATCCAACATTGTTTACTTCACCTCAGTTGGATTTAAGCTAGAATTTCATGAAATTATGAAGATAAATAAGAATAAATAATAATAAATTATTATTTGAATATTAAGTAAATATCTAATATATCTTAAATGATAGAAATTATAAAAATATAATGAAACTAAACCAAAGCAATGTGAAAGTCACATTATAAGAGAGTTAGAGTTTAACTAGAATATGAAAAATTAAATACAAAACATTTGAAGAAAAAACATAAATAATATAAGAAAGCTATATTCTAAGTTGTTAATGAGAAAATGAGTAATATCCTTAATCATCAATTAAGGTATAAACAAAAATGTCGCTTAAAGTGTGACAAAAAAAATAAAATAATATTTTTATAATATAAAAATGTGTCATTAATTAGATAAAGTGCATCGAGAGGAGCCGAATGATGTTTGATTTGTCTTGATTTGATTTTTCTTTGATTATTACAAATTATTAAGCTAAATTAACATAAACAATAACTAATTATTATTTTTTATAAAGTAATTGTATAGTTATGTTAAAAAATGATAAATTAAAGAAATATAGTATAATAAAATCAAATCAATATGAAGTTCAAACTAGGTGATATTTAAAGTTAAATAATAAAATATCCAAATCAAACCAAGGAGAAATGATGTAAATTGTTTTAAAAAGTTTCATTCTATGATTCTTAGATGATTGAGTGCAAAATCTTCAATAGTAAAATCACGTTGAATATACAAATTTCTTATAAAATATGCCAAAGCACTACAAAAATAGGTTTTAAAAAATAAAAATTATTCTTAATTTGGTAAAGATCATTTAGATGAATGTGAAAACATTTATTTGGCCTTTATCAATCCTTATTTGAAATTTTTGGGGGTTATAAAATTAAATATAAGTAAATAATGATAAATTATTATTTTAGTATTATATATATATGTATATATATTAAAGTTAAAATGATATTATTTTATGTAATTTTAAATATCCAAATGAAAGAAATGTAAATGTCATATGAAAGGAGATTTAGACTTAAATAGTAAGATAACTAAATCAAAGCAAACTCTTTGGACAAATGAGATACATTATCTTGTAAAATGTATAAAATCCTAAAAAAAGAAATATTTAAAAATATTAAAAAAATACTTTTTTTTTTAATCGAAGTCATTATGATGCATCTAATAAAGTCTGCTTTATCTCAACGGGACATCATTTAGAATACTATGAGTTATCAAATTAAATAAGTATAAAAACTAATAAATTATTTTTTAATATTAGTTAAATTTATAATAGTGCTAAAAGGATTTAATATGAAGAAATATAATATAAACAAATCAAAGATATGTAACTATCACATGAGAGAAGAATTAGAGTTCACATTAATATAAATAAATCAAAGAGAAAATTTTGAAGAAATAACATAAATTGTACAAAAAAGTTGCATCATAGTATGCTAAGAAGATCAAACAATATTTCGTGTTCATTATTGATATTAATGTAACATATAAAGAATAATATTTCATGTTATTTTATGTTTTGTCAAAAATTGCAAATAAGAAAAACTACCTCAAATTAAAAATTAAAAGCCTAACAATACATATATGCTCAAGGATTGCTTAAAGGAGAGCTTAATTGAAAACGTTTTAGCATTGGAGTTCATGAAATAATTTTAGCATGAATTTATTATTGGAAGGAAAATCACAATATCAATTTAATTTACTCAATTATCATAAGTACTCATCCTTGTAAAAAAGAAATTTCAGCATCAAAATTTCATTTCATTGGAAGCCTAATTATTTATGGAAGCAGTAGTCCTATAAAAACTTTGGCTTTCATGACCAATCAAGATCACTTTTCTTGTTCATAAAAATTAAATTTCTTTGGGAAGGTCGGATAATAAAACATTGTATTTAACCTCCAAAACAGCAACATCATGAACAATTTAGACATTTAAGATGTTGATTTTGTCATGCAAATCCATGAAATTACTCATATTTGCATAGCAAATTTTAGCCCCATAATTTCTTTATATTGCAACACAAAATAATTACAATTATTAACATCATCACTTAACCATGTTTTGAAAACCTTATCATTATTTTTGTTATAACATTAGCTTGAATATTGTAAGCACAATTTCAAGGTTCCATCATAGAGTTTTAGTCAACCATGGTACACAATTTTTAAATAGCAAAATTTATAACATTCATGCTTAATTCAAGACGACAATTCCAAATAAACATCAACATGCATTTTAACTACTAAATGGAAATATCATGACTTGGTTACTATCGTGATAGGCAAAGTTCAACATGTAAATAGTTAACTTTATGATGACAAAGCTATGAATCTCAATCAAAATTCTATTTGCATGCTCCATGGATATTTACTTGATTGTTATTTTACTAATATGCTTTTAGGTTTTTATGCTAAAACAATGATTCCTCACCATATAAACAAATTAAAGTCCTATACAAAATGGGTTATTGTCTTCTTCTTGGAGGAAGCTTGAGTTAAAATTTTTCCCTCCCTATTGTTAGCTTCTTTTCCATAGCTTTTTCTCAAGTAGGTGATTTTAGAAGTGCTCATTTCTATAAAGTGATAGAATGTACAGCCCTACAACATCTTTAGACCATATATAGATAATGATATAATCCTTAAATCATTGAATAACTTGTTAGAGTAGTTAATATATATCACCATATCTTTCAATTAAGACTCATGCAGTCTAGTGTTTATGTTTCTCTTAAATTTATTTTCTCTTTAAAATCTCTGTCCAAGTTGTTTCCATTTCTTAGATCTTAGAAACTTTATTTCCAATAGATAGAATCAAAAGAAATTCATATAAAGGGCTCAATTTAATCCATTTTAATTTTTATACTAGTACTATAGATGCTACTGTATTATATAATGTGCTACATATGTCTTAACTAATTATTAACCTCACTAGTCATAATTGTATGACCCTAAACATTGTACAACTATAATAATCTGACATATTAATTATAATATCATAACATAATGATCCCTTATATGTAATGCTTCTCTTAGCTTTATCAACAAAATAAGATTATGGTAATGATAGTATATTATCTTCAACTTATTCTGTGCTACTTGTTAGGCATAGAATAATTTTCTTTTCTTAGTATCATACATGTATGATCATTGCTCTAATACCTATGATTGACGAACTAACACTTTTATAAAATTTATCTTCAATGTACCAAAACTTTATTATTTATTAATTCCTCATTTATAAAATCATCAAAATGCGAGCAAAATACGTGGTATTTTAAAAAGAGTTTTGTGCATTAAAAATTTGGACTTTGGACAAAAGTAAGAACTTTCTAATTTTTATAGGTTGATTATGTTTTGTCCTTTATTATATAGCACATCATTCATATTTTTAAAAGTGCATAGAGTTCATATAATATGTGATTCTAAAATAAACACTAATGCATGACACATCAATTTTGACATAATGTTCAAGAGCTAAATTTCATTAGTAACGAAACAAGATAAAGATAAAAATATCATCTGTAAATAATGGTGCACAATTTGTTTTGTACATCTTGCAAGGTGAAAACTTTGTAAAATAACATATACAGATGCAACGCAATACAACACTAGACTTCTATATGATAATGGATTATCCATTATGGTACATCATGTTCAAGGAAGAATCTAATGGTAATGCAAGATTACCATTTTATCAATAATGTCTTTGAAATTTGTTGCAACTAAGTATTCTTCTTATGATATTTATGGATAAGAAAATATCTTTGGAGAAGTGGCAACCTTAATTCGATGAGATTTAGAATGATTTTAATCAAAAGTTATCAATATAAATGAGACCTAAATTCATAAGAATAAAATGCATGAATGGACAACGAATACACATACCTTGAAAATTAGTTGTTTCATTTTTATCAAAACTCATTTCATTATTTAAATTTCCTATTACTGTTGGAGAGTTGTGTTACAAAGAACGACTATGATGTTCGTTTCATTTCATCTTCTTTATAATAAAAAGTCTATTATCTTTTCCTTTTTAACACTTTCCATGGCCATGGCTCACGTCACATATGGCTAGCAAATATATGTTATCTCTTTTTTTTATTCTTAAATTATTGTATATTTTAGCAAATATGTTAGTTTCATTATAATTGTGTCTTTATGGAGAATAACATTGCGTGATAGTAGGAATTGAGATAATACATTGTAGAAAAAATTTCAATAAGAGACAGTAATGAATATTATATACTATTATATTAGCTAATCCTATGGTGTCATTCATTAACAAAAGAAATCCGGATTTAATTATGAATAAGCTATTAAAGTGGAAATTGGTCATAGAAATATAACTTGGCTATGACATAAGTATGATAATGTAAAGAGCACTATAAATATTTACATATGTTATAGCCAACAAAGAAAAGTTGGTATTAAACAGCATGACCATAGTAGAACATACGATGTGAATTAGTACAAGGAGAGAAATGTGATCAATTGGAAAACTTAATTAAAGCGACTAATTGCAGCAGTGTACAAGGGCATTAATGAAACAAATTGAGATAATGATATGGTGATACATGTGTGAAGTCATGGATCATACAAGTAAAATAATAAGGGTAAGGAAATGGTCAAACTTATGTGGGCTAAGTTTCATACAGTACACTTAGTGCTAACTTATAAATATCATTAAGATAATGGACATGTTGGATAGGAGAATCATGACAATATGACATAAAAAATGTCTGTATAGTGTATTATCATGCACAAATAGTAGAATGGTATACTTACGATTAGTTGAATTAATATTTGTAAAGGGAGACTTAGTATATTGTAGAGCACAAAATTGATATAAGTATCATAAGGAGAACTTAATAAACTCAATTATTATTTTAGTTTCTTTTAATCCAAAGATTTGAATTATGGTACCTTAAAGTTAAATTTGGAAACAACTTGAATAAAGAAGCTTGCATGTGGATTAAGGATTCAGACCATGTTATCAGCATTGCCTAATAGTAGTCCTAGATAGTTTTGCTTAATTTGATTATAAACCCAAGATATGTTCTATTTTATATGACTAATAAAGAAATGATGGAGAAAGAGTGTGGCATGAGTTAGAAGAGGTAAAGGAATCATAAGAAATAAGGGAAGAAAATCATACCCTTGGATAAGTCCGCTCAAATAAAAAAGTTCGATGAATGTGAAGATTATACATTTAAATGTAGCTAATTTCAAAGTGAAACAAATGACTATTTTAACAATATTTTCCAATTGATATTTGTGGTCATGATTAGGATACACACTTCTTCTTGATTTATAATTTTGAAAGATGAATAGAGTATGATTAAGACATGTTTATAAAAATTATTTATTAATTATCATGCTTAAGAAATTAATTCATCTTATTTAACCTAGAGTTTTCTTAGAATAATGAATTGCCCATCATATTCACTTTCACGTAAAATAGGTATGTGGGAATCTCAAAAGAGGATGTTGAATTGTTGATTTTAAAATTCCTTTTCTATTTTTTAGAATATATTTATCTTCTAAAAATTCTTTATAGAAATAGTTTTATATTTTTTAGAAAATCTAGATGTTAAAATTTATATAAATAGCTTTTAATTCTTATGATCAAGAAAGAAATTAAAAATTTATATCAAAATTTTTTAAGTTATTCAGTTTAAACTGAGGCATATGTCCAACCCCCTAAAAGGTAAAAAATCACTACTATTATGAAATTTATAGCTAAAGAATTTTCCATACATTTGACCTCAAACTTGTTACCTTTTATAGATTTAATATAACATAGGATTTTGTTGTAACCCAGACTTAATTTCTAATAAAATAAAACCAAACATAGTTGTTCATATATTTTAGGACCCACAACCCAAAAGAAAAGAAAAAATACAACAAGAAAAATATTTCCATAAAACATACAATTTCTATGCTAATTAATGAAAAAACAAGGGATAACGAGGTTCGATCATGGTGTGTTATTAAAATATTCTACACAAGTAAAATATCATGCAGCACTTTGCTAAGATCTCAAAATTTTGTTAACATTTACTTGCTTCTTCATTGATAATGTTAAGAACTTTACAAAAATGTTTGATCATAACTATTAAGAAGTCATGGAAATGCAATTTTACAAGATGCTATCAAATAACTTAAAACATTCTACCAAATAGCTTCTATAATTAAAAAAATAACATCTACAGAATTACTCAATAGGTGGGATTGACTTAAGTCCTTGAATATGATCCAAGAAGATCTAGCCCACCAAAACAATGATTGTAATAACAAAATAATTATTGATGGTTCAATGAAAGAGGATTAAATATGGGCCATTTAATCAAATTGTAAGGTAAACCACTAAAATCATCAATAGTAAATGCTAAAACTATCTAAGTTGTAGGATTCAAAATAGAGAGGTCTAAGCTCTCATATTTAAGGATAAATTAACTGATACAACAAAGAGAATGCTAATAGTCTGATAAAACTAGATGACATTTTTTACATGCAATTGAAGTCTTGATATATCCTCTTCAAAAAAAATTGATGTCTCTATATATGCCTTACTATCTAACCAACTATATATATATTCAATCAAAGGCCAAATGGTGTGAATTCAGGCAAACATAGGCACTAAGCTATTTCACATATGAAAATGTTTTAGTCTTATAAGGTAAGATATGAAATGTGTTTGACCTTCGTAAAAGTTTATTCACATGTGTAACGTCAGCCCAAAAGTGGTTAGCTCCCATTAATGTGCTAATGATTTCATCAGCAAAGACACTCTTATCTTAAAGGTTTAACATATGTGGGTTTAATTCGACCCATTACATGCTTGCTAAAGTTCTACCTTAATCAATCCTTCGTCTACCTTACCTAGTGTAGGTTCAATGCAACACTCTGTCAAAGATACAGCTCGACCCTACTTTGTTTAAGGGGTCTACTGAAGAAAGAATTCTCAAGCCTTATCATGCTTGATTGATTCGAGTGGATGGCACCTTAGTTAGGCTTGGTGGTTTGGCTCAAAAGATATATATATATATATATATATATTATGAGAATAGAATTTTTTTTGTTAAATTTAATTTTCTTTAATTTAACCAAAATAAAATTCAGGAAAAATAGATAAATTATATTTATCAATGAAAGGGAGTCAATGAATCAAAATTGTAATCTAAGATATTTTCTAAATCGGGTATTGAATAATTCAAATGCTTAATTAGGATTTGAAATTAATACGAATAGAAATATGTTTCTTATGTTTAAAAGTAAACAAGCTAAAACTTTATTTAAAAAAAATGAAACCTTTTCAAATTTTATTCTATTCTCTTAAATCTTTTTCGTTTCAAAACACTCAAAAGTACTTTAAAGACCACTAATTCATCATATTTAAAACTACATGGCTTGTCCTTTAAAACTATACCTAATTTGTACCAAGTAAGCCCATTAGAACAAAATGTTAAACATTTTTTCTTTGCTCATAGAACATCAGTTACACCAAATAATGCCTCTATTTTCATTATGATAAGACATAAATTCTTACATTAACATATACTCTGTAAAACCATATATTTCAAAAATATTATTATTATAAGAGGAATTAAAAATGAAGAATGTAGGTTTCCTCTTTTTAATATCCCTCTTATTATGCACTCCCCCCAATTTGTGACTATTCTAAACTTTATCTAAACTATGGTCATTACCCCCATTTAGAACAACAAAAAAGGAAGTACAATGAAAAAAATTATATTACACTTAAGTATTGTCTTATGATTTTAAATTGATTTCTTGGAAGTGATTTAGTGTATATGCCTTTCAAATTTTTTAGTAGGAACATATTCAACTTTTATTAAGCCTTTAGGCACTTGATCTCGAATGACATAGTATCTAATATTTATATACTTTGTTCTAAAATGATGAACTTGGTTCTTTGCTTAGGTAAATGAACTAGTATTATTAATTCTATTGAAAACATGTGAGCATCTAAACTTTAATCTTGAAGTTTTCATCTTAAGGACAACACTTAAGCACCAAAGCTTTTGAACACTACATGCTCACCTTCTGTGGTTAATAATGCTATGCAAGTTGCTTCTTACTTGGCCATGAAATTAGACAATTTCTTAGAAATCAACATGCACTTGTGATACTTTTCTTACCAACCATAGAGCCTACAAAGGCTAAATTTGTGTGACATATAGGATCATATTAACGAGTAATTTTAGGGTATAATCATCCTATGTTCATTATATCTTTTAAATATTTGAAGATTAATTTAGCCACCTTTAGTTGGTTATTCATAGGATTTGATTGGACTCTTGTGCATAAGCAACTAATAAATAAGATATCTAGTCTACTAGTTGTAAGATATAGTAGGGATCCAATAAGACCATTATAAAGGTTTTGGTTGACAGGTTTCTCTATCTGATCTAAATGTTAATAAACTAATTGATTCATTAGATTCTTCTTATGTTTGATATTTTCATAAGCAAATTTTCTTAAAAATTCTTTTAAATAATTAGTTTATGAGACAAATATCCTATCTTTTAGTTTTTTGATTAGTAATCTTAAGACTAATATCCCTTGAAATTCGATTAAAAAGGTTTTTACACTTTTTTATTTATACTTTAAAAAATTATTTCTTCAACATAAACTTATATAAGGAACAAAATATCATCTATAAGTTTTAAGAATAATGGTTCATCTACCTTTTCTTTCCTAAAACAACTATCAATCATATAATTACTCAATCCATGATACCATGCATGATGAGCTTATTTTATGCTACAAAGTACCTTCTTAAGCTTATATACATAATCACAATGAGCATGGATCTCAAACATTGTTGTTATTCTGCATACACAACTTTAGCTTTTAAACACATTATAAAATGTACTTTTTACATCCATTTCAAATAAGTTAAATTCTTGTGACATGAACATGATAAGAGAAGTCTAATGACTTCTAATCTTGTCATCGGCACAAATATCTTCTTAAAATCTATACCTTCAACTTGGTTATAATAATTGGCAACAACTCTAGATTTTTCCTATTGATCATCTCACTTTCATCAATGTTATTTTTGAATAGCCAATTGTTTCCAATCACTTGTTAAGCATTTAGCCTAAGGACTACTTCGTACACTCTCAAATTGATTTAACTCTTTATTCATATCTTAATCTAAATAATCATCCTTAAGGGATTCTACTATTCATATTAGTTTTTTGAAACATATAAATGCATTATGACTAATTTCACTAATAGAAAATCTAGTCCTAACTCATTGATTATTATTTTCTATGGTTATTTACTTCAAATGTTAAGGTTAATACTTTCAATATTTATGAAATTGATGATTAATCCCATCATCTATTTTATTTTCTCTTTCACCTTTTTCCTTATCCAATTCAAAGTTCTTAAAGGACTTTTCCAATCCATAAAAATCTCTAGTATTTGTATTTTTAATAAACTCAACAAACATTACATATATTCTTTACTCTACCTTTTAAGTATCTATGTTGTAAACACAATAAGCCTTTCAAAAATTGGAGCATCCTATGAAAATTCTTATGCTTATTTTTTCATCAAAATTGTTATAGTTTTCATTACTAAAATGACATGTTTACAACCAAAAGCAAGAAAGTAAGTGACAACTGATTTCTTATTTTTAAATAAATCATAAGGTGCTTTCTTAAGTTTTGCTCTTAAATTAATTATGTTTGTTATATAATAAGCATGCTAATTATCTTAGCCCAAAAGTAGTTTTGTAAGTTATATTTGACTAACATTGATCTACCCATCTATACTAAAGTCTTACTATTTCTTTACACAATCCAATTATTTTGAGGTGTATAAGCACTTGTAAATTGCCTTTGTAATTGTCATAAAAATTTCCATTTCTTAAACTCACTACTATTATCACTTTGAATGTAAATTAGTCTAAGATTTGTTTACCGTTCTATCACACTTATTAAATTAAAAAAAATTATAGATGTCTCACTATAATGCCTAAAAAATACAACCCATATATATCTAAAAAATCATAAAAATTTATGAATCCATATTTTGTTTCACCAAAACTCAAAACATCTATAGGCCCAAAAGGTCTAAAAACGTATCTTTAATTTTTCACAAATGGTTTGCTCATTTTTAGTTTTATATAACGACTTAACCTTCTTTCCATTTTTGAATGATTCACTCATTTTTTTAACTAGTTATATTTTTCTTGAGAATACCTCTAATTATATCAAACAAATTTAATTTTTTAACAAGGAATAACGTACTTGAGATAGTCTTCTTACCATAAGTATTCTCACTTGAATGTCCAACTTGGCTTTCTAATCTATAGGTTTCTAATTGACCAAACTTAATAAAAGTCATCTTTTCTTCTATCAACGAATAACATTTGATCATCTATTAATATTTTGTAATATTGAGTACCAAAATAAAAAAAATGTGTATTGTCACATATTTTGTTAATATTAATTAAATTAAATTCTAATCCATCATCTAAAGAAGCATTTGAAAGTATAAAATTCGGCATGCTTATATCATAAATTTTGATTATCTTCTGCTTAGAGTGCTATTATAGTGTTTCCTAGCTATTTGGACCACATTCTATCATATACATTTTGATTAGTCACTAATCATATCTTGACCATTCACTATGCAATGCCCAAGAGCTAGAGCTTTATTTTTTCCTCAATGTATGGCTACATAAATTTTAAATTTTGGCTTGATACTAAAAAATTATGATTATGATTTTTTTAACTTATGTACTCACTTTTATACATAATTCATAAGTATATTACTTCTAACTTATGAATACATTAAATTCTCTATTCTCTATTGTTTGGAACACATGCACTTTGGGGTTGAGCTCTAACGTTCACTACATGAGTATTCTTGTTATCATTTTTAATCACCAATTTGAAATATGATTTTGAATGAATAATGTTTTTCTTAATTTGATAATACTTCATAATATGACCTTTTCTATAATAATAAAACATTTTACATTTGAAACATTATACATATGCTCAAAAGAAGACATATTTTTGCTTAGGAAAATAAACATGTGAAGCTTTAGAAATTTTGATTAAGGGAATAAACCTTGCTGAATTAGTGATTTCATTTTTTCAAAGGTGCATTCTTAACAATGATTTGAAACGTTTTTTATCCAAAATGTGAAGTATTACGATTTTCATTTTCTCATTGTCTTGCATGACAAAATCTTGAAGTTTAATTTTTTTATATAACATTATAAATTATATTTGTGTCAACATCATTGAATTTAAAGCACTAATAACTTCTAAGTAATTATTCTCAAGCATTTCATAAGACCAATGACTTACCACATTCTCTTCTTCTTCATTAGTTGTACTTGATTCATCACCCTTTACCATGAACTAATACATTTCTTCCTATTCACTGACTTGCACTTCACATAGCTTAAAATGCTTTCTTCTTCTTTATTGTTCTTTTTTTTTCCTTCCTTTTGGTGTCATTAGCTCGTGAACATTCCAATCCAAGATGGCCAATTTTTTCATATTCATAGCATCATGGTGCATCCTTATTCTCTTTTCTTTTCTTCATTTTCCATACATAATTATAAAATATTTTTCAAACTTTTTCGCTAAACTATTAATATAAAAATTCTGCTCTTCTTCAATATCTATGGAAGAGATGGATGAAGTGTCCAAATCATTTTTGCTTTCTTTAAATGATAATAATTCCTTCTTCTATGCTCTAAGCTTTGGCTTGTTTATGGAGGCCTCCTCTTGAACTCTTCAATCCAT